>CM062804.1:1800000-2145000 GCA_031772625.1 Pinus tabuliformis | reverse complement strand
GTATGTCTACATGTGATTTACGCCGAAGTTTTTCTTTTAAATATTATAGATCACAGAAGCCTCAATTCAACTATTAATTCCCTGCAAATTCTAAATTGTTATTCTTCTTCCAATTTTCCAAAATTTTAAATTATTATATAATTAAATAAAATATTTAAAAACATTACTACATTACCAAAAAAATTGACCATAAATCTGAAAAGAATAGCTCTAAACAATAACAAATATAAGGAATATACATCAATAATACGAGGGAATGTGGAAGTTGCATGAAATACATGATGTGGAAGTTGAATTAAATGCATGTAACACAAAAGCACAAACAACCTACCGTCATTACAACACATATTTGAAAAATACGATCGTTAGTTTCCAATGATCTTTCCCTTTTTTGGAATCTCCCAATAACACAATGTGTATAAATATAACATAATAGATTTTCAATATTGCACAATGTGTATAAATATAACATAATAGATTTTCAATATTTTGTGGTTATTATGATTTTTATCTATAAGTATGTTAGTTGTGTTTTTCTTAAGAAGAGTTTAAATTGTAATTAGGAATTTTTTTCCAAAGAGAAAAAACAAACAAAGGTTCTTTTTAAAAAGTTGTTTAAATGTGCAATATGTGTCAATATGTACTCCATATCTTGCATATTTTTCTCACAAGTTTATATTTTGTACTCCATAGTAATAAATACAACTACATACATTACTATGTGTAGTGTCTATATATAAACAAAACTACATAGTCCATGTTTTCATGACCTGTTAATAAAAGTAGTCAATCATGTTGACATAAGACGTTGCCCCAGCTTCACCTTAATCACACAAAAAAGAAACTGACAAAAAAATCCGTTATAACATCTACCAAAAGTGTCTATGTAATAGGTATTTTCCCCTCTCTAAGAAGAGTATCATTGTAGTAAGTAGAGAAAGTGATCTCCCCATAAAGGTTTTTTGCACCCATGTTTGGATAAGGCATTTGCTATGACATTCTACTCCCTATAAGATTAGGTTTAATTAAAAAGTATATAAGATTATTTGAAATAGTTTTCATGTTGATTATAAGGGATTAACTTTTTCATATATAATTTTTATGTTGAAATTTCCTTTTAGTTTTGGAATATGTCCTACAACTACTTTTGATTGGTTCAGAGCTCACTTTTATTAAACATAATGTAATGTTATAAACTTGGATAAACAATGATATATAAAGAAAAATCAATTTACAACACATAAATTTCAACATTTAGTAAATACTCATAAAAACTCTAATAATAAGAACTAGCTGAGCCATTTTATTAATGAAATGGAGCAAGTACAATAATATGGAGAAATGCACCTAGGCTTGCCTCAAGGGCAATCTTTACATGACTCTGGTGATAAAACAATAATCTCAAAGCTGGAAATGACTACTCCTCTAATGCTCTATGTTGTCCCTAGAAACTACAGTGCTAGCTGGAAAGGAACTGCAAGAAACCTCATCTCTAGTGCTCATAAAATGTTGAAACTTTATATCTGGGATCCCTATCAAAAACCTAGAAAACCCCAGAAATTTTTTGGGTTGAATCCAACCTCCCAAATTCGGCCTCCAATATGCCCTACGCAATCCCCAACAATTTTGCACTGTCTGCTGCAAAGATACAGCTGAAAACCCCACCTCCAAGTTGCTGCCGAAAAATGCCTGCAATAAACCCCAACGAAATCCTCCTCCAATATCATGAAAATGTAGCAATCGCTTCTCCAAATATTTCCCTTAACCTCCATGGTAAAGTTTAGCCTCAAATACTAATACTCTACCCTCCACGTGAACACCTAGTGTTGCCTCTGCGCTGGCTCAGGAAGTGTGAAAATCACCCTGAGAAGTAGCACACTCCTCCAGCTCCAAAACTTCTCCCAAATGTGAACAATCCTCCCCAGCCTCCTCTCTAGAAAATATCACACAAAAACTCCACTACAAGACACCTCCATCAATTTAACCCTCTATTCACTGCATCCTCCAATAATATGCACCACTTGGAAGTGAATGCTACTGTTGGGAATCACAATGAGGTCCTCCTCCTTAAGAAATGCAAAAAACCTTCCTAGGGTGGCACTCGAAGTCCCCCGAAGAAAGGGTGAGCTCTTCGCCTAAATAACTCGTGCTAAACAGCCAATGACTTGGCTAAGCAACTCGAGCAACCAAAGGGAAATCAATATACCAAAAAAATATCAATGAAATGAGGAGTGTTGCCTTCCTTATATAGATTTTGTGGAGCACTTTTCCCTCCAATTTACCTCCTCGTGGGCCCTCACTTAACCACATCCATGCAAACTGAACTAGGGAGTGTGTATTTCCCTAGTGTGGGTGATCTCCATTTGTAATTTAACCACAATAAAATAACTTCTCCTAAGTCTAATCTCCTAATAAAAATCGAATGGGCCCCACTATCTCCAAAATTGGCCCCCAAAATGCAATAATTAGTCTTGTTCCAAATTAATTTAGGAAGGGACATGACAATACTTCCCTCCAAAATCTTTCTTGTCCCAAGCAAATTTAGTGCTAGATGCTCAAGTATGTGCTTGCTCTCCCAAGTAGCATCCTCATCCGGAAAGCTCCTCCAATACACCAAAAATTGCTTGTCCTCAAGCAATGCTTGAACAAGCACCCTCTCTGACTGTGAATCCCCACTTTCACTGCAAACTTCACCAGGGTTCCAAATATTCCATTAGATCGTCCATGATCGTTGTACTATCCTATAGTGAAGGAGTCCCTCAATACCAAGATCCCAAGCCAAGCTGATCAATGTGAAGCACCCCTTGCTCCACTCACTATCTTGCCAGATAGGGGCGTTAGAACCCCTTTGTCTACTGCAAAAATGTAGAGCATCCTAACAATGTGAAACTCCATCCAAATCCTCATGAAGTTGCCCTACCGAATAGTCCACCCCATGCACTATTATTGTGGGCCCTTGAAGGTACAATTCAATCCCCATGCAAATGAAGCCTCTCATGCATGAGCTCCTCCTACAATCCTCTTGTTGGTCATCTTTCCATGCTGATGAAGTCTCCCACACCATTAGTGAATCATGGAAACCAAATGGAAGATATGGATGACCATCCCTTGTAGAAACCAACTCACCTCTACGGGTAGTTGAACTGCTCAACCCTGTTATGCTAGAATCCCTTGCCCGTCGTAGAAGGAACCTATCCTGCTGACATCGTGACACTCTGGTAATGACTGACTTCCTAACATGCACATACCAAAGCCTCCTCTCCCATAACTCTCGGCCATAATCTATGCGATGATGGAGGCTAGGCCAATCTTACCAAAGCGACTCAACAATGTTGGCGCCTATCACTCCATGGCTAGCCCCAATCATGAGCAACAATCTACCTCGTCCTATGGTGAGGGCCTCAGTGATCCCCCATGACCTATAAATGAATGAGTCTTCCTGTCATCCCAACCATGCTCACTGAGGAGTGGAGTATCCCACCAATCCACTAGATCCCTGGATCCCATAACCATACTGGAGGTCCAGAACCTCCAATCCTCTCTACTTGTCGTTGTGATATGCTACTAGTTATTGGGACTCGTCTGTGCCCCGTCTCTACCTCATGTAGGTATCCAATAGGTAGGCACTGAGCATCAAGAACTTGTGCCACGAATATCCAATTGCTCTGTCACACAATGAGATTTGTTATCCCAGCTCCTGATGATGTGCCCGGGTACTGCTAGAAGCCTAGGCATCATCCTGCCAACAAGGACTACCCTCCTCTACACGTCATGATCACCTAACGCCTCGAGTTGTCCAGCTGAAAAAGCACCATGTAACTCCCTATCAGTCACCTCCCTAAGTGTGAGCCTAGGGGTGGGACAAATGTTACCTCGACAATCAACCATGCCATCCCTAAGCCTGTATTCATCAACTCGTGCACCTACCAAGTGCCTCAGTTGGAGAGTCTCATCTCGACTCATGACACAAGGTGTCTCATCCAACTACCTAGGCGGAGCCTCCCAAGCCCTATTCCTGAATGGAGAGTTTCAAGGGGAAACAAACAAACACTCTGCAACTGTAAACAACATTGAAGGAGGATGGGTATGATCAAGAGCCCATTAGAATGCTCAAGAGTAATCCTATGGATAGCCCCCTCTCTATCTCGAATTTGTTTATAACCCACTTGAAGCCCTATCTCCACTAAACATGGTGTCCCCAAATTTTCAACAATGTCCTCATCGATCTTAGGTGGGTTGCATCCAATGATACATGTAATGCCCCTGTCCATAAGTCTACTGGGAGGCAATGCTCCAAGCGTCATTGCACCGCATCATCTTCCACTACATACCACCCAATATCACCGCACTCCTCGACATGCCATTTTTTGTCACAACCTGTCTCGGTACACCACTGGATACTTCCGGCTATGGCTATACCATCCTGTATCGTCCTATGTCCCACCTGTGCCACTGCACCTGTCACTCCCCGCATGTACTCAATGTGATGTGAGGCACTCCCACTCCACAGCATAGTCCAACATACTACGACACATCTCCATGTGTCTCCATGCCCATATGCAGACCACATCTCCACACTAGATGCTCCTCCCCATCCCTGGATGTGATGGCCTAAATTTGTGCCCATGTGCATTGGCCTGTACCCGACCTATATCATCACCTCCTCCGTTGCATCACCATGCTCTCCGCTAAGGGGATATCCCCTCCAAATCCTCCCTAAGGGACCTAAGAAGTGAATCTCCCTAGGTACCAGTAGTGATGCCACCACTGCTCTGCCCCTCCATGTCCTTCGTTCCCCACACAAATTTGAAGAATCCCCAGCTCCATACAAGGCACTGTCTGGTGGCTTGCCAATGCCACCTCCTATGACAAACCCTTGCCAGAGTATGCTAGTCATCACGTGATCCCATGCATGACCATCATACCAAAACGACCTAGGGAGTCTATCCATAAACTGGTTGGCCACTGGGTTTGACTAAGACTCACCTAGCGAATATGTGTGCTCAAAAACCAAGCCAACTACACCACCATGGTCATAGTCAACCGACATATCCAGGAAATGATAGGTAGTCCCACCTCGATCCCAATTCCAGTATGGGTTTACGATATCCCTAATGCTTGAAATCTCCTATTGAGCTTCACGCCAATCCACTACCATCTCCATATCCCACTCCACTGGGTACCAACTCAGAATCCCTTGCCATCCAACCCCAAGAGAGGGATCGAATGTACAAACTCCCATACATAGTACAAGTCCTCCATCCTGCGAATGTTGCACCCTGTGTTGCTCATGTTGCCTCAACTCATCAACCTAGTCAACACATAAAATATGTCGAGGTGGCTCTGCCTCTCCCTCTCTAAGGTGCAAAGGTAAACTACTGACGCTACAAGCCCCATCTATGTGTGTCTGAAGAGGACTGTTTTGATGCTATAATGTGCACTCTAGTTGTACCATTAGGGAATTCAACCGTTCCCCAACGCAAGTTAGTTTGGCTGCTGACTCAGGACAAACCGCTCTCATGCCCTCTAGCTCCTCTTTTTGTTTTGGAATGGCCTCTCATACTACTGTGGCCTCCTCTCTCAATGCTAGAAGGTCAGCCTGGAACTAATGAAACTATCATGGGTATTTATCACCTACAGACTCGGTCACAACTCTGGATACCTCAGCAACTATCATCATCTCATCCATGGGTGGCACCTCCTCAAGGGATGGCTCTATGTGTGTAGGCTCTATCCTCTCCACCAAGGTTTCAAATGGGGCTATCAAAGAGGTATCTAATAAAGGTGACTCATGTGCCACACTGGGTATATCGATGTGCTCCTCATCATCCTGTGGGCTCTCAGCAGCATGCTCAACCTCCTCCTTAGGTTCCTGATATTTAAAATCAGGTCTCCACCAGCAAAAGTGCCCCTTGGTCTCACCCTTTAATTGTCTTTGTCTTGCCTACTCCTTTTGAGGAGATCTGGTGCCCTGATTTTGTTGACTTTCCTCACATGATGTAGATGGTTGCACCCCCATGGCCTGCTTACCTCTAGCGTCTCTGTTCTAAGGGTGAGAATGGGTTTGGTCTATCACCCTCCTCAACTAGGCCAATCTCTCATCATCACAATGAATTATACCTCAGAATTTCTGAACACTGGATTTCCCTTGAGCCATGGGTTTGTCTCCAGTTTCACCCATCATTGTGCACTCATACTCAAAGCTTTCATGAAATTCTGGCTAGTTTCCCACAGTTGGGCCAAGATCGTGCTCTGATACAATTGTAATGTTGCAAACTTGGATAAACAGTGATATATAAAGCAAAATCGATTTACAACACAAAAATTTTAAACATTTAGTAAATACTCATAAAACTCCAGAAGTAAGAACTAGCTGAGCCATTTTATTAATGAAATGGAGAAAGTACAATAATATGGAGAAATTCACCTGGGCTTTCCTCAAGGGAAATCTTGACACGACTCAAGTGATAAAACAATAATCTCTAAGCTAGAAATGATTGCTCCTCTAATGCTCTGCGTTCTCCCTAGAAACGACACTGCTACCTGGAATCCAACCTCCTAAATTTGGCCTCCAATATGCCTTATGCAATCCCCAACAATTCTACACTATCTGCTGCAAAGATACAGCTGAAAACCCCACCTCCAGTGCTCATAAAATTATGAAACTTTATATATGGGATCCTTGTCGAAAACCCAGAAAAACCTAGAAATGGTTTGGCCAGATTTTGAACTTTCAAAATCGACCTCCAATATGTCCTACACCCTCCAAGCTACTCCAGAAAACGGCCTGCAATAAACCCCAACGAAATCCTCCTCCAATCTCATGAAAATGCAGAAATCACTTCTCCAAATATTTCCCTTAACCTCCACAGTAAAGTTCAGCCTCAAAGACTGATACTCTACCCTCCATGTGAACACCTAGTGTTGCCTCTGCGCTGACTCGGGAAGTGTGAAAATCACCCTGAGAAGTAGCACACTCCTCTAGCGCCAAAACTTCTCCCAAATGCCAACAATCCTCCCTAGCCTCCTCTCTGGAAAATCTCACACCAAAACTCCACTACAAGACACCTCCATCAATTCAACCCTCTCTTCACTATGTCCTCCAGTAATATGCACCACCTAGAAGTGAATGTTACTGTTGGGAATCACAATGAGGTTATCCTCCTCAAGAAATGCAGAAAACATTCCTAGGGTGGCACTCGAAGTCCCCCCAAAAAAGGGTGAGCTCTTCGCTAGAATAAATCATGTTAAACAACCAGTGACTCGGCTAAGCAGCTCAAGCAACCAAAGGGAAATCGATATACCAAAAAAATATAAATGAAATTGTGAAGCATTTTTCCCTCCAATTTACCTCTATTGTGGGCCCTCACTTAACTACCTCCATGAAAACCGAACTAGGGAGTGTGTATTTCCCTAGTGTGGGTGATTCCCATGTGTAATTTAACCACAATAAAATAACTTCTCCTAAATCTAATCTCTTAATAGAAATAGAATGGGCCCCACTATCTCCAAGATTGGCCCCCAAAATGCAATAATAAGTCTTGTTCCAAACTAATTTAGGAAGGGACATGACACATAAGGAAACATGTTAATGACTTAAGACGCATAGGCATTTGGCAAGAGTGGAATTCTGCCCCTTTATACACCACAAATGAGTTATTTCAAGAGACCAATATTTGTATGCACATGACAATGTTGTTTCACGTTGGGTTTCTTGAGATTGTATCAATAAAGGATAGACCCATGGCACTGAGTATTGTGGGATTTTTCTTTCTTTGAAAAAAAGTATGTTAACCGTCAAATGTGTGTATATAGTAAGCACGTAAATATTTGAAAGCAGTTATTATACTAGTATAGGTTGAATTTATCAAATGTTGAGAAGGATGTATCAACATAGATTCATATTAATCCTACATTTGTCAAGTGTTAAGAAAGATAAAAATTTCTTTGAGATACAAATATATATTGTAGTAAAATATTTGAGTAAAATTTTGCACCCCAAGGGATTTGATCCCTCTCAGTATTCGATAGATTTTAGATAAGATGGATTTATGATGGTTTATGTATATGTTTTACATGTAACTATCCACTCAACCCTATTTCCAATAAGTGAGAGTGAGATATTTCTCATGGCTCGCAACCTCAATAAACAATAAACTTAAACCTAGGTGGAAATGATACCATTTCTCCTCCCTAAGCACTCGAACTAGATCCAAGGGTTTGTTACAATTCTCTCAAAATAGTCATTATTGTAAAATTTGTTTGTTGGTATTACTTATCTTGAAAACTTGTTTATACATTTGTCCTCCTTTAACTTCGCAATGGTGTTTGTTTGAGAATAACACACACAACCATTGGACTCTTCCATTGACAAATATTATCCATCAATTTGATAACATTCATCATATGAAAGAGTACATGCATTATATCATACCAACAGTCCTTGCTAGACCTCATGCTCCACATGTTGGAATTAATGTCCAATGTATATAAAATGACTGCATACCTTAGTAATAGCACCAAACAAGATAATTTAAGACCCATAGTTCTCGTAACCATATTTATCAACATGTACAACTATTGTAACACCATGGAATGGAGATAGTCCATTTTGGGAAGCATGGCTTGTGTCTAAGTGAGACATACAATATATTAATTAATAAGTTGCACAACCATTGAACTATGAGTTTGATTTCTACCATTTTCCACATCAGATGGTAATAAAACCATTAGGGTGTATGAATTAGTGTTACTTCTTTCTAGTGTTGAAAAATTGATTCCTACCTTGTTTCTCTAGTGGTTTGTCTTGGTCATTTTCTCATCAATGATGTGGAATAATGTCAATTATCGTATAATCCCAGTGTGATGATACCACAAGGATTGTATATCTACCATGTATATTATTAATAATGGACACCACCTCCATATTATGAGTTCTAATAAATTGAGTAATCATTATTAGTCATGTGTCACGATTCATTGTCTTAGATAACATAAATGACTTCCTTAGTGTTGATTGGATATACATTCTCTTTCCAAGGTTTATTCATATCTCTTGCATTAGATGATGTCAAGGACCCACAAATTTTTCCATGCTATTAGAACCATAACTATGGCCAACATTATTACTTATGGATGATCAGGTGGGTAAGGTTCACCTCCCCTACATATTGGGCACTACAGACAAAATTACGTACATTTTAAAGAAGATCAATATTAGAACCACCTTTAATTTTACATGGTTCTTTGTTCATGTGACATAACCTACATGGGGGAAACTGGTTAGTCTATCTTAACTAGGATTCAGGAACATGCAGCTGACATTAAACACAACCGCTCAAAAACCTCAGCTCTGGCTGAACATTCTAGTAAAACTAATCACCATGTTTGTATTGAAAACTCAAGTGTAGTCGCCAAAATCGATCATTATCACCATAGAAAATTTGGAGAATCCATAGAAATAGGAAAACACCCAAACAACCTCAATCGTAATGAAGGATGGAAAATAAGTGACAACTGGATTCCGACCTTAGCCTCCTAAATCAACCTTAACCTCCTAAATAACCCTTATCTCGAACCTTTCTTATCTCTCTACACCTCTCTTAATTAATCACAACCCTAATTCTAATTTTTAATTATTCCATTCTTTAATTTTGAATTTAATTAAATTATCCATAAAATCTTAGATATTTATATATTCCCAAAAATTTCTAAAAATTAATAAAAAATTTATATAATTTTTTTTTAAAGATTTGAAATTTAATAATAGTCTAAAAATTTCTATATTAAAAGACTAATTATAATTAATTTGAATTATTGTTATTTTATTTATTTCAATCCAAAACATATTAAAAATTGAATCAAACATTAATATCAACATTATCTTTATTAAATTGAAAACTTTTTAACAATATACCTAATAAAATTATAATTATATATAATTAAATTTATACTAGAAGTTGAAATTAATTAGAATTAATTAAATGTATACTAAAAATTAAAATTAATTAGAATTAATTAATATCATAAATTCTATTAATTCTATAAAAAAAAATAGATTATAAGACTAATATTATAAATAAATAAATAAAAATATCCTTGATAAATTTTAAATTATAATTAAATAAAATCAAAATGAATATCAATTCTAATAAAGTTATTAAATATAAACTAATGCCAAAAGTATTATCTCTTAAAAAAAATTATAAATTTCCGAGGATTTTTAATTATATTGTAAAAATTAATTATAAATAAAATAATAAATTTTGGATTAAACAATAATATTAATATTATAAAAAATTTAATATAATTCTATATTATAATTAAATTAAAATTAACATTAATTATAATTAAATTTATTTCAATTTTGATTTATAATCCAAATATCTGTATAAAATTGCTGACTGTAATAATTATTAACTATTAATTAATCTGACCTAAAACATGTCGGCTACCATCATTCCCGTTCCATCACTCTCTCATGCCTCTATTTATTCATTCCGTTGAGATCCAGCTTATATATTTTTTGATCTATCCTGATGATGAGCCACGGTGGATGGCTCGAAACGTCGATTTAAATAATTACGGATGCGATAATCCCAGAAGAAAACACTACACAGAATACAAAGCGCAAAAGCCTAGGAAAAATAATTATTACTTATGTGGACATTCAACATTCCATTCCTTGCCAATGCCAAACCAATTCTAATGTATTTCACTCTAAGCATATTATTTCTTAATTCTTGGATTTGATAGATCAATTTCAACACAACATAATGAATCCCTTGGACAATTGTAATTATTTGTTAGTGGTCCCCTTTTCTTATGTATATAAATCGTCAAACACCACTCCCTCTCATTTATTTTAATAACAATCTTATATAAGATATATAACAATAACTTCAAACTAGCAATGCTATGTTTTTCTCTTATTTTGAAAATAATTATTTGATCATTTCAACCAACATTGCCTAGTTAGACTCACATTCATTTTCACCAATGCCATTTACATAAGGTTTCAGTCTCAATATGTGAAATGTAGTTTGAATATATATATATATATATATATATATATATATATATATATATATATATATATATATATATATTTATTTATTTATTTATTTATTTATTTATTATTTTTTTTATTTTTTTTTCCTTTGAATAAGACTAATTCTATTAAGAAAAGACATATGGTACAATCAAAGCTTTCAGAGAAGCGAAGCTAAAGAGCAAGGGAGCCGGAAATGATATGATATCAACCTCGGTCCCAAAGAGCAACCATGGCATAAGCAAAAGATGACAAAGAGGACAGAAGGAACGAGCTGGTCTAGGGAGTCTACCCAGCATGGGCAAAATCTTCCAATCTACATTTTTTACCTTTCTTTTTACTGACTTTGACCCAACCATTTTGATCTGGCTGGACCGAAACTACTTGCAGATTGTTCTATGCTAAAGGAGGAGACCCCTTGTCTGAATCAGAAGGCGAAGACTCATGATAATGTTTCTGCGAGAACAGAGGCACAGAAGGATCCTCATCGCGGGTTGAGGGCACGTCCTTCGGTTGCTCCAAATTCTCCTCTTCCGCTTCAATGTCCTCCTCGTCAGAGCTAGAGGACTCTATGTCATCCATAGGGGGTATATCACAAGGTTTCCAGCTCTTGGATTTGGAATTACGAGTGATATTCTTCTTTTTGTCGAAGAACGATGCACATGAGTTCTGGAGATGCCCCGTCTGATGGCAATGGCGACACCTGAAGGCTATGTTCTCATAGTCCAAAGTGTGCGTCCAATGGAAGTCCCCGACTTTGAGGATGATCTGATCTGGCAACCCTTTACTAATGTCTATTTCTGCACAAATTCTGCCAAAGGTATATATTCATTTTTCTGCCCTTGAGGTATCTGTAGCCAGGAAGCGGCCTAGGTTGTTCCCGATTCCTTGAAAGACAGCAACATGCCATAGATGCGCAGGGAGATTTGGAAGCCTGACCCAAATAGGAAGCTCGGTGATGACCGCAGTGGAGGGGTCAAAATCTGGGAACCAGGGGGAGAGGAAGAGTCCAGCTGATCCCCAGAACCAAGGGCCTCCCGTTAAGGCTTTCTAGTAATCTTCGTTGAAGGCAAAGGCTACAATAACGAAGCCTTTCGAGCAGAGGAAGACTTTGCAGTTGTTGGTCCAATTGGAATGGATCCACTGGTATAGATTAGTAGTGTGGGGCCATAGGCCATTAAATCTGCAAATGAGGGTTGTTTCTGCAAATGTCTGGTATTGATCATCCAGAGATGGATGAGAGATTTCAATGGCAGGAGTTTCCTCCATTTTGTCCACCAAGACAGGTTTGGGAGCCTCGGCAAATTGGGCAGACTTCTTGGCAAGCTGTGCATGTACTGCATCTTTGTAGGAAAAACCTTTGGAGGCAGAGGATTTCCCAACTGCACCTCCCCTTAGTCGAAGTGATAGGATCATTGTGGCATTTCTTTCAGTATTATAAAAGGAAAGAGGTAGATTGTTATCAAGCTGCTTACCTGCAAAGAGGAGCCGCATAAGGGAGGAAGGGATCCCCAACCTCTGTTCGAGTATCTTTAAGAGATGGCGCACTGTGAAAGACGGCTGGACCCCAAGGAGCAGGGTTTTGCCTGTCAGAAGAATTATTTGAATCTGAAAATTCGCTTGTTGGAGATGAATAGGATCTCGGTTGCCTGAATGAGGAATCGAGGTTGAAACAGTGAGATTGCGGGACTGCAGAGCCAGCTCCAGATCTTGGCAATACTGCTGCTGCATGTGGAAGAGTGCGGTAGTTGCCAGGGGTATTTCGTCAAACACTTGCCGCGCATCCTCCATGCTTTGGCTTTTTGCATACATGTTGAAAACAAGGTTACCCAGAATAATTTTTGTCTCCAATCCGCATTGGATCAAGTGGGCCTGCATAACTTTTCCTTCTGCTCGCGCTTTCATATTCGTACAACCTTGAAAAAACAAGGCATTTGTCCTGATGCTAGGCTGAATCGCTCGTTGGTCCATCAAATGAAGGATTTCCAACGCTTCCTTCAACCGTCCTTCCTTACATAGTATACCCACAGTCTCCAGACATGGCAGGTCTATGTTTGTATAAACCGCTGGAGATGAATATCCAGCGTTTCGAAGTAGTGTGGAGGAGCCAGCAGTCCTGGAGGATGGCCTTCCCATCTGATTCGGAGGCGAAGGGCGGATCCCTCTGCGAGAAGCAGTGAAGCCGAAATGAACCATCAGAGAGCTTAGGGTTCCCTGAGTAGTCTGAGAAACTTCCATTTCATCGACATTCCACACCCTTTCCGCCTGTAACAAGCAGTTGGAGGACAAGGATTGCAGAGCCATCAGACGAATTTTTTCCAATCCAAGTTGTCAATTTATAGAGAGTTAATAGGGTGGATGCATGTGAATATTAAAAATAAGAAGGTATTGTAACTCATTCAACCCCTTAACTATAATTAAGGCTATGGGGAATCTATACTTGATATCCAAGGTGACTTTATGGAAATTGGGTTACCAATTTTCCTCTTCCAACAAAATTCTCAAAACTCATTTATGATATTACCATCATGGGTCTTCTTATTGAGAGCTTTCCAATGAAATATTTTTTTCCAAAATTGAGCTTTAGACAATAATTTGTTCCCTCTTAAAATATTTTCCCTTTAGGCCACCTCATTACCATCGTACAACCACTTGGCACCACTACAGTGGACCACGTGGCTATCCTAACCAGATCAGATAACCATTGGACCCCAGGTAAGATTTCACTGATTAAATGTGTCCTCTACTTAGCCCAACTTGACAACAAACTATCCCTTGATAAGGACCAATGTCCATCCTTTTCCATTCCATATATCAACTCCCTAGGCTGACCGACTATCAGGACATACCTTACTATGACAATTCAGAAATTGACCAATAGTCAACAAACAAAATGTCAATAGGCCAATAGCCCAACATACCAATGGGTCAATAACCCAATATGACAATAAGCTAATAACATGACATGTCAACACCCTAGCATTTATGTCAATATAACCTAGGTGCCACATGGCTACCACCTTAGTGTCATTTTTCACTCTTATCCTTGTGATCTTACCATATGATCTTGTCGCATCAACACGCAATGTTAACATGCCATGTCATCAAAGACTACCTCTTTCCACATCATCATGATACATCACTTGCCACATCATTGTTGGCATTATGATGTATGTGTTGTACTTGATGGCAACCCACTTGTAGCAGAACAACTCACTTGTATATGGTAACTAGATGAATCTATAGAAGAGATATCAGAGGTGATAGAATGCATGACAGTAGTGTTTACAGATATGATGAAATGCAGGGTAGCTTCAAAGAATCAGTTCAGAAGGCAACTCACTCAGATGAAAGATCACATTATAGTAGGTAAATAGCAAAGAATTACAGATCAGTATTCACAGAATGAAGAAAGAGAGGTATACGTAGGTTCACCATTGACCAAGCTATGTATACACGCAGGTTCACTGTTAACAAGGCGTGTATACGTACACATGCACTTTCACAGAATGAAAAGCGCATATAACTTGGAAAACTAAATTTTTGGTCCGAAGTATTTGATCCATGGTATTGGTCCAAGGTATTTGGTCTGATGTATTGACCCTAGGTATTTGGTCCAAGGTATTGGTCCTAAGTGGTTTTGGTCCATGGTATTGAGAAATGACTAAAACTATAAAAGGAGGAGAAGATCATTAGGCCAAGGTGTGCAAGTATCGAATATCTGATGAAGTGTGAGATCTAATATGTAGGTTATTGGCTTATGGTGTTGTGCTTGATTTGAACCAAGGATGAACCTTAGCGTTTGATGAAGGATAAGATCTAATGATGTATGAGGATCTCAAGTATTGAAGTGAATTATCTTTATGTGGTTTTATCATGTATCTAAATAACTGGCACAAGTTGTAGTCTGTAAATATGATGATCTAGGTATGACTGAAGTCTGTAATAGTTGTAATGTTTAAATCATCATTTACAAATCTGTACGCAGGTTCACTTTAGAAAAGGAGTGTATACACGCTAGTTTTGTATATCAAAGCAGCGTATACATCATAAATTTGATTTGCAGATCTGTACGTTGGTTTGCTTTGAGGAAAGCACGTATGCACACAGGTTCAACACATGGAAGTAGCGTATACCTTATAAAATATGTTTTAGTTGCTTCTGTTTGCTGTTGCAGTGTTCTGGGTTCTGGCTTGGGTTCTGGTTACTGTATTCTGGTGACAGCATTCTGAATGATCAGATTGATGGAGTGATTGATTGATTCGGTTGTGGTTGGTTCAAAAGGAGATTGGTTGATGTAGATATATTTGATGATTGAATGATGTTGTTGATGGATCCAGTCTGAAAATTTATGAAACGTGGTCCCTGGAAGAAAAGAGAAGGTTGTAGCCTTCTGTAGGCCGACACCTACATACTAGTAAACATATCAGCTAGTACAAGAGCTAGGGGGTTGTAGCTCCCTTCCAGTAGAAGCTGGAGAACGAGAGAAGGTTGTAGCCTTCTGCAGGTAGAAGCCTGCGTATTGGTATAAGACTGCACCAATACAAAAATTGTAAACAGGATTTTCTTATTATTAAAAGAAGACAGAGACGATTACAGCAGGTGGTTTTCACCTGCATTGCATTTCCACTTTATATCTTGGTGTTCATGTGTGTTGCTTATGTGTGATGCTTTATTATGTTTTTACTGCACTGTCTAATGAATTCCTAATATACTGGTTAAATTTCAATGCATGATAATTTGATCTCTGCATATATGCTGGTTGCATTAAGTACAATTGTGTATACACTCTAGTTCACTAAGCTGAAGTAGCGTATACAAATCAGTTTTGAAATTTAAATCATTGATCTGATAATACTGATTCACCCCCCCTCTTAGTATTATTTCCAACACTTGGTATCAGAGCAAGTCCTTTAGAAAGAATCTTGATCACTTGAAGGAAGATCCATCATCATGAGTAATCAAGAAAGTTGGGGATCCATCAGATCGCCAATATTTGATGGGAACAACTTTGTTTATTGGAAGGTAAGAACCACAACCTATCTTCAATCTCTTGGAACAAATGTATGGGAAATCGTGGAAGGAGGATATACATTTCCATCATCAATTCTTACAGATACAGCAGGTAAAAAGCAATATGAAACCAATGCTAAGTTGTCAATACATTATTGGGAAGTCTGTCACAATCAGTGTTTTTCAAAGTTATGCAGCTCAAATCAACTAAAGAAATATGGGACAAAATAGTTCTAAGCTACGAAGGAGAATCTCAAGTAAAACATCCTAAACTGCAAACCCTCATAATTTAATATGAAACTCTCAAGATACACAATGATGAAAGTATAACTAGTTACTTCTTACGTATAGATGAGATTGTTAATTGCATGAAGAATCTGGGTGAAGAGATAAAGGAAGTTACCTTAGTTGAAAAAATTTTAAGATCCTTATCTGCTAAATTTGAATCAAAAGTATTTGCCATAGAAGAAAAGCAGGATCTAAAGACTATTACTATGACACAGCTTCATAGAATCTTAACTTCCTTTGAGATGAGAAAAGGAGGTCCATCAGATATAATAGAAGCCGCATTTAAAGCTTCAGCAAAAGGAAAAGAAGAACTCAATGAATCAGGACATATTTCAGAAGAAGAAGAGGAAGCAAACTTTGTAAGAAGCTTCAACGGGGTTCCGGAAGATTCAGACGTAAACTACCTTTCAAATGTTTTGCCTGTGGTAGAGTCGATCATTATGCTGCCAAATGTCCTCATAAAGATAAATATGATAAAGAGAAGGGATCTGCAAAATGGAATAGAAAACAAAGTGTAAGTAAAAAGAGCTACTATACTCATGAAGATAGCGATGGTTTATCAAATAGTGATGAAGATGAAAATAGTAATGACTATAGACTTCTGATGGCTTATGAAGATGATGATTTCTTGGATGCTTTAGATGAAGATGACCTTTATGAAGAAATCTCTAAACTCAAAATCTGTTTAGAAGAAAATAATATGATTATAGATACCTTGACATACCAACTTGCTGAAAGAGAAAAACACAATGAAAAGCTAGAATGTGAAATTGTGGGTCTAAGAAAGGATCTTGAGAAAACAAAAGCTCTCAATCTTAGATTTGCTAAAGGATCAGAAACCTTAAATGAAATTATCAAAGTGTAGTGCTCTCCTCTGATAAAGACAGGTCTTGGATATACTAAAGAAACATCTCAATCACAAAAGCCGTCAACCTCCACTAAAAGCTATCTTGATGCAACAAAGAGCAATGAACAGTTTGACAATCGTCAACAAAGGAATAAAGCAGATCACCAGGTGAATCAGGCTCAATTTACTTCAAGGATGAACAGAAACCACAATCAACCTCACGTAAATCGTACTCAATTTGCTTCAAAGATAAATATCAATAGAAACTACAATGAACAGTTCAGTAGATTCGATAATCGCAAGAACTTCTTTAATGGTCAATGTTTCTCATGTCATAATTTTGGACACAAAGCTGGTCAATGTGTTGCTACAAAACTATCATGACTGGAGAAGTACGAAATCAAAGGAATGTGACAAGGATCAAGAAAAGTTTCTATAATAACTTTTCTCTTCTTGAAAATGAAATAGAATGCTCAATCTGTAACAACTTTGGCCATGAAGAATCTGAATGCAGAAGTAACTTTCGTCAAATAGCTCAAAAGGAGCAAACTCCATTAAATCCCAAAACATGGAGAAAGAAAGAACCGCAAACAAAAGTATGTGATATAGCCTTGTATGCAGAAGAACAAGAAAACCAGTGGTACATCGACAGTGGATGCTCAAAACACATGACAGGTGACAAAGAAAAACTACACTCATATAATGCCTTAGAAAAGGAAAAGAGTGTCTCATTTGGAAACGACACTCCTTCTGTCATAAAAGGTAAAGGCTTTGTTTTCTTGAAAGAAAAAATTAAAGCTGGGATTGTTATGTATGTTGATGGCTTAAAGCATAACCTATTGAGTGTGAATCAAATGTGTGATCAAGGAAATGAAGTAGTGTTTCGATCAAATAGATGTGTTGTTCGTGAGCTTGATACAGGAGAAACCGTGAGCAAAGAGACAAGAACTCCAAACAACCTATACATACTCAAGGGAGGACAACAACAGTTCTATCTAAGAAAAAATGATGAAAACTGGCTATGGCACAAAATATTGGGGCATCTAAGCTTTTCTCAAATAAGAAAAGCATGCAGATTCTAGTATGTTCATGATCTTCCAGATATCAAAATTCCTGAAAATACTATATGCAAATCATGTCAATTCGGTAAGCAAACCAGATCTCACTTCATCGAAAAGGAACGGTCAGCTAGTAAGCCTCTTGAACTTGTTCATACTAATTTATGTGGACCATCAAGGAAAAATTCACCTCGTGGAGAAGAATACTTTATATTGTTCATTGATGATTTTTCCAAAATGTGTTGGATAGGTCTTCTAAAGCATAAAGATGAAGCATTTGAAAAGTTCAAACCCTTCAAAGCTTTGCTTGAAAATGAATCAGATCGCAAAATCAAATGCCCCAGATCTAATCGAGGAGGGGAATTTACCTCGGATGAATTCTTTGACTTTTGTGAACAACATGGAATAAAAAGGCAGTTCTCCGCTGCAAGGACTCCTCAACAAAATGGATTGGTAGAAAGGATGAATAGAACTGTTCAACAAATGGCTCGTGCTATGCTAGATGAATATGGAACTCCTGTAACCTTCTGGGTTGAAGCTGCATTCGCCGCCATCACTATTCTCAACCAAGCTAATGTTTGGGTAAATAGCACTCAAACTCCACATGAACTTTGGTATGGTAAGACTCCTACTGTAAAATACTTCAAAGTTTTTGGAAGCAAATGTTACATCAAAAGGACTGATGAAAATTTTGGTAAGTTTGAACCCAGAGCAGATGAAGGTATTCTTCTTGGCTACTCTTCCCGAAGTAAAGGATATAAATGTTACAATAGAATACTTGGGAAAATTATTGAAAGTATTGATGTGGTTGATGAAGCATGCAAAAATCCAAAACAGATAAAAACTGAAGATTATGACAATGAAGAAGATGAGGATAATTTTCCCACATCAAATCACATTGATTCTGAAGAAGAAACCAATGAAGCACCAGAAGAAGAGATAACAGTAGAAGAAAAGACTCCGTCCAGGTATGTTCAGAAAAATCATCCAGAAACTCAAATTTTAGGAGAAAAAGGGGCAAGTGTGCAGACTAGAAGAACCATTGCCGAAGCTTCAAGCTATCTAGCATTACTATCTTCGAATGAACCTCAAAATTTAAATGAAGCATGCAAAGATGAATTTTTGGTCAAGGCCATGAATGAAGAACTTGAGAAAATTGAAAATAATAATACTTGGGAATTAGTTCCTAGACCTCATGATAAGAATACCATAGGAACTAAATGGATATTCAGAAACAAGTTGAACGAAAATGGAGAAGTTATTAGAAACAAAGCTAGACTTGTTTGTAAAGGATATGCTCAACAAGAAGGTATAGATTTTGAAGAAACGTTTGCACCTATTGCTAGACTTGAAGCCATAAGAATGTTTCTTGCTCTTTCTAGTTTTCATAAATTCAAAGTATACCAAATGGATGTAAAATCTGCCTTTATTAATGGATACTTAGAAGAAGAAGTCTATATTGAACAACTAGAAGGATTCATTCTTGGAAATGATGCAAAACTTGTATGCAAACTCAGAAAATCTCTCTATGGTCTAAAACAGGCTCCAAGGGCATGGTATTACCATCTTGACAAATATCTCCACCAACAAGGTTTTTCAAAGGGGTCAGTAGATACAAATATATATACAAAGATGGACACTGGTAAATTGCTAATAATTGTTGTGTATGTTGATGATATCATTTTTGGTAGCAATGAAGAATCCATGAGTCAAAATTTTGCTTCAGTAATGCAGCAAGAATTTGAAATGTCCTTGCTTGGTGAGCTTACCTATTTTCTTAGTCTACAAGTTCAACAAAATAAAGATGGTATTTTTCTCTCAGAAACCAAACATCTCAAACAGATCCTGAAAAAGTACGGCATGGAAGATTCTAAACCAGTATGTACCCCAATGGTAACAGGATGCAATCTTAGCTCAAATGATGAATCAGCAGCAGTACATCAACCAACTTATAGATCCATGATTGGCAGTCTGCTTTATCTAACAGGTACCCGACCAGACATCATGCATGTAGTGGGAATAGTTGGAATATTCCAAGCAAATCCAAAGGAATCACATCTTCAGGCAGTCAAAAGGATTTTCAAATATCTTCAAGGAACACAAAACTTTGGTTTATGGTATCTCAGGGATACAGATCTTACACTTCATGCATATACAGATGCAGATTAGGTAGGAAGTGTTGATGACAGAAAAAGCACTAGTGATGGTGCATTCTATATGGGTTCTAGGTTAGTGTCTTGGTTCAACAAGAAACAAAGTTCAATTGCATTATCTACAGCTGAAGCAGAATACGTGGTTGTTGCATCTTGTTGCACCTTGCTGCACACAATTACTTTGGATGATGCAAACCTTGCAAGATATTCAGATCACATGTACTCCACCCATCTCCATTCTATGTGATAATACAAGTGCCATCAGTATTTCAAAGAATCCAGTCATGCACTTCAAGACCAAGCATATACCCATCAAATATCATTTCCTACGTGAACAAGTGCTTGAACAAAAGTTCCAATTGGAGCATGTTCCCTCCAAAGAATAGGTTGCTAATATATTCACTAAACCACTACCCAGAGAGACATTTGAATATCGCAGACAAAAGCTGGGAGTTTTTGCATCATCCTGTTGTTAAATCCTATTTTTCAGAGAAAGGTGGTTATATGTGAGTTTCATGAAGTGTAGTCACGTACATACATGAGTTTTTGTGAACATAGTCACGTATATGTTGGTTTGAAGAAAAGAAGTGGACCAGACTCAGAAAAAAAGGGGTCTGTTATGGTTCTGTCAATTATCTGCTCCGTTTGATGATAGGTTCAATCTGCTGATATATTGGTCCTCATAAAGTTGTTGATAACTTGATGTATATCTGATTGATGATGATGCTTTGATATCTCTTACTGACATATGCAATGATTAGATCTGACAGTGAACAGGTGGAACAGGTTCAAGGGGAGAACATGGTTGATACAGGTTGCTGGTCTAGATGTTGTTGGCAGATGTTGTTGATGGTGCAGAGCATATGATAGTTTCTGATGACTATCATGGTCTTGTTTAAGATATTTGGTCTTTGTTATATATATGTCATGTATATCTTTTAATGTAATGATCATGAAAATACCTAATTTGTAACCCCACTATGCATGGGATGGATGATGTAATGTTTCTTGTTTTTGACATGTATAAACAATTGATATATCTCCACTTGGTTGGGTGGATGAGTCAAATTTGGTATATCCCCACTTGGTTGGGAGATGGATGTATGTATGAGTCATTGGTGATAGGAAGGTCATTTGTGATGTATGTATAGAGTCATGTTCTTCTTTTAGAACATCTTTTTGTAGACTTTGCTTATGCTGAGGGGAGCATGGACTTGATCATGGAAGCTCAATCAACACACTTCAGCATATCAGAGAATTCAACATGCACTCAGGGGGAGCATGACCCTTTGCCCTTGATGTCAAAGGGGGAGAGTGACTTGGTGTGGTTGTTGCCATTAAGTCCAAAGGGGGAGATTGTTGGCATTATGATGTATGTGTTGTACTTGATGGCAACCCACTTGTAGTAGAACAACTCACTTGTATATGGTAACTAGATGAATCTACAGAAGAGATATCATATGTGACAGAATGCATGACAGTAGTGTTTGCAGATATGATGAAATGCAAGGAAACTTCAAGGAATCAATTCAGAAGGCAACTCACTCAGATGAAAGATCATAGTATAGTAGGTAAGCAGCAAAGAATTACATATCAGTCTTCACAGAATGAAGAAAGAGAGTTATATACAGGTTCACCATTGACCAAGTTGCATATACATGCAGGTTCACTGATTACAAGTCGTGTATATGTACACACTCACTTTCATAGAAGGAAAAGCGCGTATACCTTGGAAAACTAAATTTTTGGTCCGAAGTATTTGGTCCATGTTATTTTGATCCATGGTATTGGTACAAGGTATTGACACTAGGTATTTGGTCCAAGGTATTGGTCCTAAGTGGTTTTGGTCCATGGTATTGAGAAAGGCCTAAAACTATAAAAGGAGGAGAATATCATTAGGCCAAGGTGTGCAAGTATCGAATATCTAATGAAGTGTGAGATCTAATATGCAGGTTATTGGCTTATGGTGTTGTGCTTGATCTGAACCAAGGATGAACCTTAGCGTTTGATGAAGGATAAGATCTAATGATGTATCAGGATCTCAAGGCTTGAAGTGAATTATCTTTATGTGGTTTGATCATGTATCTGAATAACCAGTGCATGTTGTAGTTTGTAAATATGATGATCTAGGTATCACTGAAGTCTGGAATAGTTGTAATGTTTAAATCATCATTTACAGATCTGTACGCAGGTTGACTTTAGAAAGGGAGCGTATACACGCTGGTTCTGCATATCAAAGTAGTGTATACATCATAAATTTGATTTGCAGACCTGTACATTGGTTTTCTTTGAGGAAAGCGCGTATGCGCGCAGGTTCGACACATGGAAGTAGCGTATACCTTATAAAATATGTTTTAGTTGCTTCTTTTTGCTGTTGCAGTGTTCTGGGTTCTGGCTTGGGTTCTAGTTACTATATTCTGGTGACAGCATTCTGAATGATCAGATTGATGGAGTGATTGATTGATTCAGTTGTGGTTGGTTCAAAAGGAGATTGGTTGATGTAGATATATTTGATGATTGAATGATGTTGTTGATGGATCCAATCTAAAAATTTATGAAACATGGTCCCTAGAAGAAAAGAGAAGGTTGTAGCCTTCTGTAGGCCGACACCTACATACTAGTAAACATATCAGCTAGTACAAGAGCTAGGGGGTTGTAGCTCCCTTCCAGTAGAAGATGGAGAACGAGAGAAGGTTGTAGCCTTATGAAGGTAGAAGCCTGCGTACTGGTATAAGACTGCACCATTACAAAAATTGTAAATAGAATTGTCTTATTATTAAAAGAAGACAGGGACGATTGCAGTAGGTGGTTTTCACCCACATTGCGTTTCCACCTTATATCTTGGTGTTCATGTGTGTTGCTTATGTGTGATGCTTTATTCTATTTTTACTGCACTATCTAATGAATTCTTGATATACTGGTTAAATTTCAATGCATGATAATTTGATCTCTGCATATATGTTGGTTGCATTAAGTACAGTTATGTATACACTCTAGTTCACTAAGCTGAAGTAGCGTATACAAATCAGTTTTGAAATTTAAATTATTGATCTGATAATACTAATTCACCCCCCCTCTCAGTATTATTTCCAACAATTGGTATCAGAGCAAGTCCTTTAGAAAGAAGCTTGATCACTTGAAGGAAGATCCATCATCATGAGTAATCAAGAAATTTGGGGATCCATCAGACCGCCAATCTTTGATGGGAACAACTTTGTTTATTGGAAGGTAAGAACCACAGCCTATCTTCAATCTGTTGGAACAAATGTATGGGAAATCGTGGAAGGAGGATATACATTTCCATCAGCAATTCCTACAGATACAACAGGTAAAAAGCAATATGAAATCAATGCTAAGGTTGTCAATACATTATTGGGAAGTCTGTCACAATCAGAGTTTGTCAAAGTTATGTAGCTCAAATCAACCAAAGAAATATCGGACAAAATCATTCTAAGCTATGAAGGAGACTCTCAGGTAAAACGTGCTAAACTGCAAACTCTCAGAATTCAATATGAAACTCTCAAGATGCACAATGATGAAAGTATAACTAGTTACTTCTTACGTATAGATGATATTGTTAATTGCGTGAAGAATCTGGGTGAAGAGATAAAGGAAGCTACCTTAGTTGAAAAAGTTTTAAGATCCTTATCTGCTAAATTTGAATCAAAAGTATCTGCCATAGAAGAAAAGCAGGATCTACAGACTATTACTATGACACAGCTTCACGGAATCTTAACTGCCTTTGAGATGAGAAAATGAGGTCCATCAGATATGAGAGAAGCTGCATTTAAAGCTTCAGCAAAAGGAAAAGAAGAACTCAATGAATTAGGACATATTTCAAAAGAAGAAGAGGAAGCAAACTTTGTCAAGAAGCTTCAACGGGGTTCCAGAAGATTCAGAGGTAAACTACCTTTCAAATGTTTTGCCTATGGTAGAGTTGGTCATTATGCTGCCAAATGTCCTCATAAAGATAAATATGATAAAGAAAAGGGATTTGCAAAATGGAATAGAAAACAAAGTGTAAGTAAAAAGAGCTACTATACTCATGAAGATAGTGATGGTTTATCAAATAGTGATGAAGATGAAAATAGTAATGACTATAGACTTCTGATGGCTTATGAAGATGATGATTTCTTGGATGCTTTAGATGAAGATGACCTTTATGAAGAAATATCTAAACTCAAAATTTGTTTAGAAGAAAAGAATATCATTATAGATACCTTGACATACCAACTTGCTGAAAGAGAAAAACACAATGAAAAGCTAGAATGTGAAATTGTGGGTCTAAGAAAGGATCTTGAGAAAACAAAAGCTCTCAATCTTAGATTTGCTAAAGGATCAGAAACCTTAAATGAAATTATCAAAGTGCAGTGCTCTCCTCTGATAAAGACAGGTCTTGGATATACTGAAGAAACATCTCAATCACAGAAGTCGTCAACCTCCACTAAAATCTATCTTGATGTAGCAAAGAGCAGTGAACAGTTTGACAATCGTCAGCAAAGGCATAAAGTAGATCACCAGGTGAATCAGGCTCAATTTACTTCAAGGATGAACAAAAGCCACAATCAACCTCAGGTAAATCGTACTCAATTTGCTTCAAAGATAAATATCAATAGAAACTACAATCAACAGGTTAGTAGATTCGATAATCGCAGGAACTTCTTTAATGGTCAATGTTTCTCATGTCATAATTTTGGACACAAAGCTGCTCAATGTGTTGCTTACAAAACTATCATGACTAGAGAAGCATGAAATCAAAGGAATGTGACAGGGATCAAGGAGAGTTCCTACAATAACTTTTATCTTCTTGAAAATGAAATAGAATGCTCAATCTGTAACAACTTTGGCCATGAAGAATCTAAATGCAGAAGTAAATTTTGGAAAATAGCTCAAAAGGAGCAAACTCCATTAAATCCCAAAATATGGAGAAAGAAAGAACCGCAAACAGAAAGATGTGGTATAGCCTTGTATGCAGAAGGACAAGAAAACCAGTGGTACATTGACAGTGGATGCTCAAAACACATGACAGGTGACAAAGAAAAACTACACTCATATAATTCCTTAGAAAATGAAAAGAGTGTCTCATTTGGAAATGACACTCTTGCTATCATAAAAGGTAAAGGCTATGTTTTCTTGAAAGAAAAAATTAAAGCTGGGAATGTTATGTATGTTGATGGCTTAAAGCATAACCTGTTGAGTGTGAGTCAAATGTGTGATCAAGGAAATGAAGTAGTGTTTCTATCAAATGGATGTGTTTTTCTTGAGCTTGATACAAGAGAAACCGTGATCAAAGGGACAAGAAATCCAAACAACCTATACATACTCAAGGGAGGACAAAACAGTGCTATCTAAGCAAAAATGATGAAAACTGGCTATGGCACAGAAGATTGGGACATCTAGGCTTTTCTCAATTTGGAACATTGGAACATGTTGTGTTCGTATGCATAAATAGGTTGTCTTGATTAAGCTATGCTCGCAAGCTTTTAAATTTGTTAATATTTCCTTTATCACAATGTATTGAAAGTTCCCTTTGTTGTAATATATCACATTAGAGTTCATTTTCTGTATGATACATCACATTGCATGAAAACAAGCTTTAAAATTTGTAACAAAACAGTGCTATCTGTAACAACTTTGGCCATGAAGAATCTGAATGCAGATGTAAATTTCAGCAAATAGCTCAAAAGGAGCAAACTCCATTAAATACCAAAATATGGAGAAAGAAATAACCGCAAACAGAAAGATGTGGTATAGCCTTGTATGCAGAAGGACAATAAAACTAGTGGTACATCGACAGTGGATGCTCAAAACACATGACATGTTACAAAGAAAAACTACACTCATATAATGCCTTAGAAAACAAAAAGAGTGTCTCATTTGGAAACGACACTCCTGCTATCATAAAAGTTAAAGGCTATGTTTTCTAGAAAGAAAAAATTAAAGCTGGGAATGTTATGTATGTTGATGGCTTAAAGCATAACCTGTTGAGTGTGAGTCAAATGTGTGATCAAGGAAATGAAGTAGTGTTTTGATCAAATGGATGTGTTGTTCGTGAGCTTGATACAGGAGAAACTGTGATCAAAGGACAAGAACTCCAAACAACCTATACATACTCAAGGGAGGACAACAACAGTGCTATCTAAGCAAAAATGATGAAAACTGGCTATGGCACAGAAGATCGGGACATCTAGGCTTTTCTCAATTTGGAACATCGGAACATGTTGTGTTCGTATGCATAAATAGGTTGTCTTGATTAAGCTATGCTCGCAAGCTTTTAAATTTGTTAATATTTCCTTTATCACACTGTATTGAAAGTTCCCTTTGTTGTAATATATCACATTAGAGTTCATTTTCTGTATGATACATCACATTGCATGAAAACAAGCTTTAAAATTTGTTAATATTTCCTTTATTACATTGTATTGAAAGTTCCCTTTGTTGCAATATATCACATTAAAGTTCATTTTCTGTATGATGCATCACATTGCATGAAAACTTGTTTTCTCCATGACACAGGAAGACTTAGAATTTTCTTTTTGGAAATCTTCACATATTGCACCTCTAGAAATTTTTGTTCCTTGTAATGTATTGCACTAAAATCTCTTTTGGTTGTAATGCATTTTGATGTTTGAAAACTTTCAAGGTTGTGACACATCACATGGAAAATGACTTTCATCACAACATATTACACCTCTTGGACTTTTCAATCTTTCTGATGCACCACATTATAAAATACCTACCCTCGTGACACATTGCAACTTGCAAAATTTTGAAACTTTGTATTAAGTTTCCTTTATTTCATATCGAAATTATTTCCAAAGATGTGATATATCACAAACTTGAAAACTTTCCCCAAGTTAGGACACTAAACATTTATCACACTTCACTAAAATTTTCACATGCTTAAAATTTTTGTTTTCATTTGATGTGACATGTTAAAAAAGTTTTAAAATGAGTCAAAAGGACCATTTAGTTATAAAAAAAAGGTTGTATCCCATCACTTTATCAATTCATTTCTTTACCACCTTGACATCGTAAGACTTAAGAAGCACACAAAAATTCACATAGTCTCCAAGAAAGATGTATGGGTCCTCACCAAATCTCCTAATCATCCTTTTCCAGATGCTCACTCCATCAATACAAGGAGATTATTTTTCACTTTACAACTTCCATTGGTGTAAATAAAAGAGAATCTACTCTAACTAATAACTCAACCACTTGGCCATAGATTTCACTAAATGACCAAACCAAGAGACAATGTAGGAATTTCCCTTCCTCCCACTAGCCCAAATGTTCTACATGATTATTGAATGTTGTTTAATCCCATAACCAAATCTCATGTTAGTGAAGACCCCCCTGCCATCCCCACTTTTTTAATTGGGAAACCAAACCCCAATTTTATAATTGCCAAGAGTTAGTAGGTAATTCCCCTTCCCTGGGAGGTTTTCTTCTACTCTTTTCCTCTCACACTAATACTTGTATAAGTTTTAAATTAATATTCAAACCCTCAACTAGGGCTTGAATCCCCTCACCTTCTTCCCCATGGAAATGGACATTTTAAAAGAATGTGACACCACAATTTCAATCGTCCACAAACCCTATCATTAGACATTTCTCATACAAAATTAAATATTGATACATCCAAACACACACGAGCCATACACAACCTTGGAGTCTCAAGCCCAGTCTTGATAAGGTGATCATTTCATATGTTGAGAGTACAAGAGTCAATATTTATTTCCGCAACCAAAATCCATGAAGAGAAATTTCCTTTTTTCCTTCTCCAACTAGAAACTGAGTAGAAAGAAGCTATCCCTTGGCACAAGCTACAAAGGATGCAAGTTTTTTAAGGGAAATACTAAAATGATATTCTCAAGAAAAAATATTCCCCTTAAAAACAACCAACACCAAAATATTATAGCCTTTTAAACAATTACTTATTGTTTCCACATAGGCAGTTTATTTTTTTTGAAGTAACAATATTGATGTTTGTTGTTTTTTATATGGATGAGCTCCTCTAAGAAAGTTGTATGGTGAAGAGGGTGTTATAGAGTTCATGGAGACATGGGTGCCTTTAATCTACAAAGTCACCAAAATAGGAACAACTTTAAATTGGGTAGCAATCCTATCTACTACCTTTGTTTAGGCCATCTTTGTAGCCAAACAGACAACTCCTAGAATACATCTGACATTCTACATGGCCTCATATCTATTGGACACAATCCACTGATACGCATCTATTGCCTAAATTTTTGGGAATGCAAGTATCAAATTCACTATACCAGAATATGTTAGTGGTCTTAGATCCACTATATTAATTATTGTTCTATGCATTAGCCATTTGCTCGTGGAATAAATAAATGTGGGTTGTTGGAGGGGGGGTGGCTATTATGTCATCGAGAAAGGAACATATATTATAGTTTCTGGAGCTACAAAAATTCCTCAATTGATTCCTATATTTATACCTAACATATTATCCCTCTAGGAAATTGCATATCACACTTGTCCATGGAGTTGGAGTAAATTTGGCACATGATAAAAAAGCCACTTGATCTTCACTACCGTTCTGTGTGGGGTCCTATAGTATCAAAGGCATCAAGGAGGTAGTGGTATAAGCAAAGACCTTAGAGACCTTTCATTTTAGGGAGGTAATATTCTGAAGACATGGCCTTGCAGATGTTGTCCACCAACACTACATATCCTACAATTATAGGTGGCCACACTAGTCTAATGAGGTGTGGTAGGAAGTTGGTAGATTGGGTGTCGGGTGTTGGACACACATGCAGCCATGTCAAACAATACATGTACACCATCAACTTATACTGGCATTTGAAGTTTCTCCTCAGCGGAATCCTAATGGACTAGTTCAAGCATCAAGCAAACATTCTACACTCTTTGGAGCATTTGCATCATCATATGAGGGACTTGGACCAACGCTTTGATTGCATTGAGTAGCACCTTGGTATTCCTCCCCCAGTAGGCAGTACTCCCAGCAAAAATGAGGACCCCATTGAGGTTGCAACAACAAACTCTATTCCTTCTACTTAGTCTTATGCTATGCTCCAACTTATTTTATTTTCTAATAACACAATCAATACTAATGACCAATCTAGTCTACTTTTCAATATATGTATAATTTTTTTTGTTTTATTAAACACTATAGTATCCTATACCCCTATATAGAGAATCAACTTTTACCTATAATCTGATCCTCCCAATAAAAAACTAACCTAAAATATCTAACATATCTATAAACACTCCTATTCCAAAAAAAACAATATTAAAAAAAAAAAAATTAAAATATGTTAAGTTATTATTATGATCTTCCACGTTTACACTAATACACCCCTACCGATGCATCCCTATCCATGTTTAATATATATTTAAACTACTATTATTATAATGATCATCCACGTTTGCACTAATAACTCACTCTTCTCATTTTGATGCTTGTTATATCAATTTCCATATTAACACTTTCCCTGTCATACCTCACATAAAGACAATAAGACTCGTCTTTGTCTTCACAAGGCATGCAAACCTCCACGAGAATTGTTCCACGTGTCATCAAAACACCGTGATAGCTTTCTTAGTTTGTGTAACGTGTTAAGCATGTAATCAAGCTAGGTTCATTCACCATATTCAATTTTAATAAAGTAAACCTCACTATGAATGGACAGATATAGACCCATAACTACATGCAATCATTCCAACAAATATTTTGATAAATCTTTTTTGGAATATTGTGAGATCTTAATATATTTATATCTCTAAGTGGGTTAGGTAGTTCATGTGGTTAATTCAATCAGAGAAACTGAGATCGACTAAATTAGAAAAGTATTTATGTTTTTTTAAATTAAAGAAATTAGATGGATGTCACATTTGTGTTATACAGAATAGATTTCTACAATTATTACTATAATTTTTATTTAATGGTTGAGCAGTAGGATACTTTTTTTATTCGGAAAGAAAAAATTGATATTTTATTATCAAAAATAGTTATGGTGCATAATTTTATATATGACCAAAAATTGCGATATAAAAAGTTTCATTAATCTAGAGGTCGATAAGGCAGAAAAATTTGCAAAAAATGTTTAGAGGATAAAAATTGGAGATGATAGTCTGATCATCAGCAATATAAGCCAAATAAACAACATAATTCTGAAAATCTAGGTAGAGAAGTAGTGAGAAATAGAAAACATTTTTCCAATGAAAAAGTTGTCCAAAAAAAAATTTGAGTCATAACAACATGAAGGAAAACTACCCACAGCTTGAAAAAAGCATTGAGTAGCCCAAGAAGGGGACTAGAAGAGGGAGTTGTGTTGACGCTCAGTGAGAAGTGAGAGATGCCCCCTAGTGTGATCTGTGAATACCTTATCTCTTCAAAGAAGATGTAGCCCTCTTTAGCCTCCAATGCTCTTTTAGATAGAGACTCTGCCCCTTGATTCCACATTCTATGAATATGCTGAAAATTGAGAGCGAGAAAATTTGCCTTCAAAGTTGTGAACCTGTCCATCCAGTAGATTAGAGACATAACATGTAAATGATATTTGCCAAAGATCTAGTAAATAACACATTTTGAGTCTCCAAAATCCTTTAGGGAGGATAGATGGAGGTGGGAGGAAAAATAGAGGAGAGTCCAAATGACACATATTTTAGCTTTTGTGTTTGTGCCAACCCCAAAATTAGCCCATATGTTGAAGGAGGGTGACTCAGTGATCTGGAGAAGAGCCTCAGTTGCACACCAAGAGTTTTAGGCAACCCCATTAAAGAAACCAAGGTGTGAATTGTAGGAAAGGGTAGGAAAATTAAAAGGCCTTATAGATTTTGGAGAGGGACGGCTTCTAGAAGTCCATGAAAAAACCAACAATCTAGGGTAGAATGTAAGAGGAGGAGATAGGACATTTTTCAAAAATGAGTTTTCGAAATACCCTGGGCTACGACTACAGGCAGGGATTTGAAGGGGCCCATTGTTTGGTCCCACCAAAGCAGGAAATCAGACGAGTAGGTGGAAGGACTAGGCTCTAGTAGATGGGAAAATGACAAAAATTCAGACCATAAAGACCCGGATAAGGAGCATTAAAAAAAATTGTTTACGAACACTAACCTATTTCAACATAGACAACAAGAGTTGGGTCCACATGAACCTCTACAAAGAATATTGTCCCATGTGAGGACATGGTTTTCTAGCAGAAGCTGAACAAAACACTTTAGCTTTAGTGAAATATTTCAGTGACATAGCTTCCTAGTCCACCAATATGAATGGGAAACGGTGGTCCTATTAAGAATGTATTTGTATGCCAGTATAGTTAAGAGTTTTCCAATAAATTTGTTCCAAGACCACACAATGGAGTCCTCTTCATCTAATATAAAAACCCCATTCGATACTCATGGGAGTTCGAACCAGTGACCATTACACAATGAGTACTTTAACAATGCATCCATTCATTAATTATTCTACACCTTGTGGGTAAGGTAACATTGATGTTATTAATTAATATTTATTTTATTTTTTATATATTAAAATTAAAAAATAATATATATATTTTTTTATAAAATACATGTATATTTTTATGAATTCCAATTGAGTTTATTTTGGGTGGTTGGGAGGACTGATTTTTATGCTTCTCACCCAAGTTCAATTCCCGCATGTAACATGTTGATTTCATATTGATTATATTATTGTAATCACTTCAAGTCTTGTTGTTAAATAACCTTAACCCCTAAATAACATCTTACCTTGTTTATAAATAAAAGCATCATAAAAATATCAGATAAATCAACAAATCAACAAAAACTATCTCAAAATATACAATTCTATATCTATTATAAAATCATATCTGTTATTGGAATGTCCTTTTTATCTTCTTCTTCTTTTAACTTTAAATATTCCAAGAAAATGTATTAAAGGGTCTTGGAAATTTTAATAGTGTAGTGAGTGTTATAGGACTAGAGGAATATTTAATTTTTTAACAATTTGTTAATGTTAGATTTTATTATAAAAAAAAATTGCATGGTGTGATATGTCATGAATAAGTTTTGTGCAGCCTTTGGATAGGCTAGATGCATTACTTTACTTATTTGTTAATTTTGTATTATAATATTTCATCAATGTGCATGTGTAATAATAAGGCATTAGTGTACATGTTTTATTAGGTTTGTGAGCTAAGATGTGTGGGCAGTGTGTTCATGTTTATATATGTGTTTTAGAGCTTGCATGCCTATGTTTATATGTTTTGAACCCAAAGTTCTTATTTGATTAAGGCTGGAGAGCCTATGTGCTACAAGGATAGCGAGCCTATGTGCTACAAGGATAGCGAGCCTAAAGATGTAATATGTAATCACACCCATGTTAATAAAATACAACATTGTTGCAAACTGAGTTACGCATGAAAGATGGGGGACTAGGAGTCCATGAGAGGGAAAGGTGAAGGGATGAAACTAATGCATGTTTCCTAAGCTAAAAGTAATATAATATCCCAAAAATGACTTTTTTGGAATATATTCCAAAGTCAGAAAAGGGCATGAATAAGATTCATACCTTAGCATTTTACCCTAAGTCCAAAGGTAAATGGATAGATAGTCTATTTGAGTTCCCAAGTGGTGGGAGTAAGTTCCTTGGGTGACACTTGGTAGAAATACCTCATGCATACATAAGTTGAATTTTCCATGTTAGTGAATGATTCATTCCATCACCTTATCATCATTTGATTATAATTTTGGCTAGTACTTCAATGGTTTCTTGTTGGTTCATCCTATAGATTTGAGGGTAAGTGCACTTGGACAATGACCAAACCCTATGACGTAGTAAACCATTGTGAACTCCTAGGTAGGATTTTGTTGCCAATTTTCCTTGATTTTGCTCGGGCAAGGTTGGATTCAGAGAGGGATTGGTTGGGTAGGATTTACTAGTGTGAGGCCTGAGGGTTGTTTGTACTTCTGAGGGGAACTAAAACTCTCAAAACTACAATACTCTAAGACTTCTTGGCTAGCCTATGGTGGAAGCCCTGGAAGGGTAGTGGCATAACCTAAAGGACTACAAAGGCATAAAAGGGGGTGCATTAACTTGATTTGTGTAATTCAAGGGATGTGGGACTGTAGTTAGGGAGGCTACTAGAGTTGATGTTCGGCTTAATGTTTGTTTGGTATTGACTTTGTGACCATAATTGTCTCTAGGTGAAACTTTTACCTGATGGAGCCATAGTCCCACCTCAGGGATGAGTAGTGAGATATATGGCTTGGTGGAACATTTAATTTCCACAAGTAGTTGGTGGAATATTGAAAAAAATAAATGTTATCGTATTTCATGCACTATTAATTATGCATATTTACATGTGTTTATTGTTTTTTTTAACTTATTAAATATGTTGCAAATGTTTCTCATGTGTCTTAGCCATTATGCATTGGTTTGCAGTTTGATAGACTTGCATATTTGTATCGTATGCATGGCAGAATGATCATATAGCATTGTTATGTATATACCATTAACGAATAGTAAAAATTGTGTATGTAGTTGATGGATAGAGAACATATTTATGCAGTTAATGGGAAGTTAACGAACAATGATTTTTCACATACCATCAACAAGTGGTCCATTGATAATATATTTGTCTATACAGTCGATGGCATTCAACTACGTATACAGTTGGTGGATGGTCAAGTTGACTAAACAATGGATGTTTGGTCGATGGGAAACATATTCCAATGCACAATTGATAGGCCAATTATATTCATCAATTAAGGGGTCAGGATTGTTTCTTGGGCAAAATTAATGTCAAGAATAAAATAAGGAGGAAATTTTGGATATATGAATATAGAGAAGTTGGAAATAGTGTTTTCCAAAGTGCCGCATCCTCTCAACATTGGATAAAGGGTGTCAGGTATCTTACAAAGTGGTATTATAGTTTCAATTGCAACACCATGCCTGCATGGGGATTTAAGAGTCAAAACTCTCATAATTGTGGTTAATATGAAATATGAAATGATTTGAAGTTGGCCAAGTTTAAGAATGTCAGAGTTAACCATGGAAACTTTCAGGAAAAATATGATTATTAAATCAACTACTTAGTTTATTTGCACATTAAAATGGTCGATTTGACCAATGGTCCATTGATTCGACTTCCCAATCAAATCATCTTTATCATTGACTTGTATGTTCTATAGATCAAATTCAACCATACAGTTGATTGACTCGACTATATAATCAAATAACACATTTCATTGGTTGATTGCTTCAACTACTCAATTGAATGATTTGACTACCCAATCAAATAATCTTTATCATCGACTAACATAGTCTATCAATCGACTCAACAAAAAGGTCAACTAACATGACTACTTAGTTGGCTCATATATGCGTTCGACTAGGAAATTTCATTGGTCGATCTAATCCAACGTTTGACCAAGTCAATTTCTTAGTCAACCTGTCTTTACAGTCGACTGGCATATCATATTAGTTGAGTTGACCAATGGTCAACTAACATATGTCATTAGTTAATTCAACTCAACGGTCAACCCACTTCACCATTGGGTTGACTCATATTTCTAGTTGATGAACATATACATTTGTTAATCCTATCCAAGTGTTGAAAACAACAATTGTTTAATCAATGATTTGTTTGAAATGGATTTACATATTACATTGGTTGATTGGTTTGTTTAATTGATGATGTGTACCATATGACTAGTTGACTAAAACTCAACTATAGGTATAGATTTGGGTGAATTGGTTCAACAAAGAACATATATGAAGGTTTATAGGTTGGATTAATACATTAGATGCCACAACAAAAACCAACCAATGGTTTGGCTATGAATTTTCTTATAATTTCAAGTCCTTGACTTTTGGGGAATTTTGAAGCCCTAAACAATGTTTTTATATGTTGAAATCCAATGAGAATTGTGTACTAATCATACACATAGTTTTTTAAACTTAAATGAAATATCTCAAAATGAGCTTTCCAACAAGATACTACTAGTGTCAAATAGAGTTAATATGAGGAAAATACACTTGAAATAGTGAAAAGGAAAAATCAAGCACCAGTCTACTTCCAAGATGCATAACTATTTTCTTATAACCCAAATTGGGACAAAAACGTAAACTATAGAAATCTCATGGATCTGAATCATAGAATCCATCCATGAAATCAGAATTGGAATTTTTTCATCTTTATTATTATGGATTTAAATAGAAAATCCCTGGTAGAATTAGGGAAAAGTAAATAGATTGACAAAACTTCAAAAGACCATAACTATAAAACCAAAGATAAGATTTGGGAAAATGAATAGACAATGGAAATATAATAAAGTGTAGAATTTGATTCTTCACCTAGTATTTTGAATTGAGTAGTATGATTTATCTGGAAATCAAAAGAAGGAATCTGGTGGTCTATAGGGGTTGATAATGTGCATCGTGTTAAAAAATGCAACGTCTATTTAGATCTGATTTTTATTATTGTTTAACATAATTTTGGGTATGCACATTGTAGAGAAAAGGTACATGTATAATAGGAAGATCAGATTAGGATAGAGAAGAATCCAGAGGAAGACTAGGGACATGGTAGATGCTCAAGGATCTTATAGCCAAGAAGAGGAAGATGTCAAAGGAATTATTCTTAGCAATGTTGAGATAGACTCAAATGTTCATGGACAAAATAAAGAAAAGAACTAAGTATTGGTTGAGATAATGAGAAGTTTTAAAATGGAAGCACTTAACTACAAATTGGAAAATGAGAGATTGATCAGATCTCAAGAAGAGAAACATCTCATCAACACTCAGATTTTACAAAGTCTAAATCATTTGCATTAGAAAATAGACTAGAATTTTGAGTCCAAGCAAGTTTAAAAATACAAAGTATATAATAGAAGAGACAGTGCCAAATATTTGAACCAATATAGCATTGAAAATAGGCACTAGTGTTTCTCCCCAAGGAATTTAGTGAGAAGAACATTCACATCCTCAAACTTTGATAGTAACCAAAGCTAGTCACTAGCCAGAAATCAAATGAGAAAGTCCAAGAAAAATGATTTGTAGGGGGGTATTAGAAAAATCAAGCCTCCCACATTTAATGGATGCCATAAGAAGGGTTAGGAAGCAAAGATATAGTTATTTGGGATGAAAAAATATCTTCAATTACAAAAGTACTCATCTAATTTGGAGGCTAGGATAGTCATTTATCACTTGCAAGGGAAGGCATTCGTGTGGTGGGACCATCTCAAGAAATTCAAATAATTGGATGATAAGAAGATAACTTTGAAGAAATTCAAGAAGTATTTTCAAAACAGATATCTATCAAAACACTATTATGATAGAAAGATGCAGGAATTCTTTGAAATCAACCTTAGTAATATGAAAATGGAGGAATATGAGTTTTCGAAGTATGTCAACTTTATTATAGATGAGAAAGTCAAGATCCATAGTTTCTTGAGTCGTTTTACTCCATGCTTCAATTATAAAATCAATTTTGATGAGCCCAATACTCTAAACAAAGCAATAAGGAAAGCTAGATATCTCTATGAATAGAGAAAAAGTAAACCAAATTTTGAAAAGGCTTGGGATAAAAGGTAGAAGGAAAAAATGGTGAGAAGGAAGAAAGGGCACATGCATTCATTTTTCAGGCACAACTCTCAAATAAATCAACAAGGACAACCCACACCTAGTGAGCCAAAGAAGACAAACTCACTAGGAAAGAGGCCAATATATCCCTATTAGATGTTGGGGTTATGAGGGAGGCCACATGTTTAAGGATTTTCTAAACAAGGATGCCAAAATAAAATTTGCACATAATGCTAATGGATTTTATATAGAAGAGGACATGGGCAGGAGCATGCTCATAGTATATGTAGCCTTGGACAACAAGCACACATGTTGATCATCAAGCACACAAGATAGAATTTCAAAATCAAATTAAAAACCAACCCATAGAAATTTTAACTGATTTTGGAGCTAGCCATAGTTATATTAACCCAAAACTTATTGAAATATCTATTTTGAAGAAGACTAGGCATGGTGGGACTTGGCTATTTCATCTAGCTACATTAATGAAATAGCAAAATTGTGTCCAATAGACATGAATGGTGTAAGTACCGACTCATATTCGAATATCATTCCTTTGGCGTTATATGGTTGTCTCGTAGGTATGGATTGGTTGGAAAAGCATTATATTTTCCTAGAGAGCTATAACAAGGCATTTACTTGTCTTAATGAAGGAGGGAAATAAAGGAAATTATAGGGAATTTAAAGACCTATTTATGTTATCAACAATGAAAATGAAGAAATTTTCCAAAAGGGATGTTATATTTATGCAACCCATATGGAAGAGGAAGATAAGAATAAAGTACCTAGCCTTAAGGATTAGTCAGTGCTAAAATATTATGAGGGTGTTTTTGATGATATTTTGGGGTTCCCACACAAAAGGGATATTGAATTTCAATTTATTTGACGCATGGTGCTTCCCTAGTTTCCAAAATACCCTATAGGATTAGCACATAATAACTCAAAGAGTTACAAATTCAGCTTGAGGAGCTTCAAAATAATTGGTAAATACACCCAAGTGTATCACCTTACGGTATCCCAATGCTATTCGTTAAGAAAAAGAATGATCTTAATATTAATATTATCTTCATACAACTAAATAATATGAAAATAAAGAACAAGTATCATTACTAAGGACACTTGACTTGTTTGATCAATTGAGAGAGGTTAGGGATTCTCCAAAATTGATATGGGGTTTGGATATCATCAAGTCAAAATTAAAGAGGAGGAAATTAGCATGATAGTATTCAAAACCAAATATGGTCACTATGAGTTTGTTGTGGCACCCTTTGGTTTATCTAATGCACCAGTTTCCTTCATGTGCTTGGTGAATGATGTTTCAAAGACTTATTAGACAAATTTGTGATAGTATTTTTGGATGAAATCCTTGCATATTCAAAATTAGTGGAAGAACATACATATCATTTAAGGATGGTGTTATAGATACTGAGAGAGAATCAACTCTATTCTAAGATGATTTAAGTGTCCCTTCTACCAAAAGCAGGTTCATTATTTAGGGCATATCATCTTAGAAGAGGGAATAGTTGTGGACCCAGAGAGTGAGTGGCTAGAACCTAGAAAAGTGATAGAGATCAAATCCTTTATAGGACTAGCAAGTTACTACAAATATGTTCATTGATGGGTTCTCAAAGATAACCACCCCAATCACTTCTTTGCAAAATAAGGGTGTAAAATTTGAACGGACTTTGAAAAGTGAACAAGCCTTCCAACATTTGAAAATTATTTTGACAAATGCACTAATTGTAAAGATAGCTAACACAAAAGAAGAATTCATTGTGTTCATGCATGAATTCAAGGAAGAGCTTGGATGAATCCTCATACAAAATGGACATGTAATATGCTTTGATTCTAGAAAATTAAAAGAGCAAGAGCGAAACTATGCTACTCACGGTTTGGGTCAGTAGTTATAATTCATGCTCTTAAGATGTGGATACAGTATTTTATGGGTAAAAAAATTGAACTCATAATAAACAATAGTGGTTTGAAGCATTTATTTGTCCAACCAAATTTAAATTACAGGCAAATTAGGTGGCTAAAAATTTTAGCTAAATATGATTTTGAAATCAAACACATAAAAGGGAAGAATAACAAGTTAGTCGATGTACTCCATAGAAGAATTCATAAAATTAATGTTACAACCATTAGTGTATGCAAGTTTGATCTAGAAGCCATGATTTTAGAGGATGTAAACATAAATCAACATTATGTGAAAATTAAAAATAGCTTACAACAGAATAATTTTCATCCTAGGTACAAATACTATGAGTGGAGAAGGATGGTATTTAATGATATGCACAATGTACCCTATTCTAAACATCCAAGGTACCAAAAGACTATATCGGTATGACGTGAAAAGAAAAGTGGTTGATTATATAGCTAGGTGTTTAAACTGTTAAAAATCTAATGTTGAACAAAGACATCCAGTCATATTGTTATAGCCAATACCCATTCTTGATTAGAAGTGAAGCAACATGATTCTATCATGGTGATGGTGCATAGTCACTAAGGATGTTCATTTTATCCTAGTGAAGTCAACAAGCAAGGTATCCAAATTCCAGAAATATACAACAAAATTTCCATGATACATGGAAGGCCTAGGGTTTTTATTTCAGATAGGGATTCCAAGTTCACTTCCAACTTCTAGAAATGTTTTTCAAAGGATTTTGGATTACTTTAAACTTCAGGACAACATATCATCTAGAATTAGATAGAAATACTAAGAGGGACAATTAGGTGATTGAGAATATGATTAGGATGCACATGATGGACAAATCATTGAAGTTGGAAGAATATTTTCATTTAGTCAAGTTTGCATAAACAAATGGGTATTGGGCATCCTTAAGGATGGGTCCATTTGAGGCCTTGTATGGAATTCCACTAAACCTAAGAGTTGGGACAACACAACTAATAGGGCCACTATTGGGATAGAATTTCTCAAAGAAAGTGATGAGGTTCAAACAAAACTTAAGGGTTGCCAAGAATAGGTAGCAGAGATATGAAGAAGAAGGTAGGATAAATAGGGAATTTAGAGTGGGAGCCCATGTCTTCCTAAAAGTGAAGGCTATAAAGAGTTCACATAGATTGGAAAGTTGCTCAAAGCTATCAGCCATATGTTATGGGCCTTTTGAAATCGTGGAAAGGATTGGATCAATTATATATAGGCTTGCATTGTATACATATATGCATGTCCATAATGTGTTTCATGTATCATTATTTAAGAAATATGTATCAAATTCTTACCATTTAATCGATTGACATGTGATTCGGTGGAGCCAAGGGATGAATTTTAAGTACAACTAAAATGCACATTGGACTAGAAGGTCAAAGTGCTCAAAAATCGAATCATCGCATTGGTAAGGTGTAGTGGATGCATTTCAATCCTGAGGACACTACATGGGAGAATGTGAATGCTTAAGGGAGGATCACCCTCAACATTTTGAGAATTTTTTATTGTATATGTGTATTTGATGAATTAAGTGTAACACATCGCATTTATTAAAAATTAAAAAGTCTATATCCAAATAAAATTTAGCAAACGGAAGATAATAAATAAGAACCGGTTCATAATTTTCTTTACTAAGGTCTTGTTTTACTATTTTAGTCTCAACCCTTTAGATTACCTTAAGAAATGGAATGTTAAAGTTCCTCTTATTTTAAGGATTTCAAACCTCGTTTTTGAGGTCACCATCATCTTATGTTCTTCTTAAGATTTCCAATGATATAAATTTAATAAAATTCCAACCTATAGACACAAAGTTATGGTCCTTAAAATATTTCACTCCCTAAACCATGTCACAAGCATGCCATTGATGTTAAATACTAGGTAAATTAATTCCTTACTATTTCCTTTTGACAAAATAATTTAAATTGAATCCTTCGACTCATAGAGTAAAGAAAACTTGTTAGAAATTTAACTGGAAATAGAAAATCATTGGAATTTATAGGAAACCAATATCCAAATATACAAAAATATATTCCCTTCAAATATCATATTTTCATTAGAATTACTCCAAGCTTACAAGGGTTCCTATACTAGGAAAATATACCATTGAGAAAACAATAAAAAGTTATAGAAAAAATTGGTTTTTCTAGTGCACCATACAACTTGTACAACACTACCAAAACATTCTGTAAAAACCCTCCTACTGCTACTGAAATCCGTCTCAAAAATTTGTACAGTTGCCCTTCTCTTTTTTGGGTTTGTGGGCCTACTAAAGTTCCCTTTGCACATGTTGTGTACAACCCCTTCAATTTTTTAGCATTGGGTTAGTTTCCTTTTGCCACTGACATTATTTCCTCTTTTCTCCTTTGGACATGCACACTGAGTGAAAATCATTTATTACTTTCTCATTTGTCTTTTTATAACACTATTTGTGTATCACACTCTTTATGTATTTTCCTTTCAATTTGCCTTTCTTTCATAACATTGAGTTGATGACCAATTTTCCATAACCCTAATATCTCAATGATATTTATGGTTGAGATTAAATCCCAATTGATGGTGAATCTTACATATAAATCACTAATGTAAACACTTTACACTTTATTATATATTGATCAACTCATTATTAAAATACTATTCACTTTAATAATTAACTTTAATTAAAGCGAATTACAAAATAGAAAGGGTTTCTTTGAACAACTTCCACAGGTTTGACACAAGACCTATTCAAAAGTTCTTGTATGTTACAACAAACATCAACACTTACTCTTAGTGAGAAAGGAACTTCTTGCAAAGCCACATGGGACTACCTTTTCCTCCAGTCTTGGCACAATGTCCCACACATCATCATTGACCATGGCATTCCTCCAAACATGTTGGTTTGATGCTTCTTTAATGATGCTACTTATTAGTGCTATATAATTCAAAAATTTATTTGAAGCATTGCTTTCCCTAATTTTTCTCCTAGGACCCTCCACGCGCTCCTTAGCATATCTCAATGTCTGCATGAACCATTGAAGTCTCCTAATATAAGTAGAAGGAATTGATTGCTCCTCCTCATCTAAAGGTTAACTTCTTGAACTGGAAGTTGTTGATGTAGGCTCAGCCTTCAAAGCTCATTTATCCTCATCTTCTGTCACTATCAAGGTCTCATGTGACTTCCTGGATGCAAGGTCCTCCTTGAACTTCATGTCCTAGCTCACCATATTCCTCCGCCATGTTGGAATAGATATCTTGCAATCCTATGAAGTCTTGTTGTATCCCACAAACACACCCTTTATGTCGGAGGGCTCCATCTTGATCTTATTATGTTATGGTACATGTATATACACTAGACAAATAAATATACATAAGTGGTTCGCCTCTAGATTCAGACCAATGTATGCTTCCTTTAATGTCTTATTCTCCAAGATCTTGTGAGGAATCTTTCTCTAGATGTATTTTTTTATTGCATGCGTCTTCCCAAAGGAATATTGGAAAATATTAAACATGGATCATGATGATAGTAGCCCCTATAATTAATATGTTCTTTCTCTCCATAACCACATTCTATTTTGGTTTGTAAGATACTATCATGTCCCTATTAATTCCTACCTCCTTACAACAATCCATGAAGTCGTTAGAGGTATACTCACCCCCCTTCTCTTACCTTGGGACGTTGATCTTCTTCCCTGTTTGGTTATACACAAAAGTCTTGAGCTCCTAAAACCAACCGAATACCTCATCCTTGGTCTTCATGAAGTAGATCCATGTCTTCCTATAAAAGTCATCAATAAAAGACACATAATACATGCCTCAATGTATTGATGATATTGACGTCAACCCACATACATCTGAATGAATCATATCTAAAATCTCCTAGGATTTAAACTCACTGCTTGGAAAAGAAACCTTAGCATTCCTTCCAAGCACACACCCTTTACACACCTCCCTATTGTTCAATACTAAAATCTAGAAAATCAGGGGAAATCTATCTTAGAATCGACAACACCTTATAATGTAGGCACCTCGTCCTCTTATGCCACAACTCGCACAGGTTGTCACTACTATGAAGCAAGGCTCAAACATGATCACCTCGTAACTTGTAAAAATTACCCTTCCTAACCCAAAAACCGAAGTTGTGTTAGATCCATCCAGTCTAATAAGTGCTTTCCCTTTCTAGAACTCCATGGAAAAACCCTTAGATTCCATGACCAAGACTAAAAGTAGGTTCTTCTTGAGCCTTGGAATATAAAACACATGCTTCACTTCCAAAAAGCTACCTTACTCGATCCAAAACGAAATTGTCACAACTCCTTTTACTACATACTTGGCATCATTACAAAGCTCCACATGTACTTATGAATCTTGCCCCATCAGATTGGTAAACAATTTTCATGTTGATGTCCCACTAATCATGTATCATGCACTCTATAGTGGAAAGGAAATAAATAGTGAGAATATTTCTCAAATTTCATAGTGAACTTGCTCATCTGAGTTTCCATTGAGATTTATACCCCTTACTACTACAACTTATATATTCCCTTCTTCCTATCTAGACATAATGATGCAAAGTGACCATGCTTGTGATATATAAAACACTTGATTTTACTCAAGTATTTCTTCTTCCATGGCTATAATATTGAATCCTCATTCTTTCCTTTATTATAATACTTTCTTGTCTGACTAACAAGGGTCAGGGTCTCGTCACCTTCCTTCCCACTAGATTTAGACTCCTCCCAAGTCTCTTCTTGGACATAATTGTCCCAAAGACTCTCAAAATTGGGAAGGTTCTTCCATGCATAAATACCCTTGACAAATGGATCTGAAGATTTTGAGAATCCATTCAATGTCATATTTATTGATTCTGCATCGGTCACGTTCTCCGTATCTATTGCAAGTTGATCATGGATCTAAGTGATCTTCATGAGGTAATTAATAACTAAGTCTAATCCAAACATTCATATAGATCTAAGTTTATTCTTTAATATCATCTTCATTTTTATGTTCTTACTCTTATAGATACAACAATGTAAACTTTGAAACAGGAACTGATACTGTTATCTGTTTCGTAGAGATAGCAAAAAAGTGACCTGATTTTGAAAAGGGGTGATGCAGAACACACATGTTTTTTTAGAGCATAGTTTTTGGCACTTTAATTTTTTTATGTACATTGCATTTTAGAATGGTAGTGATTTTCATGCTGATTCTAAAAAGTGGTAATTATGCATCAGAGCCTTTTTTCAAAAGACCTATTTTTTGGCTTTAAATTTTCTAATGTATGAAATGTAAATAATTATTTTGTAAATTTAATAATTTTTGAAGTGGTCATTTTCTTCTTATTTCCTTGTTTTTATTTTAATTTTAATTTTTTTGTAGTGAGGTTTTTATTGTTTTGCATTTTTAAATTAGAAGGTTGATATTTTGAATTTTCGATATTCTACATATTTATACATCCTTAATTAATTTTTCAATCCACATGAAATAATTGTTTCTAAAAAACATATTTTTTAACAATGGACATAAAAATAATCATTTTTAACATAAATATAACTAAAAAACTACACATTTTGATAATTTTTTGCTAGAATTGAAATGTCAAAATCACAATTTTTATACAAAAATTTTGACTAAAAATGGTTAAATAATAGTTTTTTTTATGAATTTCATGTCAAAAAAATAATAATAATCACTTTTTTTTTTTTAAATAATGATTAACTTAAAAATTAATGCGAAAAACACATATTACAAATATTGAACGCATAACAGTATCAGTTCCCGTAATCGGCATCGAATAAATACTGTCTGACTACCCATGGGGGTGGATATCCGATTCTCGGAATCGGATAACCACCGCCCGGCCACTCCCACGGGCAATTGAGCGGTGGCCATCTGATTCTAAGAAACAGATAGCCACCGCCCGACCACCCCCACGGGTGGCTTGGTGGTCGCTATCTGATTCCGAGAATCGAATAGCCACCGCCCAGCCACCTATGGGGGTGGTCAGGCGGTGGGATAGCCAGAATCAGATAGCCACCGCCCGGCCACCCCCATGGGCGGTTGGGCGATGGCTATCTGATTCTCGGAATCAGATAGCCACCCCCATGGGCAACCGAGCGATGGCTATTCGATTTCAAGAATTGAATAGCCACCCCCACGGGCATCCAGGCGATGGCTATTCGATTCCAAGAATCGGATAGCCACCCCCACGGGCAGTCGAACGATGGCTATTTGATTCTGAGAATCGGATAACCACCCCCACCGGCGGTCAAGCGGTGGCTATCCGATTCTTGAAATCGGATAACCACTCCCTGACCACCCTAAAGATGGATATCCGATTCTCAGAATCGAATAGCCACTGCTTGGCCGCCCCCACGGGCGGCCGAGCGGTGGCTATCTGATTCTGAGAATCGGATAAACACCACCCAGCTACCCCCACAGGCGGCTAAGTGGTGGTTATCCAATTCCGAGAATCGGATGGGCGGCCAAGCGGTGGCTATCCGTTTCTGAGAATCAAATAACCACCACCAGGCCAACCCCACAGGCGGTTGAGTGGTGGCTATCTGGTGGCTATCTGATTCCGAGAATCGGATAGCCACCGCCCAACCGCCCATGGGGATAGCTGGAAAGTGGCTATTTGATTCTCGGAATCGAATAGCCACCGCCCGGCCGCCCGTGGGAGCGGTGGCTCATAAAATTGTTTTTTTTAAATAATTTTTTTTTTTTGTTAAATATGCTTATTGTATATATATATATATATATTTGTAAAATATATATATTTTAAATGTTATTTTAAAAAATATCAAAAATATATTTAACTTTTTTAATTTTAATGTTTTTTAAAATGATGTTTAATTTGAAAATATGTATTTTTTTTTAAATTTTAATTGTTTTTCGGGTTTTTATTTTATTTTTAATTTCAACATATTTTTGTTTTTTAGGGTTTTTTTAAAATGTTTTTAATCTTAATTTTTATAGTTTTTTATTTTTATTTTTTTTTTTGTTATTTTTCCATTTTTTTTAATTTAGTTTGTTTTTAATTTTATTTTATTTTTTTAGTTTTTCTTAATGCTTTTTTGTAAATTTCCTATTTTTACTTAATTTTATAGTTTTTTTTTTTTTTTTAAATTCCAAATTTTTTTATGGTTTATCACATTAAAAAAAAATGTTATTTTTTTTTTTTATTATGTTTTTCTTATTATTTATTTCTTTAAATTTTTTTAATTTTTTAATTCTTATATTTTATAGGTTAATTTTGTTTTTTTTTTTTTTTACATTTTTATGATTGATTTTTTTGTTTTGTTTTGTTTTGTTTTGTTTTTAATATATATTTTTATTTACGTTTTGTTTTTTTTTTTTTTTTTTCAACTTGTCCTGACGATGAACCACACTAGTTGGTTCGAAACGCGTCGACAAATGTTTTATCTTGCGATTTACGCCGAAGAATTTCTCTTAAAATTTTTTTGTGTTTTTTTCATTGTTTTTATTTTTAATTTTATGTTTTCATTATTTTTTTGAAATTTTAATGTTTTTCGGAGTCATAACAAAATCTTTTACACCATTATTTCAAAATGTTGAAAATTTACCAAAAAAAAAAAGTGTTATTCGAGCATCAACACTTTTCGTTTTGAGGGTGTTTTTTGCACATAAAAATTCGGTTTTACTGGCATTTTTTTAAAATGTTGAAAATTAACCCTAAAAAAAAATCTATCGTTCCATTATTAGCACTTTTCATTTTCAGGCTGACTTTTGCACAATTTTTGCACAAAAAATTCATTCTCACTGTCATTTTTAAAACATGTTCAAAATTATCGTTCTAGTATACACATTTTTCGTTTTTAGCACTGTTTTCCATGTTTTTTAAGAGTTTTTTGGGTAGAGTTCTCGTTTTGAGTTTATAGTTCCCATTTCAAAGTTTACATTGTTATACTTACAAGGGAATCAAACATCTCCTTGGTCATATTCTTCTCAGACAAGTAAGGAATCAAGTGATTATTCATTGCATCCAAGATTAGCATCATGGATCTAATCTTCTTCTCATGAGGTGTTAATTTCTCTGGATATGTCAGTGAAGAAACTACTTTGTCAACAATATCCCAAAGATCATTTCCTTAAAAAGAAAATTAACTCTTTCTTTATAAGGAAATAAGTTTGAAGTTATATTTAATATGTCTTCAAACATGAGACTATTCGTTGTCATCTTTCATATCTAAACCAGTTGCTAAATTAATGTGCGTAGTACTTCAAGCACAATAAATTGAAGAAATGTGCTTGGTCCTTCAAGAACCTGGGAAAAATAATAATTGATGGTCCCCATATCTACTAGATCTACCTATTGTAAACTTAAATATGTACTAGATCTATTTTCTAGTCACTTGGATTTACAAGATCTTTATACCCACATTTGCATTAGATCTATCTGATGGTCACTCATATCTACAAGATCTACTTGCTATATACCTAGATCAGCACTAGATTTGTCTGCTAGAAACTCAAATATGCAATTGTATCATTTAGATCTATTGTAGTAACATTTAGATTTGTTGTAGCAACCTTCAAATCAAATGTTGTAGCCTTAAAATCCATTGTTGCAACTTCTTGGAAATCAACTTCTCTCAAAGATCAAACTTTGATACAATTCTAAAATATCTCTTCCAAAAACCTAAGTAAAGTAATTCCTTATAATTTCCTTACTGAAAAATTAATTTATATTTCTTTAGCTCATATAAAAAAATACACTTCCTGGAAATTTAATTGGAAATAAAAAACCAGTGGAAGATATAAGAAACCAATCTCCAAAATACATAGAAATTCCTACCCTTCAAATATTAGTTTTTGTAATGTCCCCAGTTTTTGGATTGCCTTGTGATGTGGTTAAAGGGGATTCCCACAACTTGTGTTAGCTAGGTTGTAGGAACAAAATCGCACCATTGGTGGACCCGAAGGGTTTTGGAGGATTTTGATGGGTTTGACTGGGTTGCTTGCCATATTTCATCATCAGGATTAGTTCCGCACAGTTTGATCTTGGTTCTATTTCATTCTGATGATTTCCATAAAACAAAGTTATTATAAAGCATATTTAAATTATTTACACTTAAGGTGTGATTTTGGGTTGATTCTATGGTAATAGCTCATTGTAAATGAAATGAAAAGATATATGCCACGGGTTGATAAAAAGGGGTTTTTGGTGGCCAGTGTGATCATGGTGGCGAATTAAGCATTTTTGGAAGTTAAACGTGACCTTAATTAGTTAATAAAAAATTGCTTTATTAAATAAAAGAGGTGAAAAGTGATTTTCATTATTTAATTGGAGAAAAAAGGTAAAAATGTGGCAAAAGGGTCAAGTGAGTTATAAAAAAAGAGAAATAAGGAGTCTCTCCTCCTTGCATTTGCTCACTTAAAAAATAGAATTTTGAAGAGCTCTTGAGAAAGAGTCTAGGGTTTTGGGAAACTCTAGGACTCCAACAATTTATCCTCTCAGGGGTTAATCCCCCTTCTAGCACAATCTCTCGTCCATAGCCCCATATCATCCATGCGACTAGAGGTTGAGGACAAGGTCTCCAAACCCTAAAATCATAACTTCTTTTATACAACCTCAACCTTCAAACAAATGATACTCGAATTTATAAGGGTCAATCCCCAAATTTTTGAAATTTCTAATAGATATTCCAAGCATGTTCTAAAGGTATGAGATCAACTCTAACAACGCTATAAAATTGCACAAAAATCCTTTGAAGGCTCAAAAGTATGCAATAGCCTTTGAGGGCATCCAAAACATTGCCATCAATTAGGAAACATCACTAAGAAGGCTAAATATGGACAAAGTCTAGTCCCATAATTTCTCCATGTTGAAAATCTTCTTCCGTCTTCTTTATGACTACCACTATTCCATATTGCCAAGTCTAACGCTTGCACATGGAGAAGCCATTATCTTGACTTATCTCCAAAAGAAACAAGGTTCCATAAACAAAAAGGAACATTCATGAATTATTACCATGCAATAGTTTAAGACTACTATAGGGGATAACATTAAAATAATATCAATGTATACATAATTTACCCTTATAAGAAACATTGACTAATGACTATGCATAATTACACCTTGATTCAGCTCATCGTCCCATCTTATTCAGTGATTTGCATACAATGTTCAACCTATTATCTAAACTTATTTAGGGAACCATCATAATCAATTTCCATCTATATCCTTACAAATATACACAATAATCTAGTCATGACACTTTCAGGAAACTATATATAGTCACTATAGCCAAGTACACCATTTCATTTGCATGAATAGGAAACATTTGTTTATCACATGTAACATATGTATAAGGTTACATCTGCATACAACACTTTTTTTATGAAAGAAGCATTAGTTAACATTTAGGAAATTGTACCATACACGCTCATTAGTCATGCATATTCAATAAAACATCACAACATCATTCAACTTATCACTACCACATTCACAATAGCCTAGCATCACATTGATGATAAAGTTCTGAACAATAATTCATTCCATTAATAGGGAATCAAGCATACTTATCTGAATCACTTAAATTGGTTTGAAATTAAAGAAGGGAGAGCCACTCTCGACCCAACCATAGGGACATCATATTGAAAGTTTCTTATAGTTGGCCACCCCCAAGTTAGATTCAATGTCTTAAGGGAAACTCCACTTCCTTCATAATTTTCTACTTTGTCCATAAGCATGTTGCCCACCCTTAGAAATTTGGGTCCCTTCCTTGGGTTACATGGGCACTATAAGTCTCTATAAAGAGGGGTAGGTATCCCATAACTCAAGGCACTTTGGTACCATTTTCCCAAACCTTCATAACTCTTGACACTTTGGGTAGTTCAACTGCCACATGAGGGGTTTGGTTAATTAATTCAATTATATAGGAAGCTTCCCAATCCCCTTCACAACTTTCTCCTCATTCAAGCTTTCCTCATAGGCATCGAGATTTGGGTTGGCTGCTTTCTTCTTTAACTTTAATATATTAAATAAGGATGAATATTACATCAATTAAAAATCTAGCAAAGTATCCAAGCGAGTCTATTACAAAAATGTGGGGGGTTAAAAAGGGATGTTATAGGTATACATAGTATAAAGTTAAAATGTCAAAATTACTCATAATATTTGAATATATATATATATATATATATATATATATATATATATAATCACAAACTTGCATATTGAAAATGATAGTCTAGTTATGGGGCTATGGAGGCAAGTCATCACTACTACATGGACCTTCTCAAATCAATTTAATTATGTGTGATCAATTTTTTTTTACTTGTGGATATAAGTGGAAGTGGGTGACATCTTTTTTATTTTTTTATTTTTATTTATAACAATGATGAATCACTAACCCACTGGATTAATTTGGGCAAGGCCCATGATTAAATCTAGTGACTGCCACTATAACACCAAGAATGTCATTTTTAGACTCCACAAAGGTAATCATTGTAGAGATTGCGAAGTTCATAAAGTTATAGAGTTCAGGCTTCTGTGATCCATATCCAGTTTGTGAGAGATTTTTCGGCGTAAATCACATGAAAAACCATTTGTCGACGCGTTTCGAACCAACTAGTGTGGTTCATCGTCAGGGACAAGTTAATTAGAACTCGAAATTTTTGAAAGTTTAAGTTGATGTGATAATATTTATTTTTATTTTTATATTAAATTTTTTAATAATAATGTTGATTGAGTTGTCGTTTAGTAATCAATATTGAAGTTTATTATTGTTGGTTTAGATTTAATTTTAATTATAAATAGAGAATTCTTGAAGCAATATGCTCATAGGCATAATTTTATAGTTTTAACCTAATTTGAGTAAATACATATAGATTCTAGTCGTCAGTTGAAGAAAATAAGTCCTTAAATTAAAAAAGAAGGGATGTTACCATTTCAATTTTTAATTAATGGTATTAATGATCCAGGTGGACATTAGTGGCCACCCTCCTATACCACTTGGACCCCTGCCATTGTTTCTTTCAATTTCCTTAATTGTAGCATAATTTACTATTTTTGATAGTTTTTCGGTACGTTGCGCCAAGAAAGGAGATATCTAGGAACTCCATTTTTTCTTGAATGTATTTGTGCATATAGCCACGGTACTTGAGCACTATATGTCGCTCAGAGTCTTTGATACCCAACTTTGTGCGTAGAGTGTGAAAAACATTTGTGAGCTCATGCACATCTTAGTCCCTTTGTTGTCATAGTGTGGTCCATTGTATGTACTTGTCCTCATAGCTCCCCCCAGAGTAATAATGTTCCTTGACAACATATCGAAAAGAGTTCCAATAGGGGGTGACTTTAAACAGAGAGGGTTCTTTGCCTATTTTTTAACAATAAGTTTCCCACTAGTCCTTGACATGGGGGGCTGCCTTGAGCAGTGCAAAAGTAATCTTCTCCCTATTGGAGAAACTATGGACTGAAAAACAACCTTCTAGAATATTACACCATTTATCTATAATCGATGCATCTATTTGACCTTCGAATATAGGGATATCGAAGTTCAAATGTATCTTGAAGGGGATGGCGCCTCCAAAGTGACCGTTGGATGAAGATGTGTCATCGATGGGCATACGCCGAAGGATCTGGGAAAGGTTGTCCATCATCATGTTCCTTTGTTTCTCGAGGGCTTCCTCAAGCAATATTTTGAAAGGATCTCTTGTTCCCTCGTCTTTATTTTCTTCCTCCATGGGAGGTCGGTGGTGTAGGCAAGGTCGGTCTTGCAAGGGTTCAATTAATTTGAGCCCTAACTCCTTATACCTCGACCCCGTTGGGGACATGCACAGAAAAATAGAGAAAGAGCATACTGCTATGGTACCATTGATCCATATTTATGAAGGAACAAAATGAAATGTAGATATAATAGAAACACAGAGATACAATGAAAACAGAACTTCAATTCATTAATAACAACTTATTGAAAATTGTTTTCATGTAGAATAGAAATAAACTAGCTCATCTCTGAGAAGAGATGTGGCGGCTACATGCCTTTTGAACTGTGTTACAATGAGGCTTGAAGGCCTATTTATTATTGAGAAACAATGGAAAACTCTAAACATCCAAAAATCTAACCTTAGGAGATGAAGCGTCAAAAGTTTGTGGGCCCCGTTGGGGTAAATTGGTACATCAACTTCCTGAGTTTGTATCTTTGGCATATGATCTACATTTGATATGTGCAATACCTCATTAGAAATATATATATATGAGGAATACACAACTGTAAACCATTGTTACAAGATATTGGTTTTCCCATTTTCAAAAAAAACATTGTTTAGGACCTCAAAACAGCTCTAGAAGTTCACGACCCGAAACACTGCCAAAAATAATAAATTGTGCTACAATTAAGGAAAGTGAAAGAAACAATTGTGAGGGTCTAAGTGGAATAGGAAGGTTTCCACCAATATCCACCTGGATCAAATCCATCTCCATGGACTATTTGTCGGGCCTCCCTTCTACCAAGCATGGTAATGACTGTGTATTTGTGGTCATGGACAATTTTTCTAATATTGTCATATTGTCAACTTGCAAGAAGAGCATCACATGAGAGGACACTACCAAACTCTTCTTTGAATGAGTATGGGTCCATTTTGGAATCCCACAAACCATTATATCATATCGGGATAGTAGGTTCCTAAGCACATTCTGGTCGATCCTCTGGGCATTATTGGATACTAATCTCACCAAGTTGACTGCATTCCATCCCCAGACTGACGGCCAAATAGAGGTCGTCAACAAGATGATAATGCACAAACTACGCATGTACAACTCCAAGTATCCACGAACTTGGGGTGAAAACCTTACTTATGTGTAACACAGTTATAAAAGATCTCTCCATAGCTCAATTCGTCGCAATCCTTTTCAATTGGGTCTGGGTTTTCAACCACTGTGTCGGATTGATGTCACCATGCCTCATGTGACTACACAGAAAAATCCACACATGTATAGTCAGAGGCTGATAAATCCACCAGGTTTATTGAACACATCCAACACATCTGCCAGCAAGTGCACAACATCTTAGATAAGTCCAATTCTAAGTAAAAGCAGTGACATGATCAACATCAGGTGCCACACAAATTTCAAGTGGGCAACAAAGTTTGGTTATATTTGTATAAATAACGCGTTACTGGATCCCATCAGAAGCTCAAACAACTCTGATATGGGCCTTACACCATCACCAAGGCTATGGGAGACAATTCTCTTGAGCTTAGCATTCCCCCATTCCTTGGCCTACACCTAATGTTCAATGTGGACCACCTTTGACCATACTTTCCACAATTACTAGACACATTAGACATTGCATAACAACTCACATCAACATAGCTAAACCCAGACTAGATGGAACATGCCACAATTGATCGGATCATGGACACACAAATCAAGAACACTCGCCAGCAGAAGATCCAATTGTATCGGGTTATCAAAATTGGCCAACTCCTGCACCAGGGCAAGTGGCTCACCAAGTACCAAGTTCAGCAGAAGTTTCCCCATCTCATGGAGGCACTCAACTCAATGGGGACCATTACTTCCTAAGGGGGAGGACTGATCTAGGTGGATATTAGTGGCCACCCACCTATTCCACTTGGACTCCCACCATTATTTTTTTCAATTTCCTTAATTATAGCACAATTTACTATTTTTTCATTTTTTCGATTCCTGAACTTCTGGAGCCGTTTTGAGGCCCTAAACAACATTTTTTTGGAAAATGAGCAAACCTAATGCTTGTAGCAAGGGTTTGCAGTCGAAAGTTGTATTCCTTATATAGATATTTCTAACGAGGTATTGTACACATCAAATGGAGATCATATGCCAATTTTACAACCCTAGGAAGTTGATGTACCAATTTACCACGACGGGGCCCGCAAACTTTTGTCGCTTCATCTCCCATGGTTAGGTTTTTGGATGTTTATAGTTTTCTATTGTTTCTCAATAATAAATAGGTCTTCGAGCCTTATTGTAACACAATTTAAAAGGCATGTACATGTCACATCTCTTCTCAGAGATAAGCTACCACCATCTAAGCTAGTTTATTTCCATTCTACATGTAAATAGTTTTCAGTAATTTGTTATTAATGAATTGAAGTTATGTTTTCATTGTATCTATGTGTTTCTATTATATTTGTATTTCATTTCATGCATTCATAAATCTGGATCAATTAATGTCATACTTTATAGAGCTTCTCTATATAAAGTATATATGTGTGTATATATATATATATATATATATATATATATATATATATATATATATGATACATTAAAATTTATTATTATATAATACATATCCTGTTAAGTAAATTTGGTTCCAAGTTGATAATTACTCTATTATAATTTTATGTTTGTTAATTATATTTTAATTATATTGTGTTCGTATGCATAAATAGTTTGTGTTGATTAAGCTATGTTCGCAACCTTTAAAATTTGTTAATATTTCCTTTATCACACTACATTGAAAGTTCCCTTTATTGTAATATATCACATTAAAGTTCATTTTTTGTATGATACATCGCATTGCATGGAAACTTGTTTTCTCCATGACACAACAAGACTTAGAATTTTCTTTTTGGAAATCATCGCATATTGCACCTCTAGAATTTGTTTTCCTTGCAATGTATTGCACTAAAATCTCTTTTGGTTGTAATACATTCTGATGTTTGAAAACTTTCAAGATTGCAGCACATCACATGGAAAATGACTTTCACCACAACATATTACACCTCTTGGACTTTTCAACCTTTATGATGCACCACATTATAAAATACCTACCTCATGACACGTTGCAACTTGCAAAATTTTGAAACTTTGTATCAAGTTTCCTTTGTTGCATATCGAAAATCTTTCCAAAGATGTGATATATCACAAGCTTGAAAACTTTCCCCAAGTTAGGACACTAAACATTTGTCACACTTAACTAAAATTTTCACATGCTTAACATTTTCATTTTCATTTGATGTGACATGTTAAAAAAGTTTTTAAATGAGTCAAAAGGGCCATTTTAGTTATAAAAAAAGGTTGTATCTCATCATTTTATCAATTTATTTATTTACCACATTGATATCGTAAGACTTAAGAAGCACAAAAAAATTCACAGTCTCAAAGAAAGATGTATGGGTCCTCACCAAATCTAGCAATCATCCTTTTCTAGGTGCTCACTTCAAACAATACAAGGAGATTCATTTTCACTTTAAAACTTCCATTGGTGTAAATAAAAGAGAATCTACTCTAACCAATACCTCACTACCACTTGACCATAGATTTCACTAAATGACCAAACCAAGAGACAATGTCGGAATTTCCCTTCCTCCCACTAGACCAAATGTTCTACATGATTGTTGAATGTTGTTTAATCCCATAACCAAATTAAATGTTAGTGACGACCCCCTTGCCACCCCCACTTTTTTAATTGGGAAACCAAACCCCAATTTTATAGTTGCCAAGGGTTAGTAGGTAATTCCCCTTCCCTGGGAGGTTTTGTTCTACTTTTTTCCTCTCACACTATTACTTGTCTAAGTTTTAAATTAATCTTCGAACCCTCAACTAGGGCTTGAATCCCCTCACCTTCTTCCCCGTGGAAATGGAAATTTTAAAAGAATGCAACACGATCATTTCAATCATCCACAAACCCTATTATTAGACATTTATCATATAAAATTAAATCTTGATACATCCAAACACACACAAGACATACACAACCTTGTAGTCTCAAGTTCGGTCTTGGGAAGGTGATCTCTTCATATGATTAGAGTACAAGAGTCAATATTTATTTCCGCAACCAAAATCCATGAAGAGAATTTTCCTTTTTTCCTTCTCTAACTAGAAACCGAGTAGAAAGAAATTATCCCTTGGCACAATCTACAAAGGATGCAAGTTTTTTAAGGGATATACTAAAATAATATTCTCGAGAAAAAATATTCCCCCCTAAAAACAACCAACACCAATAGATTATAACCATTTAAACCACTACCTATTGTTTCAGCATAGGAAGTTTATTTCTTTTTTAATTAACGATATTAATATTTGTTGTTTTTATATGGATGAGCTCTTCTAAGAAAGTTGTATGGTGAAGAGAATGTTATAGAGTTCATGGAGACATGGGTACCTTTAATCTACAAAGTCACCAAAATAGGAACAATTTTAAATTGGGTAGCAATCCTCTCTACTACCTTTGTTTAGGCCATCTTTGTAGCCAAACAAACAACTCCTAGAACAAATCTCACCTTCTACATGGCCTCATATCTATTGGACACAATCCACTGATACACATTTATTTCCAAAAATTTTGGGAATGCAAGCATTAGATTCAATATACCAGAATATGTGAGTGGTGTTAGCTCCACTATATTAATTATTGTTCTATGCATTAGCCATTTGCATGTGGAATATAGAAATGCGGATTGTTGGAGGGGGGGCAGGGGGGTGACTATTATGTCACCGAGAAGGGAACATATATTGTAGTTTCTGGAGCTACAAAAACACCTTAATTGATTCCTATATTTATACATAACATATTATCCCTCTAGGAAATTGCATATCAAACACTTGTCCATGGAGTTGGAGTAAATTTGGCACAAGAGAAAAAATCCACTTAATCTTCACTATGCTTCTATGTGGGGTCCTATAGTTTCAAAGGCATCAAGGAGGTAGTGGTATAAGCAAGGACCTTAGAGACCTTTCATTTTAGGGAGGTAAGATTCTGACGACATGGTCTTGCAGATGTTGTCCATCAACCCTACATATACTGCAATTATAGGTGGCAATACTAAAATGAGGTGTGGTAGGATGTTGGCAGATTGGGTGTTGGGTGTTGGACACACGTGCGATCATGTAAACCAATACATGTACACCATCGAATTATACTGGCATTTGAAATTTCTCCTCAACAGAATCCTGATGGACTGGTTTGAGCATCAAGCAAACATTCTACACTCTGGAGAATTTGCATCATCATATGAGGGGCTTGAACCAGCGCCTCGATTGCATAGAGTAGCACCTTACTATTCCTCCCCCGACAGGCAGTACTCCTAACAACAATGAGGACCCCATTGAGGTTGCAACCACAAATTCTAATCCTTCAACTTAGTCTTATGCTATGCTCCATCTTGTTTTGTTTCTAATAACACAATCTATACTAATGGCCAATCTAGTCTGCTTTTCAGTATATGTATATATATTTTTTTTTAATGAACACTATGCTATTCTATGTCTCTCTATAAAAAAATCAACTTTTAACTATGATCTAGTCGTCCCAATAAAAAACTAACCTAAAACATCTAACATATCTCTAAACACTTATATTTCAAGGATATATATATATATATATATATATATAATATAAAATAAAAAAAATAAAATATTACATTTTTCAAAAGTAGAATATTAAGTTATTATTGTATTGTTATCATCTTCCACGTTTACACTAATACATCCCGATCGATGCATCCCTATCCATGTTTAATATATATTTAATCGATCCATGTTTGCACTAATAACTTTAACTTCTCATTTTATTTTGACCATTTTGATGCTTGTTTTTATCAATTTCCATATTAACACATTCCATGTCATACCTCACATAAAGACAACAAGGCTCTTCTTTGTCTTCACAAGGCATGCAAAGCTCCACGAGAATTGTTCTACGTGTCATCAAAACACCGTGATAGCTTTCTTAGTTTGTAGTTTGTGTAAGCAGGTAAGAAAGCTATGTTCAATCACCGTATTCAATTTTAATCAAGTAAATCTCACTATGAATGGACAGATATAGACCCCCATAACTGCATGCAATCATTTCACCAAATATTTTGATAAATCCCTTTTGGAATAATGTCATATCTTAATATATTTTTTATATTTTTTTAAGATACCTCTAGTTGGGTCAGGTGTAGATAGTTTAATTAGAGAAACTGAGATCAACTAAACTAAAATAATATTTATGTTTTTTTAGATTAAAGGAATTAGATGGATGTCACACTCATGTTGTTTTTTAAGATTAAAGGAATTAGATGGATGTCACACTCATGTCATGTATAATTGATTTCTATCATTATTAAATGGTTGGGTAGTAGAATTTTTTTTCCAAATTCAGAGAAGAAAATTTGATATTTTATTATAAAAAATGTTACGGTACATCATTTCGCCAAAAAACTGAAAGAGTTGAATAAGTACACGACCAAAAATTACTATATAAAAAGTCTCATTAATTTGGAAGTCGACAAGGCAGAAAATGTCTAGAGGATAAAAATTGGAAATGACAATTTGATCATCAGCGGTATAAGCCAAATAAACAATATAATTTTGAAAATTTGCGCTGAGAAGCAGTGAGAAATTGAAAACATTTTTCCAACAAAAAAGAAGTTTTCCAAAAAAAAGTTGATTCATAACAACATGAAGGAAGACTTCCCATTGCTTGAATAAAACTTTCAGTAGCCCAAGAAGGGGACTACAGGAGGGAGTTGTGTCGACGCTCAATGAGAAGTGAGAGGTGCCCCCTAGTTGTGATCTGTGAATCCCTTATCTCTTCAAAGAAGATGTAGCCCTCTTCATTCTCCAATCCTCTTTTAGATAGAGATTTTGCCCTTTGATTCCACATTCTATGAATATGCTGAAATTGAGGGCGAGAAAATTTGCCTTCAAAGTTGTGAACCTATCCATCCAGTAGATTAGTGACATAACATGTAAATGAGATTTGCCAAAGATCCAATAAATAACACATTTTGAGTCTCCAATAACCTTTAGGGAGGATAGATGGAGGTGGGAGGCAAAATAGAGGAGAGTCCAAACGACACATTTCAGCTTTTGTGTTTGTGCCAGCCCCAAAATTAGCCCATATGTTGAAGGAGGAGGACTTGATGATGTGGAGAAGAGCCCCAGTTGCACACCGAGAGTTTTAGGAAGCCCCATTAAAGAAGCCAAGGTGTGAATTGTAGGAAAGGGTAGGAAACTTCAAAGGTCTGATAGATTTTGGAGAGGGAGGGCTTCTAGAAGTCCATGAAAAAACCAACAATCTGGGATAGAATGTAAGAGGAGGAGATAGGACAGTTTTCAAAAATGAGTTTTCCAAATACCCTGGGCTACAAATACAGGCAGGGATTTGAAGGGGCCCATCATTAGGTCCCACCAAAGCAGGAAATTAGAAAAGTAGGTGGATGGACTAGGCTCTAGTAGATGGAAAAAGGACAAAAATTCGGACCATAAAGACCCGAATAAGGAGCATTAAAAAAAAGATTGTTTACGAACTCTGACCCATTTCAACATAGACAACAAGAGTTGGGTCCACATGAACCTCTACGAAGAATATTCTCCCATGCGAGGACATGGTTTTCCAACAGAATCCAAACAAAACACTTTAGCTTTAGTGAAATATTTCAGTGACATAGCTTCCTGATCCACCAATATGAATGGAAAAGTGTGGTCCTATTGAGAATGTATTTGTATGCCAATATAGCTAAGAGTTGTCCAGTAGATTTGTTCGAAGACCACACAATGGAGTCCTCTACATCTGATATAAAAACCCCATTCGACACTCATGGGAGTTCGAACCAGTGACCGTTACACAATGAGTACTTTAACAATGCATCCATTCATTAATTAGTCTACGCCCTGTGGGTAAGGTAACATTGATGTTATTAATTAATATGTATTTTATTTTATATATATTAAAATTAAAAAATAATATATATTATTTTTATATAATACATGTATATTTTTATGAATTCCAATTGATTTTATTTTGGGTTGTTGGGAGGACTAATTTTTATCCTTCTCACCCAAGTTCAATTCCCACATGTAACATGTTGATTTCATATTGATTATATTATTGTAATCGCTTCAAGTCTTGTTGTTAAATAACCTTAACCCCTAAATAGTATCTTACCCTTGTTTATGAATAAAAGCATCATAAAAATATCAGATAAATCAACAAAACTATCTCAAAATATACAATTCTATATCTATTATAAAATAATATCTGTTATTGGAATATCCTTTTTATCTTCTTCTTCTTTTAACTTTAAATATGCCAAGAAAATTTATTAAATGGTTTTGGAAATTTAATAGTGTAGTGAGTGTTATAGGACAAGAGGAATCTTTAATTTTTTAACAATTTGTTAATGTCATATTTTACTATAAAAAAAAAATAAAAAAAATCGCATTGTGTGATATGTCATGAACAAGTTTTGTGCAACCTTTGGACAGTCTAAATCCAGTACTTTACTTATTTGTTAATTTTGTATTATAATATTTCATCAATGTGCATGTGTAATAATAAGGCATTAGTGTACATATTTTATTAGGTTAGTGAGCTAAGATGTGTGGGCATTGTGTGTTCATGTTTATATATGTGTTTTAGAGCTTGCATGCCTATGTTTATATGTTTTGAGCCCAAAGTGCTTATTTGATTAAGGCTAGAGAGCCTATGTGCTACAAGGATAGCGAGCCTATGTGCTACAAGGATAGAAAGCCTAAAGATGTAATATGTAATCACACCCATGTTAAGAAAATACACCATTGTTGCAAAATGAGTTAGGCATGAGAGATGGGGGGGTTAGGAGTCCATGAGAGGGAAAAGTGAGGGGATGAAACCAATGCATGGTTCTTAAGCTAAACAAGTAATATAATATCCCAATAATGACTTTTTGGAATTTAATCCAAATTGAGAAAAGGGCATGTGTAAGCCCAAGTCATACCTTAGCATTTTACCCTAAGTCCAAAGGTTAATTGATAGATAGCCTATTCGAGTTCCCACGTGGTGGGAGTAAGTTCCTTGGGTGACACTTGGTAGAATACCTCATGCATACATAAGTTGAATTTTCCATGTTAATGGATGATTCATTTCATCACCTTATCATCATTTGATTATCATTTTGGCTAGTGCTTCAGTGGTTTCTTGTTGGTTCATGCTAGAGATTAGAGGGTAAGTGCACTTGGACAATGATCAAGCCTTGTGACCTAGTAAACCATTGTGAACTCCTAGGTGGGATTTTGTTTCCAATTTTCCATATTTTTCCTTGGGCAAGGTTGGAGTCAGAGAGGGATTGGTTGGGTAGGATTTCATAGTGTGAGGCCTGAGGGTCGTTCATACTCTTGAGGAGAACTAAAACTCTCAAAGTTACAATACTCTAAGACTTCCTAGTTAGCCTATGTTGGAAGCCTTGGAAGGGTAGTAGCATAGTCTAAAGGACTAAAAAGGCATATAAGGGGGTGCATTAACTTGATTTGTGTAAGTCAGGAGATATGGGATTGTAGTTAGGGAGGCTTCTAGAGTTGGTGTTCAACTTAATGTTTGTTTGGTATTCACTGTGTGACCATAATTGGCTCTAGGTGAAACTTTTCCCTGATGGAGCCATAGTCTCAGCTCAAGGATGAGTAGTGAGGTATATGGCTTGGTGGAACATCTAATTTCCACAACTAGTTGATCGACTATTGAAAAAACAAATGTTATCATATTTCATGAACTATTAACTATGCATATTTACATGTGTTTATTGTTGTTGTTAACTTATTAAATATGTTGCATGTGTTTCCCATGTGTCTTAGTCATTATGCATTGGTTTTCAGTTTGATATACTTGCATATTTGTATCATGTGCATGGCAGAATGATCATATAAAAATTCTATACCATTAAAGGATAGTAAAACTTGTGTATATATTCGATGATCAAAGAACAGATTTATGTCGTAGATGGGCAGTTAACGAACAATGATTTTTCACATACCATTAACAGGTGGTCCATTGATAATATATTTATCTATACATTTGATCGCATTCAACTGTGTATATAGTTGACGAATGGTCGACTTGACTAAACAATGGATGGTTGCTCGATGGGAAACATATTCCAGTGCACAATTGATGGACTAGTTATATTCATCAACTAAGGGGTTAAGATGGTTTCTTGGGAAAAAAATAATGTCAAGAATAAAATAAGGAGAAACTTTTTGGTATATGAATATAGAGGAGTGGAAAATAGTGTTTTCCAAAGTGCCACATACTCTCAACATTGGATAAAGGGTGTCAGGTATCTTACAAAGTGGTATTAGAGTTTCAATTACAACACCAGGCCTACATGAGGCTTTAAGAGTCAAAATTCTCATAATTGTGGTTAATATGAAATGTGCAATGATATGAAATTGGCCAACTTTAAGAATGGCAGAGATAACCATGGATACTTTGAGGAAAAATATGATTATTAAATCAACAACTTAGTTTATTTGCACATTAAAATGGTCATTTTTACCAATGGTCCATTGATTCAACTACCTAATTGAATCATCTTGATCGTTGACTAGTATGTTCTATAGATCGAATTTGAACAGACAATTTATTGACTCAACTATATAGTCAAATAACATATTGCATTGGTTGATTCAATCAATGGTTGATTGATTCAACTACTCGATTGACTGATTTGACTACCCAATCAAATAATCTCTATCGTCAACTAACATAGTCTATCAATCAACTCAACCAAAAGGTCAACTAACTTGACTACTTAGTTGGCTCATATATGCGTTCGACTAGGAAATTTCATTGGTCGATCTAATCCAGGTTTGACCAAGTCGATTTCTTAGTCAACATGTATTTATAGTCTATTGGAATATCATATTAGTTGCCTTGACCAACAGTCGTATAACATATTTCATTAGTTGATTCAACTCAACAGTCAACTCACTTCACCATTAGATTGACTCATATTTCCACTTGATGAACATATACATTGGTTAATCCTATCCAAGGGTTGAAAATAACCATTGTTTAATCAATGTTTCGTTTGCATGATTGACATATTACATTGGTTGATTAGTTTGTTTAATCGATGATGTGTACCATATGACTAATTGACTAAAACTCACCTATAGATATAGATTTGAGTGAATTGGTTCGGAAAAGAACATATATGAAGGTTTATAGGTTGGATTAATACATTAGATGCCACAAAAACAACCAAACAATGGTTTGGCTATGAATTTTCTTCTAATTTCAAGTCCTTGACTTTTGGGGAGTTTTTGAAGCCCTAAACAATGTTTTTATACGTTGAAATCCAATGAGAATTGTGTACTAATAGTACACATAGATTTTGCAACTTAAATGAAATAGCTCAAAATGGGCTTTCCAACAAGATACTACAAGTTCCAAATGGGGTTAGTATGAGGAAAATATGCTTGAAATAGTGAAAATGAAAAAGCATGCACTAGTCTACTTCCAAGAGGCATAACTCTTTGCATATAACCCAAATTGGGACAAAAACGTAGACTATAGAAGATCTTGGATTTGGATTATATAATCCATCCATGAAATAAAAATTGGAATTTTGTCATCTTTATTATTAGGGATTTAACTATAAAATGCGTGGTAAAATTAGGGAAAAGTAAATAGATTGACAAAACTTAAAAAGACCATAACTATCAAACCAAAGATCAGAATTGGGCAAATGAATAGTCAATGGAAATCTAATAAAGTGTAGAATTTGATTCTTCACCTAGTATTTTGAATTGAGTAGTATGATTTCTCTAGAAATCAAAATAAGGAATTTGGTGCTCTATAGGGGTTGATAACATGCATGGTGTTAAAAAAATGCAAAGTCTATTTAGATCTGAATTTTATCACTATTTAACATTATTTTTGGTATGCACATTGCAAAGAAAAGGTACATGCATAACAGGAAGATCATATTAGGATAGAGGAGAATCCAAATGAAGACCAGGGACATGGTAGATGTTCAAGGATCCTATAGCTAGGAAGAGGAAGAAGGTAGAGGAATGATCCTTAGCAATTTTGAGATAGACTCAAATGTTCACGGACAAAATAAAGCAAAGAACTAAGTATTGGTTGAGATAATGAGAAGTTTGAATATGGAGGAACTTAACTAAAAATTGGAAAATGAGAGATTGATCAAATATCAAGAAGAGAAACATCTTATCAACACTCATATTTTACAAAGTCTAAATAATTTGCATTAGAAAATAGACTAGAATTTTGATTCCAATCAAATTGAAGAATACAAAGAATTTAATAGAAGGGAGGATGCCAGATATTTAAACCAATCTAGGACTGAAAATAAGCACTATTATTTCTCCCCAAGTAATTTAGTGAGAAGAACATTCATATCCTCGAACTTCGATAGTAGCCAAAGCGAGTCACTAGCCAAAAAGCAAAGGAGAAAGTCAAAGAAAAATGATTTGTGGGGGGATTTTAGAAAATAAAGCCTCCCACATGTAATGGGTACCATAAAATGGTTAGTAAGCAAATATATAGTTATTTGGGATGAAAAAATATCTTCAATCACAAAATTACTCATCTAATTTGGAGGCTAGGATAGTTATTTATCACTTGCAGAGCAAGGCATCCATGTGGTGGGACCATCTCAATAAATTCAAAGACTTGGATGATAAGAAAATAAATTTGAAGCAATTCAAGAAGTATTTCCAAAATAGGTATCGATCGAAACACTATTATGATAGAAAGATACAGGAGTTCTTTGACTCAACCTTGGTAATATGACAATGGAGGAATATGAGAGGAATTTCCTTGAGTTATAAAAGTATGTCAACTTTATTATAGATGAGAAAGTCAAGATCCATAGTTTCTTGAGTGCTTTTCCTCCATGTGGCAATTAAAAATCAATTTTGATGAGCCTAAGACTCTAAAGGAAGAAATAGGGAAAGCTAAATATCTCTATGAATAGAGAAAAAGTAAGCCAAAATTTGAAAAGGTTTGGGATGAAAGGTAGAATGTAAAGATGGAGCAAAGGAAGAAAGGGTACATGCCTTCATTTTTCAGGCACAACTCTCAAGCAAAACAACAACGACAACCCACACATAGTGAGCCAAAGAATACAAACTCACTAGGAAAGAGGCCAAGATATCCCTATTAGATGTTAGGGTTGTGAGGGAGACCACATGTTTAAGGATTTTCCAAACAAAGATGCCAAAATAAAATTTGCGCATAATGTCAATGGAGTTTATATGGAAGAGGAAATGAGCAGGAGCATGCTCATAGTATATGTATCCTTGGAAAACAAGCATCATATTTGTCATCAAGAACACATGATAGAAGTTTAAAATCAAATTAAAAACCAATCCATAGAAATTTTAATTTATTTTGGAGCTAGCCATAGCTATATTGACCCAAAAATTATTGAAATATTTAATTTGAAGAAGACTAACCATGGTGGTACTTGGCTACTTCATCTATCTACATTAATTAATTATCAAAAGAGTGTCCAATAGACATGAATGGTGTAAGTAACGACTCATATTTGAATATCATTCCTTTGGGGTTATATTATTTCCTCATAGGTATGGATTGGTTGGAAAAGCATTGTGTTGTCCTAGAGAGCTATAACAAGGCATTTGCTTGTCTTAATGAAGAAGGGAAATAAAGGAAGTTATAGGGAATTTCAAGACCTATTTATGTTATCAACAATGAAAATGAAGAAAAGTTTCCAAAAGGGATGTTATATTTATGCAACCCATATGGAAGAGGAAGCTAATAATAAAGTACCTATCCTTGAGGATTTGTCAGTGTTGGGCGCGGGATCCCCCAAGGCAAGTTTTGGGGCTTAAAGCCCAGATTTTGACCAAATCCAATGTAAAGACTCTGTTTTTTGTGGGTGCGGAGCACAAAGATTGTAAATGAGTCATAGAGTTGTCCAACCTCATTTTTGTAATGTAATTTCGGCTTTAGAAATCTACCCATGGTCTGCGGACCATGGGATTGTATAAATAGAGCGAGGCTCTAAGTTGTAAATGACCGAAGAAAGAGAAGTGGAAGTAATAGATGGAGAATTGAGTCTTATCTAAGTGTAGAGTCGAGTCTTTGGGTCGTAGAGTAGGAGAAGGCTTTGTAGCTGAGTGCACAGAGGCCTAGCAGTCTGCAGTTGAGTGCACGGACCCCTGCAGCTGAGAGCGCAGGGCAGGTCGAGTCTGTAACCTTTGTAGAATTAATAAATAGAACTTTTACATCATTTTTGTGTATTTTTTTCATGTCTTGTGCATTGAATTTATCGGATATAGATTGTATTTCTATTGTTTATATGATGCGCGAACTTATATGAATGTGTTGATAAAGTGAATATAAGACAAAGTAGCTGTTTATGTGAAGATAACTAACTGTTATAAGAAGATAAGTAAGATATGCGGTGTAAATTGGGGAAGTAGTGCAGATTGCTGCTAGGGCAGTGTGAAATCACCTCAGCCCCTGGTTAGGGTTGCGCGAAGGCAATTATAACACATTGCGAAGGCCTCGCAGGTCAAGATAGTGCGCAAAGCGACCTGTGAAAAGGTATTCACAGTTGGACTAAATCAACCCCTCAGACATCTCAAGGGTGAGAAAACTTGGTTCCATCATCCCCCCATACTGTTTCAAGTGAGACCTCAGTCTGTACTCTGTGGGCTGTTGCCGAAAGGGCCAGTAGTACAGGGATTTGTTTGGCTAATTAACTCCGAACTTGGGTCAGGCCCCATCAAGCCAACAGTCAATGCTAAACTAGTAAGAGGGTGTTTTGATGATATTCTGAGGTTTCCACACAAAAGGGATGTTGACTTTTCAATTGATTTGATCCATGGCACTTCCCTCGTTTCCAAAATACCCTATAGGATGAGCACATAATAACTCAAAGATTTACAAATTCAGCTTGAGGAGCTTCTAAAGAAATGGTAATGCACCCAAGTGTGTCACCTTGGGGTACCCCAATGCTATTTGTTAAGAAAAAGGATGGCATTAATATTATCTTCATACAACTAAAAAATATGACAATAAAGAATAAGTGTCATTTACTATGGACACGTGACTTGTTTGATTAAATGAGAGAGGTTATGGATTCTCCAAAATTGATTTGCGGTTTGCATACCATCAATTCAAAATTAAAGAGGAGGAAATTAACATGATAGACTTCAAAACCAAATATGGTCACTATGGGTTTGTTTTGGCACCCTTTGGTTTATCTAATGCACCAGTTGCCTTCATGTGCTTGGTGAATGTTGTTTCAAAGAATTAATAGACAAATTTGTGATAGTGTTTTTGGATGAAATCCTTGCATGTTCAAAATAAGTGGAAGAACATACATAGAATTTGAGGATGGTGTTATAGATACTTAGAGAGAATCAAGTGTATGCCAAGATGATTTAAGTGTCCCTTATACCAAAAGAAGATTCAGTATTTAGGTCATATCATCTTAGAAGAGGGAATAGTTGTGGACCTAGAGAATGAGTGGATTGAACCTAGAAAAATTATAGAGGCCAAATTCTTTATGGGACTAGAAAGTTACTGCAAATGATTCATTGAGGGTTTCTCAAAGAACACCCCCAATCACTTCTTTGCAAAATAATGGTGTAAATTTGAATGGACTTTGAAGCATGAACAAGCCTTCAGACATTTGAAAATTATTTTGGCAAGTGCACCAATTGCAAAGATAGCTAACACAAAAGAAGAATCCATTGTGTGCATGCATGAATGCAAGGAAGAACTTGGAGGAATCTTCATACAAAATGGACATGCAATATGCTTTGAGTCTAGAAAATTAAAAGAGCAAGAGGAGAACTATGCTACTCATGATTTGGGGTTGGTAGTTATAATTCATGCTCTTAAAATGTGGAGACATTATTTTATGGGTAAAAAAATTGAACTCATAATAGGCAATAGTGTTGAAAATGCAACAAGATGATGGAGCTTAGTGGAAAGGAGTCGCCTTCACTAAGTGGGCCCGCACGCTATTTTTGGCGCAAAGTCTATTTTTAGACTATGCCTATTTTTAGACATATGGATCATGGTCTATGAGTTGCAGTATGTTATTTGTGGATGATTGGTCATGTTGGTAAAAATATATGGACTTCTATTTTTAGACATATGGGCGGGTTTCTATTTTTAGACTGCCAGGCTAAAAATAGAACAGTCGCATATTATTGTCTCATAATAATATTTGGACTATAAACTTTATCTTATCCTCTTGGAGCACTTCTGTTTGAGCTACAGATGTGGCGCATGTAGCTGTCACAAGGAAATACACTTTTCTTGTGGGTCAGTTGAGCTATTGCATGCAGGACATCAATTAGAACTCATGAGGTTGAGTTTGGTGGAGTTGATTGTGCAGTTGATGGAGTTGTTTTCAGTTTGACTTGGTTGAACTAGTTGTATTTTGGTCTAACTAAAGAATCCTCTAGTGATGAGTTGTGTGAATTAAATATTAATTAATTCACTAATTATTAACTCATAAAGCAACTGAAGAATACATCAGTTAACTCAGTGCATGTACAGTTCAGTGGAGATAGGTGTTATAGGTTGAGATTGATATCAGTTGTGACTATAGTTGTGTATGAGATCTTGCACAATCAATGGGATTGAGTTATGCCAATGAGGACTGCGCAGTGTGGGCCAATACCAAGGTAATTTTAGCCTGTGCTCACGTGATTTTCACTTTGGATTATGCAGTGGAGGCAGGCAAAGCAGCGGAGGAGATTTGAACCTGTGACTTGTTCGGATCTGAGCTAGTTTTGTGTGTAACAGGTGGATATAGTGCTGGATAATTGTGAGGAGTATTGTACTATGTAATTTTACATGTTCTCAATCATTATAATATATAGATAGTGTGGGTTTTCAGCTGTATGCTTTCCCCGGGTTACATATTGTGTTAATGTGTGCATGCGATTGATGTTTCATTGTTTTTGATGCTGCTAAATTGATGATCAACGTAGAGGAGATTATGTATTGTGCATGTATTCTGCAATAGTGTATAATCGGGATAATCTTTGTGAATAAGCTGGTGAATTTGTAGAAAAAATTCTCCATGATATTAGAGTTGTTGATCATCAGATCTACTATTCAGAAAGTGTTTACATTTTATTTCTTTAGGCAGAGTCTATAATCGGGCCAGGTAGCCTTTGGATTCATCCTTCCTTTGTGTTAGCACTTGAAATTTCACCTCAGGCTGAGAAAGGCAAACTTCAAGGCAACATCAAACCACTTAGCCTCGTAGCTAGCCCTACGGGGCAGGAGAGGGCTCTCTCCGGTCTATCTCGATAAAGATCTACAACGGGCGAGATAACCAATAAGGAAACACTGATTTTAGGCTAGTAAACTGATAAAAAGAGTTTGTTTTGGGATTTTTGGATTTTGGTGGAAAATCGGGGAAAGGCAATTTTGGGTGCGGGGATTGGACACAGTTTTTGCAGGGGGTTCTTTGGGGCAAGGTAGGAGACTGCATTGATGCCTTTAAATTAAGTGAATGGGTAGGAATGACTGGTGAGGAGCTAAGGAGAGCAAGAAATCACCTTGAGTTCTCATTAAACAGATGAAAACATTGATATTAAGCAAATTTAAAAGCAGAGCATGGAAATCATGAATTCTACTTTAACACTTCATTTGCCTAATTTCAGAAGAAAAAGAAAGAGGATGATTTCACATAACACACTTACAAGTACAAAGAGAAGCACACCATCAATACATGTAACCACAGGAATCCCAAAAAGGACTGCAAAACCCTGGTCTTTCTTCCTTTGCCAAAATTGCAGAGATACAATGAATAATACAATAGAGCTTTCTCCCTCAAGAGTCCAACCATGAAAATGACCAAGAAAGTACATAATATAGGAAATCTAACATCTTTCCTTGCCTCTAGGGGTCGAGCTCATCCTTCTAGGAGCTGTTTCAACCAATTCTAAACTGAGCACTAAAATCTAGGCAGTCAAAACAACTTGCCTCTATAAGATAGGAAACCAATTCATTCATTAAATGTTTGCTATTGCATGAATGAATCTTCTAGAATAGGTAAATAAGTGTCATATCAACATTAAAATACAATAATTACATCAAATAGGGTGAAAAATCCCATCACAAGTCAAAACTGGCCAAAGCTGGGCGAATTCCTGAGCTGTAGGTGAAAAATTATGAAAATTGCTAGATAGGTCGCGCCCCTAATCCTGATAGGTCGCGCTACTTTGGATCTCTGTTTGAGGCACTTCCAAGTGTCCAAATGAGGCAAAAGTGGGCTTGCTGGAAAGGTCTGGATGTCTAATTTCCAACCCAACTGGAATTTCTAAATTTGGTGGCCATTTGCCCCTCCAAAATTGCAATCTCCCAAGATTGCTTCCTGTTTGTCAAAAAGGTGGCAGAAAGTCAATTTTTGCATGTTTTTTGACCTTCTGGAGGCTCAAAACTTGATAAAATCTCTTGGTAATTGCTGAGCAGGTGTATCTTTGCATGAAAAATCCAAAAATGCTGCGTTTTCCCAAAATGAAGTTTCCCATCGAATAGGTCGCGCGCGGCGCGCGACCTATCAAGGAGAAAAACCTGTTTTTTGCCCAAAAATTCATAAAAGACCAAAAATGCTCAAAATTTTTTGATATTTGTGCTGTAGTGAGGTCATTTAATATCATGCTCCTTCAAGGAAGCCTCAGCCAAGATGTGGAGGGGATCGGGCCTTTTTCGTCGTTTTAGTGCCTTGGCCAACCGCCCTTGAATCACCTTCATTTTTGCCTTGCATACGTGCATTCGGGCCCAATAGTGATTTTTCATGTTCCTGAGCAAGTCCTTATCTTGGTTGGCCTTGGCCAGCAACCTCTCCAAATGAGCATTGACCCGAAGAAGCATAGCCTCTCGCTCAACGGGTACCAAATCGTCGGGTCTCTTTCGAGCCAAGTTGCGGTCCTCATGAATCCTCCGCAACTCATCAAGAGTGTGCTCATCCTCCAACTGCTTGTTGCGTTGCTCCAAATATGTAATCGTCCATTGTGCTCCTTCCAATATTTGTTGCAATGAATCATTTTCAGCTCTTAGGTGCTGAATGATCTCCTTTGACTCTAGGCTAGGAGAACTAATATCAAGGTCAACAATCTCTATGTCTGGAACACCGGACGGCCCCTCATCAATCCTGGGTTGTTTGCCCCTCTCTGATACCTGTTCTTCTATGGGCGACGAGGCCCCTTCCACCTGGTGTGGAGATAACACTCGTGGTGCTGATGAAGAAGGCGAGACCCCTTCCACCTGGTGTGGAGATAATACTCGCCTAGCTGATGCAAATAAGGCTCTGTGTGCTCTCTGATAAGTGACCAATGGAGGAGAGCTGACATGTCTGGTCTCAGGACTATCATGCTGCTATGAAGGCCCTCCCTCCTCATGAACAACCTCAGGGGGAGATGATGCTGATGCTGTGAAAAAATCCCGAGAGATAAAATCCTCCCATGGGATACCCTGCTGAACCAACTAATGCATGACCACAAGCTGAATCAAACCATAATGATAGATGCTCCTATGTTGTTGTGCTGGGCTCCTTCTCTGCACCAAGGGCACCATCCTCTCAATATCTCGGCACATGAACCATGGTATGTTCATCATTCGTACCCGTGTGAAATGCATCAACAAGCGAATATGGTACGAATACACATATGCAAACCTACCTTCACAGGTGAAGTAGAGCATGATGAGCCTCATCATGGGAGCATACTAATCCCTCAAAAATCTGAAAGGAAACATACCAGTTATGGACCTCATGTAGGCAGGTTTAACGAAGGGCTCATAATGAAATCTGTCCAACACTTTGCGTTTGTTCCACTCTTCTCCCACATTTGGTATTCCTGTTGCTTGAGCAATACTTTCAGATGACAATATAAAATCCACCCCTGCAAGGTTTACATGCCCATAATGCAAATGCAAAACAAACAAGCGAGCCAATTCCCTATGATGTTGAATTTGAGAAATCCTCTCGCAAAATTCATAACATGAGAGGTAGCGGAAACATGTGACCGCAAGTGGACAAGCCTGCAAATCGGTCAAAGAGGTGGGCTCCTCCCTCTTATGGTGTCCACTCTTACCACCCTTGTGAGGCCTCCTTTGTATCTCAATTTATGGTGTTGACTCATGGTCATCACTTTGCTCATAGTCGGTTTCGGTTTCTGACATGGTTTCAGGAGAAAAGTGGCTGAAATGTACTGCTGCTTCTGCTCAAATGACCTGTTGTTTTTCCCTGTTTATAATGTTGTTTCAAGGGGACAAATAGCACAAGGGAAATATTAGGGAAGGGAGACTTTGAAGGGAAATTGGGAAAAAAATATGAAATAGGGAAATAGGGAGTTAAGGGGAAGAATCATGACATACATATCATCATACAATTCCATTTGCAAGGATATTATGGGAAGTAGGGTTTTAGGGTTTGATTCTTGATTTTTAGGAATAGGGGTAGGGTTTTAGGGGCTTTTGGTATTTTGGTAGGGAGATTAGGTAGAAATGATATATGAGGTGGTAAAGAGAAGTGGGGAAAAAATGGGGTGACAAGGATGACCTTGAAACAACAAAACAAACCATAGTTCTACAAGCATTTTGACATTCTTAAAGCAAATATACATGAATCTCTCATTTCAATTTGACGACATTAAAACACCTTTCCCATGCTCATTTTTATTTATCAAGTAAAATATTTTGATGATCAGAAGCCTACCTGCAGTCTTGAAGAATTTTGAGGTCGTTTGGGAGTTTACTGGCGGTTTTTGTAGATGAATTTCCCAACAGGTCACGCGTAGGTGCTGATAGGTCGCGCGCACTTGATAGGCCGCGCCAGTGTAATTTTTCAACTGGAGGAACCCCCCTGATAGGTCGCGCGCGCTCAATAGGTCGCGCGCAAGTGCTGACAGGTCGCGCGCGGGCTCAGCTTGCCAATTTTGCTAAATTTCTCTCCAAATCGCCCAAATCGCTCTTCACTAATGCTTTGAGACAAATTATGATGCAAATAGAAGGAGAGAGGGGCTTTATAGGCTTGATTCAAATTAATTTCTCCTCAAACCCTCTTTCTAATGTTTTTAACTTGACACTTTTTCAAAATTTAAATGCTGGTGACTTTCTGGTTTCCTTTTGTCCTGAAATTGTTTGAACTGATGCTTTTTCTTGAAAATTTCTTGTAGGGATAGCTTCTGAGGATCTTGGCAAAGGGGACCAGGCTGTATGTTGCCCTTTGAAAATTTTTGAATTTTTACAATTTTTTACAAAAATGAGAAAAAGACCTTGTCTTTAAAAACAGGGTTTTTAAATCCAAGGTTAAAATTAACTGTACAAGATGAAATCTTTGAAGAAAAACTTGGATAGTCATCCCTCTGGCCTGCTGGGCATTTATTGACCTTTAAAGACATGACCTCAAAGACAAATTAGACCTAAACCCTAGACCTAGGACTTTGACAAGACAAGGAACCTTGAAAGAATTTATAGACTGAAACAACTTGATCCAGCAGTGCCAAGAGGGGAATAAAGACACCAGCTCCTCCATCAGGGTTATGGCATGCCTAATGGAATGCAATGAAATGACACTGATGAGACACCTACTTATGCAAATGCAAAGAGTTTTGATCGCTGATGGAGGACTACTAGACCGACTCTAACATTGGCTCCAATGGGGATGGTAGCTCCTTGGAGGTACCAAGAACGACAGATCTCTGGGAGAGCAGACCAGTGCTTTTCAATCATTGGGAAATGGAGTCAAAAACTCAAACTAAAATGCATGACTGAAAACTGATGACTCGGATGACACAAATTGACTCTCACTCAACTAAAACTGACTCAATACTGAAACACAACTGACAAACTGAAATGATGCTCAAGTTTGAGCTTATTCATCAAAACCTACTCTAACAGTTTCATTCATCACCTGATCAAGTGAAATGAAACAACCAATGCAACCAAGTAAGTATCCTGTCTGTTGTTCGAAGTCTCCACAAGTGCTCACTTATGAACAACAAGAGAGAACTACTGAAAGGCAACTCCCATGACAACTTAGAAATAGATCCGTGGAATAATATGAATTCTCTATCCACCTCCAAAAACACTGCATAAGGATCTTGAAATTCAAGCACACTGGAACTTAGCTCATCTAATGGATTACTTCTCGTTTCCTCATACCATGAATGCAAACTTTGATTTCAGCCTTGTGACGAGACCTCTGCTGAAAATGACGAAGAAACCGGCTGTTGGATCAAATTCATATCAGCACATGTTTCAAGCTCACCTATAATCAATGGAAAAAGACTTTGACTGCAAACCTCATCCAAAAAATCAGCTATTGGATCTTGAAAAACTTGAAAAGACTGCTATAATGTATCCATTGAAAATGTATGACATCCTTCTAGCTGTTCATCTTTTTCTTGAGAGATTTTACAAAGATTCTGCCTTATAAACTGAAATGTTTCGAAACAAAAGGGTATAGAATCTTCCTGCATCATCAAATCATGTATTTTGCTTGCCACAACTTCATCTATAATCTGCCCTTCAATTTCATTTGGTGGCTGCAAATCTGATGCTACAGGCTGCTCAAGAATTTTGTTATCTGTCTCATCCTCAACATTAACACTAAGAGATTGTTGATTTGTGATAGGCTGTTCATCTGAAGATTTACTATGCAATCTACCCTTCAAAAACTGAAATGATTCAAAACAGAATGGTATGGAGTCACCTTGAATCATTAAATCATGTGTGTCCACTTCCAAGTCTTCATCTACAACTTGAAAATCAATGGCTTTCGGGGGTTGCAAATCTGAATTTGAGAAGTCTTGAACAAAATTTTCATTGCTCTCAAGATGCTTCAAATCAAGACTTGTTGACATTTGATTTCTGATTGCATGGTAGTTATCTCTGATGAACTGAAACGAATCAAAACAAAAAGGCAAAGATCCTTCACTTACTTCAAACTTTGTTGCACTTTCCTCATCAATGTCATCGCTGATATGCAATGGTCGATCATTGTACTCGAGCTGTTGTAAGTGAACTTCTTCCTCCTCCCACAAACTAGCTGCTGATCTGTCTGTAAGATTAGCTTTTGTTTGGAGAACATAATCATCATCATACTGATCAAAATGAGGCAAATCATCACTATAAAACACATCATCAAGCATGCAGGCCATATCAACAGTTCTTTCTTCTTCACAATGATCTATAAAACAATCACTATGAAAACTGGGATCAGAAACAAAATGTTTTGGATCAGCAACTTGTTCTTCTTCAATCAACGAGCCATGAGTTTGAACATCATAATCATTCCTTGGGGTGATCCTTTGCATCATCTCTTCTACTGCACTTACCAAAATGTCAAGCTTTACCTCTAGAGATGTAGATTTTTCCGGATCTATGTTTTTCATCTCTTCTTCCTTCAACCTTGCCCTTCGGATCAGCAGATGAGCCTCTACATTTACTGCACTGTTTTGCATCTCGTGAAGTGTTGCAATATCCCTTTCTCTCAGCTCAAACTCCATCTCCGGATCAAAGGCACCCAGATAGTGCAAGAGAGCAGATCTAGGAGTTTGCCTTATATCAACTGGAATCGAATAATAAACTTGGTTAAATCTGGCAGAAAATTGTTGTACTATCTCCCCTGGCAATCTTTTCAGCTGGTTATACTCTTCTACAATCAAGAAAAGGTTTTGTCCGATCATCCACCTGTCGAGAAAAACTTTGACGAACTGCTAGAAATCTGAGATGCTCGCATCAGGCAGGGCTTTGAACTAACTCTTGACTTTGGCTTGCAAAGAAAGAGCAAAAAGCCTTATACTGACATCTTCTTCATCAACTTCAAAAAGATCTAGAAAATTCTCAAAATTCTGCACATGTTGCTCAGCGTTGACATTCTTACTTTCACCATCAAACCTCGGCAAGTATAGATCATAGTTTTTAGGGAAAGCATGAAGAACAGAAGGTAAAACAAGAGGTTTATACCGATCTGGAATTTTACAAGGTGTAGGGATATGTACAGCAGGTATAGAATCAGTCTTGGTTTCTTGAGACTCATCAATTTGAAGATGGTCATCACAAAATTCAGAAAAAGGAACCTGATCAAGCTCAAAGGCATGCAAATCTTTGGTTTTCACACTTTTCAAAGGGAAAGAATCAAATGCAGGCCTGGGATCTTTTCTTAAGCATAGTATACTTTGCAAAGCCTGCTTTACATTCTCGGGAAAAGAGAAGAAATAATTTAGAACAACGAACAAAATGTCTTGGATGAAATTCCAACCTGAGTACCTGATCTGTCCATGTTGTCCTTTCATGTTTTTGCTGGTCAGGATCATCCTCCAGTGGAGTCTTTGGACCTGATCTCAAAAATGATTTAGAGTCGTTGGGTGAATGATTTCAGCCTTTCAAGTGTCTGATCGTTGTCCACCATCAACAATCAGATCTGAACTTGATACATGTACTGGGGTGAAATGCAAATGAAGTGATGTATTCACAAGCTCACGGAGATGGACTGAAGCAACGTTTATCTACTTCCGCTTATGCAAAGCAAAAGCGTTTCGAAGGCTACCTGGCATAACTTCAGGCTCCGTCTAAGACTTATGAGACAAACACATCAACCCACAAACAAGTTTGTTCTCCCCAGTATGGTCGTCAATATGTTAGCGCTTGAAATTTCACCTCAGGCTGAGAAAGGTAAACTTCAAGGCAACATCAAACCACTTAGCCTCGTAGCTAGCCCTACGGGGCAGGAGAGGGCTCTCTCCGGTCTATCTCGGTAAAGATCTACAATGGGCGAGATAACCAATAAGGAAACGCTGATTTTAGGCTAGTAAACCCATAAAAAGAGTTTGTTTTGGGATTTTTGGATTTTGGTGGAAAATCGGGGAAAGGAAATTTTGGGTGCGGGGATTGGACACAGTTTTTGCAGGGGGTTCTTTGGGGCAAGGTAGGAGACTGTATTGATGCCTTTAAATTAAGTGAATGGGTAGGAATGACCGGTGAGGAGCTAAGGAGAGCAAGCAATCACCTTGAGTTCTCATTAAACAGATGAAAACATTGATATTAAGCAAATTTAAAAGCAGAGCATGGAAATCATGAATTCTACTTTAACACTTCATTTGCCTAATTTCAGAAGAAAAAGAAAGAGGATGATTTCACATAACACACTTACAAGTACAAAGAGAAGCACACCATCAATACATGTAACCAAAAGAATCCCAAAAAGGACTGCAAGACCCTGGTCTTTCTTCCTTTGCCAAAATTGCAGAGATACAATGAATAATACAATAGAGCTTTCTCCCTCAAGAGTCCAACCATGAAAATGACCAAGAAAGTACATAATATAGGCAATCTAACATCTTTCCTTGCCTCTAGGGGTAGATCTCATCCTTCTAGGAGCTGTTTCAACCAATTCTAAATTGAGCACTAAATCTAGGCAGTCAAAACAACTTGCCTCTATAAGCTAGGAAACAATTCATTCATTAAATGTTTGCTATTTCATGAATGAATCTTCTAGAATAGGTAAATAAGTGTCATATCAACATGAAAATACAATAATTACATCAAAGAGGGTGAAAAATCCCATCACAAGTCAAAACTAGCCAAAGCTGGGCGAATTCCTGAGCTATAGGTGAAAAATTATGAAAATTGTCTGATAGGTCGCGCCCCTAATCCTGATAGGTCGCGCTACTTTGGAGCTCTGTTTGAGGCACTTCCAGGTGTCCAAATGCGGCAAAAGTGGGCTTGTTAGAAAGGTCTGGATGTCTACTTTCCAACCCAACTACAATTTCTGAATTTGGTGGCCATTTGCCCCTCCAAAATTTCAATCTCCCAAGACTGCTTCCTGTTTGTCAAAAAGGTGGCAGAAAGTCAATTTTTGCATGTTTTTTTACCTTCTGGAGGCTCAAAACTTGATAAAATCTCTTGGTAATTGTTGAGCAGGTGTATATTTGCATGAAAAATCTAGAAATTCTGAGTTTTCCCAAAATGAAGTTGCCCATCGAATAGGTCGCGCGCGCGCGCGCGACCTATCAAGGAGAAAAAATCATAAAAGACCAAAAATGCTCAAATTTTTTTGATATTTGTGTTGTAGTGAGGTCATTTAATATCATGCTCCTTCAAGGAAGCCTCAGCCAAGATGTGGAGGGGATCGGGCCTTTTTCGTCGTTTTAGTGCCTTGGCCAACCGCCCTTGAATCACCTTCATTTTTGCCTTGCATACGTGCATTCGGGCCCAATAGTGATTTTTCATGTTCCTGAGCAAGTCCTTATCTTGGTTGGCCTTGGCCAGCAACCTCTCCAAATGAGCATTGACCCGGAGAAGCATAGCCTCTCGCTCAACGGGTACCAAATCGCCGGGTCTCTTTCGAGCCAAGTTGCGGTCCTCATGAATCCTCCGCAACTCATCAAGAGTGTGCTCATCCTCCAACTGCTTGTTGCGCTGCTCTAAATATGTAATCGTCCATTGTGCTCCTTCCAATATTCGCTGCAATGAATCATTTTCAGCTCTTAGGTGCTGAATGATATCCTTTGACTCTAGGCTAGGAGAACTGATATCAAGGTCAACAATCTCTATGTCTGGAACACTGGACGGCCCCTCATCAATCCTGGGCTGTTTGCCCCTCTCTGATACCTGTGCTGCTGTGGCGACGAGGCCCCTTCCACCTGGTGTGGAGATAACACTCGTGGTGCTGATGAAGAAGGTGAGACCCCTTCCACCTGGTGTGGAGATAATACTCGCCTAGCTGATGCAAATAAGGCTCTGTGTCCTCTCTGATAAGTGACCAATGGAGGAGAGCTGACATGTCTGGTCTCAGGACTATCATGCTTCTGTGAAGGCCCTCCCTCCTCATGAACAACCTCAGGGGGAGATGATGCTGATGCTGTGAAAAAATCCCGAGAGATAAAATCCTCCCATGGGATACCCTGCTGAACCAACTGATGCATGACCACAAGCTGAATCAAACCATAATGATAAATGCTCCTATGTTGCTGTGCTGGGCTCCTTCTCTGCACCAAGGGCACCATCCTCTCAATATCCCGGCACATGAACCATGGTATGTTCATCATTCGTACCCGTGTGAAATGCATCAACAAGCGAATATGGTACGAATACACATATGCAAACCTGCCTTCACAGGTGAAGTAGAGCATGATGAGCCTCATCATGGGAGCATACTCATCCCTCAAAAATCTGAAAGGAAACATACCAGTTATGGACCTCATGTAGGCAGGTTTAACGAAGGGCTCATAATGAAATCTGTCCAACACTTTGCGTTTGTTCCACTCTTCTCCCACATTTGGTATTCCTGTTGCTTGAGCAATACTTTCAGATGACAATATAAAATCCACCCCTGCAAGGTTTACATGCCCATAATGCAAATGCAAAACAAACAAGCGAGCCAATTCCCTATGATGTTGAATTTGAGAAATCCTCTCGCAAAATTCATAACATGAGAGGTAGCGGAAACATGTGACCGCAAGTGGACAAGCCTGCAAATCGGTCAAAGAGGTGAGCTCCTCCCTCTTATGGTGTCCACTCTTACCACCCCTGTGAGGCCTCCTTTGTATCTCAATTTATGGTGTTGACTCATGGTCATCACTTTGCTCATAGTCGGTTTCGGTTTCTGACATGGTTTCAGGAGCAAAGTGGCTGAAATGTACTGCTGCTTCTGCTCAAATGACCTGTTGTTTTTCCCTGTTTATAATGTTGTTTCAAGGGGACAAATAGCACAAGGGAAATATTAGGGAAGGGAGACTTTGAAGGGAAATTGGGAAAAAAATATGAAATAGGGAAATAGGGAGTTAAGGGGAAGAATCATGACATACATATCATCATACAATTCCATTTGCAAGGATATTATGGGAAGTAGGGTTTTAGGGTTTGATTCTTGATTTTTAGGAATAGGGGTAGGGTTTTAGGGGCTTTTGGTATTTTGGTAGGGAGATTAGGTAGAAATGATATATGAGGTGGTAAAGAGAAGTGGGGAAAAAGTGGGGTGACAAGGATGACCTTGAAACAACAAAACAAACCATAGTTCTACAAGCATTTTGACATTCTTAAAGCAAATATACATGAATCTCTCATTTCAATTTGACGACATTAAAACACCTTTCCCATGCTCATTTTTCTTTATCAAGTAAAATATTTTGATGATGAGAAGCCTACCTACAGCGTTGAATAATTTTGAGGTCGTTTGGGAGTTTACTGGCGGTTTTTGTAGATGAATTTCCCAACAGGTCGCGCGCAGGTGTTGATAGGTCGCGCGCTCTTGATAGGTCGCGCCAGTGTAATTTTTCAACTGGAGGAACCCCCCTGATAGGTCGCGCGCAAGTGCTGACAGGTCGCGCGCGGGCTCAGCTTGCCAATTTTGCTAAATTTCTCTCCAAATCGCCCAAATCGCTCTTCACTAATGCTTTGAGACAAATGATGATGAACTAGAAGGAGAGAGGGGCTTTATAGGCTTGATTCAAATTAATTTCTCCTCAAACCCTCTTTCTAATGTTTTTAACTTGACACTTTTTCAAAATTTAAATGTTGTTGACTTTCTGGTTTCCTTTTGCCCTGAAATTGTTTGAGCTGATGCTTTTTCTTGAAAATTTCTTGTAGGGATAGCTTCTGAGGATCTTGGCAAAGGGGACCAGGGTTGTATGCTTTCCTTTGAAAATTTTTGAATTTTTACAATTTTTTACAAAAATGAGAAGAAAAACTTAGATAGTCATCCCTCTGGCCTGCTGGGCATTTATTGACCTTTAAAGACATGACCTCAAAGACAAATTGGACCTAAACCCTAGACCTAGGACTTTGACAAGACAAGGAACCTTGAAAGAATTTATAGACTGAAACAACTTGATCCAGCAGTGCCAAGAGGGGAATAAAGACACCAGCTCCTCCATCATGGTTATGGCATGTCTAATGGAATGCAATGAAATGACACTGATGAGACACCTACTTATGCAAATGCAAAGATTTTTGATCGCTGATGGAGGACTACTAGACCGACTCTAACATTGGCTCCAATGGGGATGGTAGCTCCTTGGAGGTACCAAGAACGACAGATCTCTGGGAGAGCAGACCAGTGCTTTTCAATCATTGGGAAATGGAGTCAAAAACTCAAACTAAAATGCATGACTGAAAACTGATGACTCGGATGACACAAATTGACTCTCACTCAACTAAAACTAACTCAATACTGAAACACAACTGACAAACTGAAATGATGCTCAAGTTTGAGCTTATTCATCAAAACCTACTCTAACAGTTTCATTCATCACCTGATCAAGTGAAATGAAACAACCAATGCAACCAAGTAAGTATCCTGTCTGTTGTTCGAAGTCTCCACAAGTGCTCACTTATGAACAACAAGAGAGAACTACTGAAAGGCAACTCCCATGACAACTTAGAAACAGATCCGTGGAATAATATGAATTCTCTATCCTCCTCCAAAAACACTGCATAAGGATCTTGAAATTCAAGCACACTGGAACTTAGCTCATCTAATGGATTACTTCTCGTTTCCTCATACCATGAATGCAAACTTTGATTTCAGCCTTGTGACGAGACCTCTGCTGAAAATGACGAAGAAACCGGCTGCTGGATCAAATTCATATCAGCACATGTTTCAAGCTCACCTATAATCAATGGAAAAAGACTTTGACTGCAAACCTCATCCAAAACATCAGCTATTGGATCATGAAAAACTTGAAAAGACTGCTGTAATGTATCCATTGAAAATGTATGACATCCTTCTAGCTGTTCATCTTTTTCTTGAGAGATTTTACAAAGATTCTGCCTTATAAACTGAAATGTTTCGAAACAAAAGGGTATAGAATCTTCCTGCATCATCAAATCATGTATTTTGTCTGCCACAACTTCATCTATAATCTGCCCTTCAATTTCATTTGGTGGCTGCAAATCTGATGCTACAGGCTGCTCAAGAATTTTGTTATCTGTCTCATCCTCAACATTAACACTAAGAGATTGATGATTTGTGATAGGCTGTTCATCTGAAGATTTACTATGCAATCTACCCTTCAAAAACTGAAATGATTCAAAACAGAATGGTATGGAGTCACCTTGAATCATTAAATCATGTGTGTCCACTTCCAAGTCTTCATCTACAACTTGAAAATCAATGGCTTTCGGGGGTTGCAAATCTGAATTTGAGAAGTCTTGAACAAAATTTTCATTGCTCTCAAGATGCTTCAAATCAAGACTTGTTGACATTTGATTTCTGATTGCATGGTAGTTATCTCTGATGAACTGAAACGAATCAAAACAAAAAGGCAAAGATCCTTCACTTACTTCAAACTTTGCTGCACTTTCCTCATCAATGTCATAGCTGATATGCAATGGTTGATCATTGTACTCGAGCTGTTGTAAGTGAACTTCTTCCTCCTCCCACAAACTAGCTGCTGATTTGTCTGTAAGATTAGCTTTTGTTTGGAGAACATAATCATCATCATACTGATCAAAATGAGGCAAATCATCACTATAAAACACATCATCAAGCATGCAGGCCATATCAACAGTTCTTTCTTCTTCACAATGATCTATAAAACAATCACTATGACAACTGGGATCAGAAACAAAATGTTTTGGATCAGCAACTTGTTCTTCTTCAATCAACGAGCCATGAGTTTGAACATCATAATCATTCCTTGGGGTGATCCTTTGCATCATCTCTTCTACTGCACTTACCAAAATGTCAAGCTTTACCTCTAGAGATGTAGATTTTTCCGGATCTATGTTTTTCATCTCTTCTTCCTTCAACCTTGCCCTTCGGATCAGCAGATGAGCCTCTACATTTACTGCACTGTTTTGCATCTCGTGAAGTGTTGCAATATCCCTTTCTCTCAGCTCAAACTCCATCTCCGGATCAAAGGCACCTGGATAGTGCAAGAGAGCAGATCTAGGAGTTTGCCTTATATCAACTGGCATCGAATAATAAACTTGGTTAAATCTGGCAGAAAATTGTTGTACTATCTCCCCTGGCAATCTTTTCAGCTGGTTATACTCTTCTACAATCAAGAAAAGGTTTTGTCCGATCATCCACCTGTCGAGAAAAACTTTGACGAACTACTGGAAATCTGAGATGCTCGCATCAGGCAGGGCTTTGAACCAACTCTTGACTTTGGCTTGCAAAGAAAGAGCAAAAAGCCTTATACTGACATCTTCTTCATCAACTTCAAAAAGATCTAGAAAATTCTCAAAATTCTGCACATGTTGCTCAACGTTGACATTCTTACTTTCACCATCAAACCTCGGCAAGTATAGATCATAGTTTTTAGGGAAAGCATGAAGAACAGAGGTAAAAACAAGAGGTTTATACCGATCTGGAATTTTGCAAGGTGTAGGGATATGTACAGCAGGTATAGAATCAGTCTTGGTTTCTTGAGGCTCATCAATTCGAAGATGGTCATCACAAAATTCAGAAAAAGGAACCTGATCAAGCTCAAAGGCATGCAAATCTTTGGTTTTCACACTTTTCAAAGGGAAAGAATCAAATGCAGGCCTGGGATCTTTTCTTAAGCATAGTATACTTTGCAAAGCCTTCTTTACATTCTCGGGAAAAGAGAAGAAATAATTCAGAACAACGAACAAAATGTCTTGGATGAAATTCCAACCTGAGTACCTGATCTGTCCATGTTGTCCTTTCATGTTTTTGCTGGTCGGGATCATCCTCCAGTGGAGTCTTTGGATCTGATCTCAAAAATGATTTAGAGTCGCCGGGTGAATGATTTCAGCCTTTCAAGTGTCTGATCGTTGTCCACCATCAACAATCAGATCTGAACTTGATACATGTACTGGGGTGAAATGCAAATGAAGTGTTGTATTCACAAGCTCACGGAGATGGACTGAAGCAGCGTTTATCTACTTCCGCTTATGCAAAGCAAAAGCGTTTCGAAGGCTACCTGGCATAACTTCAGGCTCCGTCTAAGACTTATGAGACAAACACATCAACCCACAAACAAGTTTGTTCTCCCCAGTATGGTCGCCAATATGTTAGCGCTTGAAATTTCACCTCAGGCTGAGAAAGGTAAACTTCAAGGCAACATCAAACCACTTAGCCTCGTAGCTAGCCCTACGGGGCAGGAGAGGGCTCTCTCCGGTCTATCTTGGTAAAGATCTACAACGGGCGAGATAACCAATAAGGAAATGCTGATTTTAGGCTAGTAAACCCATAAAAAGAGTTTGTTTTGGGATTTTTGGATTTTGGTGGAAAATCGGGGAAAGGCAATTTTGGGTGCGGGGATTGGACACAGTTTTTGCAGGGGGTTCTTTGGGGCAAGGTAGGAGACTGTATTGATGCCTTTAAATTAAGTGAATGGGTAGGAATGACCGGTGAGGAGCTAAGGAGAGCAAGCAATCACCTTGAGTTCTCATTAAACAGATGAAAACATTGATATTAAGCAAATTTAAAAGCAGAGCATGGAAATCATGAATTCTACTTTAACACTTCATTTGCCTAATTTTAGAAGAAAAAGAAAGAGGATGATTTCACATAACACACTTACAAGTACAAATAGAAGCACACCATCAATACATGTAACCACAAGAATCCCAAAAAGGACTGCAAAACCCTGGTCTTTCTTCCTTTGCCAAAATTGCAGAGATACAATGAATAATACAATAGAGCTTTCTCCCTCAAGAGTCCAACCATGAAAATGACCAAGAAAGTACATAATATAGGCAATCTAACATCTTTCCTTGCCTCTAGGGGTCGATCTCATCCTTCTAGGAGCTGTTTCAACCAATTCTAAATTGAGCACTAAAATCTAGGCAGTCAAAACAACTTGCCTCTATAAGCTAGGAAACCAATTCATTCATTAAATGTTTGCTATTTCATGAATGAATCTTCTAGAATAGGTAAATAAGTGTCATATCAACATGAAAATACAATAATTACATCAAAGAGGGTGAAAAATCCCATCACAAGTCAAAACTAGCCAAAGCTGGGCGAATTCCTGAGCTATAGGTGAAAAATTATGAAAATTACCTAATAGGTCGCGCCCCTAATCCTGATAGGTCGCGCTACTTTGGAGCTCTGTTTGAGGCACTTCCAGGTGTCCAAATGCGGCAAAAGTGGGCTTGTTAGAAAGGTCTGGATGTCTACTTTCCAACCCAACTACAATTTCTGAATTTGGTGGCCATTTGCCCCTCCAAAATTTCAATCTCCCAAGACTGCTTCTTGTTTGTCAAAAAGGTGGCAGAAAGTCAATTTTTGCATGTTTTTTTACCTTCTGGAGGCTCAAAACTTGATAAAATCTCTTGGTAATTGCTGAGCAGGTGTATATTTGCATGAAAAATCCAAAAATGATGAGTTTTCCCAAAATGAAGTTTCCCATCGAATAGGTCGCGCGCGGCGCGCGACCTATCAAGGAGAAAAACCTGTTTTTTGCCCAAAAATTCATAAAAGACCAAAAATGCTCAAATTTTTTTGATATTTGTGCTGTAGTGAGGTCATTTAATATCATTCTCCTTCAAGGAAGCCTCAGCCAAGATGTGGAGGGGATCGGGCCTTTTTCGTCGTTTTAGTGCCTTGGCCAACCACCCTTGAATCACCTTCATTTTTTCCTTGCATACGTGCATTCGGGCCCAATAGTGATTTTTCATGTTCCTGAGCAAGTCCTTATCTTGGTTGGCCTTGGCCAGCAACCTCTCCAAATGAGCATTGACCCGGAGAATCATAGCCTCTCGCTCAACGGGTACCAAATCGTCGGGTCTCTTTTGAGCCAAGTTGCGGTCCTCATGAATCCTCCGCATGTCATTAAGAGTGTGCTCATCCTCCAACTGCTTGTTGTGCTGCTCTAAATATGTAATCGTCCATTGTGCTCCCTCCAATCTTCGCTGCAATGAATCATTTTCAGCTCTTAGGTGATGAATGATCTCCTTTGACTCTAGGCTAGGAGAACTGATATCAAGGTCAACAATCTCTATGTCTGGAACACCGGACGGCCCCTAATCAATCCTGGGCTGTTTGCCCCTCTCTGATACCTGTGCTGTTTTGGGCGACGAGGCCCCTTCCACCTGGTGTGGAGATAACACTCGTGGTGCTGATGAAGAAGGCGAGACCCCTTCCACCTGGTGTGGAGATAATACTCGCCTAGCTGATGCAAATAAGGCTCTGTGTCCTCTCTGATAAGTGACCAATGGAGGAGAGCTGACATGTCTGGTCTCAGGACTATCATGCTGTTGTGAAGGCCCTCCCTCCTCATGAACAACCTCAGGGGGAGGTGATGCTGATGCTGTGAAAAAATCCCGAGAGATAAAATCCTCCCATGGGATACCCTGCTGAACCAACTGATGCATGACCACAAGCTGAATCAAACCATAATGATAAATGCTCCTATGTTGTTGTGTTGGGCTCCTTCTCTGCACCAAGGGCACCATCCTCTCAATATCCCGGCACATGAACCATGGTATGTTCATCATTCGTACCCGTGTGAAATGCATCAACAAGCGAATATGGTACGAATACACATATGCAAACCTACCTTCACAGGTGAAGTAGAGCATGATGAGCCTCATCATGGGAGCATACTCATCCCTCAAAAATCTGAAAGGAAACATACCAGTTATGGACCTCATGTAGGCAGTTTTAACGAAGGGCTCATAATGAAATCTGTCCAACACTTTGCGTTTGTTCCACTCTTCTCCCACATTTGGTATTCCTGTTGCTTGAGCAATACTTTCAGATGACAATATAAAATCCACCCCTATAAGGTTTACATGCCCATTATGCAAATGCAAAACAAACAAGCGAGCCAATTCCCTATGATGCTGAATTTGAGAAATCCTCTCGCAAAATTCATAACATGAGAGGTGGCGGAAACATGTGACCGCAAGTGGACAAGCCTGCAAATCGGTCAAAGAGGTGGGCTCCTCCCTCTTATGGTGTCCACTCTTACCACCCCTGTGAGGCCTCCTTTGTATCTCAATTTATGGTGTTGACTCATGGTCATCACTTTGCTCATAGTCGGTTTCGGTTTCTGACATGGTTTCAGGAGCAAAGTGGCTGAAATGTACTGCTGCTTCTGCTCAAATGACCTGTTGTTTTTCCCTGTTTATAATGTTGTTTCAAGGGGACAAATAGCACAAGGGAAATATTAGGGAAGGGAGACTTTGAAGGGAAATTGGGAAAAAAATATGAAATAGGGAAATAGGGAGTTAAGGGGAAGAATCATGACATACATATCATCATACAATTCCATTTGCAAGGATATTATGGGAAGTAGGGTTTAGGGTTTGATTCTTGATTTTTAGGAATAGGGGTAGGGTTTTAGGGGCTTTTGATATTTTGGTAGGGAGATTAGGTAGAAATGATATATGAGGTGGTAAAGAGAAGTGGGGAAAAAGTGGGGTGACAAGGATGACCTTGAAACAACAAAACAAACCATAGTTCTACAAGCATTTTGACATTCTTAAAGCAAATATACTTGAATCTCTCATTTCAATTTGACGACACTAAAACACCTTTCCCATGCTCATTTGTCTTTATCAAGTAAAATATTTTGATGATCAGAAGCCTACCTGCAATCTTGAAGAATTTTGAGGTCGTTTGGGAGTTTATTTGCGGTTTTTGTAGATGAATTTCCCAACAAGTCGCGCGCAAGTGCTGATAGGTCGCGCGCGCTTGATAGGTCGCGCCAGTGTAATTTTTCAACTGGAGGAACCCCCCTGATAGGTCGCGCGCAAGTGCTGACAGGTCGCCCGCGGGCTCAGCTTGCCAATTTTGCTAAATTTCTCTCCAAATCTCCCAAATCGCTCTTCACTAATGCTTTGAGACAAATGATGATGAAATAGAAGGAGAGAGGGGCTTTGTAGGCTTGATTCAAATTAATTTCTCCTCAAACCCTCTTTCTAATGTTTTTAACTTGACACTTTTTCAAAATTTAAATGCTGCTGACTTTCTGGTTTCCTTTTGTCCTGAAATTGTTTGAACTGATGCTTTTTCTTGAAAATTTCTTGTAGGGATAGCTTTTGAGGATCTTGGCAAAGGGGACGAGGGTTGTATGCTTTCCTTTGAAAATTTTTGAATTTTTACAATTTTTTACAAAAATGAGAAAAAGACCTTGTCTTTAAAAACAGGGTTTTTAAATCCAAGGTTAAAATTAACTGTACAAGATGAAATCTTTGAAGAAATATTTGAAGAAAAACTTGGATAGTCATCCCTCTGGCCTGCTGGGCATTTATTGACCTTTAAAGACATGACCTCAAAGACAAATTGGACCTAAACCCTAGACCTAGGACTTTGACAAGACAAGGAACCTTGAAAGAATTTATAGACTGAAACAACTTGATCCAGCAGTGCCGAGAGGGGAATAAAGACACCAGCTCCTCCATCAAGTTTATGGCATGCCTAATGGAATGCAATGAAATGACACTGATGAGACACCTACTTATGCAAATGCAAAGAGTTTTGATCGCTGATGGAGGACTACTAGACCGACTCTAACACTTTGGAAGGTGAGATATCCGGTAAAAACCCATGCAGTCAATCTCTGTACAAGAAATACTTTGTTCTCACGAATTCTAGATCAGAGGTAGTTGAGTTTTGAGCTGGTGGAATTCGAATTTGCAGCAGTGTTTTCTTGGTATCAACGTGGCAATGTCTTTCAATGGATTGTGATTGGAGTATGCTCTTGAGGTCAACTCGAACTATATTGCATGGAAGGACAGGATGGAGGCCGTGTTAGATGATAACGGGCTGAAGGAGTTCATAGAGGCTGAGGTCCCAAAGCCTACTGATGCTGCCAAAGCTGAGGTTTGGCAAAAGAAGACAGCAAAGTGTCGAAGGATTCTGTTGGAGGGCATGAAGGATCACATTGTGTCCAGCCTGCATGGAAAGGCTTCTCCATACTTGATGTGGAAAGCATTGATAGATCTATTCCAAAGCAAGAGCGATCAGAGGAAGCTAGCGCTCAAGGATAAACTCATAAACATCAAATGCAAGAATGGAGACAGTATGCCCAAGTATCTCACGAAGTTCACTCAGTGCAGGGATGAGCTGGGAAGTGTGGGGGTGACTGTCGATGATGAGGACTTGGTGAGCTTGGATCTCCTTGGTCTTCCGAAGAGTTGGCATTCCTATCAGGACTCTGTCAATGGTCAGGAGAAATTGCCAGGATGGGAGAGACTTTGGTTGGATCTTGTGCAAGAGGAGATCAGACTGAGCACCAGAGACAGTTCTTCATCCATGCAAGATGAGGAGAACTGTGCCTTAGCGAGTAAGGTGAAGAAGGGGAAGGAGAAGGGTTCTCTTTCCAAATCCAGTTCTTCCAATGATGGGAAGAAGGTTGACAAGTCGAAGGTGAGATGCTTTCGTTTTCATGAGTTGGGCCATTATGCTACTAATTTCCAAAAGAAGAAATCCAAGAATGGATCCAGGGAAGGATCTGAAGGTGAGGCACTTGCTTCACAATTTGAGTTGGATTTCACACTCTTCGCATGCATGGTTTCATCCATGGTGGGAAGTGGTTGGTTTCTTAACAGTGGAGCTTCTTTCCACATGACCGGTGACAAGAGTTTGTTCAGTACTTTGGAGGAGAAAGATATCCAGATACTCATAGCAATGGGTAATGATGAGAAGTATAGTGTCTCAGGTGTAGGCACGGTTATTTTTAGAGGGAGCATGGAGCTCGCCTTACCTTGACCGATGTCAAGTATGTACCAGGACTGGAGAGAAACTTGGTGTCGATCACAATGCTGTAAGACAGAGGCTATGATGTAGTCTTCAGTAAGGGAAAGGTTTTCCTTAGACACATCATCACTAAACAAGTGAAGCAGATTGGTTCATGGGTCAAGAACCTGTATGCTCTTGAGGTTCAAGATGCATGCAAAGCCTTGAGCAGCGAGGCAACTGATGGAGACTTGGTGGTTGAGAGGGAGAGTATATTACCTCTCAACATGTAGAGCCAGAAGAAGTCTCATACCATTGTGGAGGAGCCACGATTGGTGCAGCAGCTTCAGGAGGTTGTGAAGCAGCCACAACAAGGGAAGCTAAGAGGAGATCGAGTAGAGACATATACTCATATAGAGACCTCTTGTAGGGGGAAACTTCGAGCCAGGTGGGCTAAGGGATCGCATGCAGCCATACCTCCAGGTAGGAGGTGGGGTGATGTGGATTGATCGTCCCAAGGAGGAGGGGCAGGATCCTTGAGGTACCCAACCTCTTGGATGAGACCTTGCTACGGGAGCCCCGATTTGGAGTAGCAGGAACTGGCTGATTAGGTAGAGACAGATGCAGATGGAGAGGCAGAGAGAGCGACAGTGTATGGAATCCCAAGACAGTGCATAGCTAGTAGGCTGCAACAATGCGAGAGGCACAAGTGTTTTGCACAATGCTAGGTGGCACAGAGTAGTGTGCAATGGTGCGAGATGCATGGAGATGTTGCAGTAGAGCAGATGTCAGAGAGGGAGCACTTGTCAGCAGCAGGTAGAGCTTCAGCATCAGAGTATGTTCCTAGCCCAACAGAGTGGTCAATTGGGAGTGTTTTTGTTCCAAGTGTTATTGGAGCAAGTGGACCGGGAAAATATGTTGCATGCAGAACATTCCAGAGTTGCAGGATAGGGGTTGCAGATAATCCATATCTTGTTGAGAGGGAGTGTTGAAAATGCAACAAGATGATGGAGCTTAGTGGAAAGGAGTTTCCTTCACTAAGTGGGTCCGTAGGCTATTTTTGGCGCAAAGTCTATTTTTAGACTATGTCTATTTTTAGACATATGGATCATGGTCTATGAGTTGCAGTATGTTATTTGTGGATGATTGGTCATGTTGGTAAAAATAGATGGACTTCTATTTTTAGACATATGGGCAGGTTTCTATTTTTAGACTGTCAGGCTAAAAATAGAATCGTCAAATATTATTGTCTCATAATAATATCTGGACTATAAACTTTATCTTATCCTCTTGGAGCACTTCTTTTTGAGCTATAGATGTGGCACATGTAGCTGTCAGAAGGAAATACGCTTTTCTTGTGGGTCAGTTGAGCTATTGCATGCAAGACATCAATTAGAACTCATGAGGTTGAGTTTGGTGGAGTTTATTGTGGAGTTGACGGAGTTGTGTTCAGTTTGACTTGGTTGAACTAGTTGTATTTTAGTCTAACTAAAGAATACTCTAGTGATGAGTTGTGTGAATTATATATTAATTAATTCACTAATTATTAACTCATAAAGCAAATGAAGAATACATCAGTTAACTCAGTGCATGTACAATTCAGTGGAGACAAGTGTTAGAGGTTGAGATTGATATCAGTTGTGACTATAGTTGTGCATGAGATCTTGCACAATCAATGGGATTGAGTTATGCCAATGAGGACTGCACAGTGTGGGCCAATACCAAGGTAATTGTAGCCTGTTCTCACGTGATTTTCACTTTGGATTGTGCAGTGGAGGCAGGCAAAGCAGCGGAGGAGATTTGAACCTGTAACTTGTTCGGATCTGAGCTAGTTTTGTGTGTAACAGGTGGAGATAGTGTTGGATACTTGTGAGGAGTATTGTACTATGTATTGTTACATGTTCTCAATCATTATAATATACAGATAGTGTGGGTTTTTCAGTTGTATGCTTTCCCCGGGTTACATACTGTGTTAATGTGTGCATGCGATTGATGTTTCATTGTTTTTTATGCTGCTAAATTGATGATCAACGTAGAGGAGATTATGTATTGTGCATGTATTCCGCAATAGTGTATAATCGGGATAATCTCTGTGAATAAGTGTTTATTATTCAAAATTTCTACAAATAGTGGTTTGAAGCATTTATCTGTACAACCAACTTTAAATTACAGGCAAATTAGGTGGCTAAAACTTCTAGGTAAATATGATTTTGAAATCAAACACATAAAATGGAAGAAGAACAAGTTAGTTGATGTACTCCATAGAAGAATTCATAAAATTCATGTTACAACAATCAGTGTATGCAAGTTTGAACTAGAAACCAAAATTTTAGAGGATGTAAATATAAATCAACATTATGTGCAAATTAAAAATAGCTTACAGTAGAATAATTTGCATCCTAGGTACAAAAACTATGAGTGGAGAACGATGGTATTAAATGAGATGCACAGTGTGCCATATGCTAAACATCGAAGGTACCAAAAGACTATATCAATTATAAAAAACCAATAATTTTGGTATGATATAAAAAGAAAAGTGGTAGATTATATAGATAGGTGTTTAAAATGTTAAAAATTTAATGTTGAGCATAGACATCTAGTCGGATTGTTATATCCAATACCCATTCTTGAGTAGAAGTGAAGAAACATGATTATATCATGATGGTGGTGGATAGTCACTAAGGATGCTCATTTTATCTCAGTGAAGTCAACAAACAAGGTATCCAAATTGCATAAATATACAAGAAAATTGTCAAGCTACATGGAATGCCTAAGGTTGTTATTTCATATCGGGATTCCAAGTTCACTTCCAACTTCTAGAAATGTTTGTTCAAAGGATTTGGGACTACTTTAAACTTCAGGACAACACATCACCTAGAATTAGATGGAAATAATAAGAGGGTCAATTAGGTGATTGAGAATATGATTAGGATGTACATGATGGAAAAATCATCAAAGTTGGAATAATATTTGCATTTGGTCAATTTTTCATAAAAACATGGGTATTAGGCATCCTTGAGGATGGGCCCATTTCAGGCCTTGTATGGAATTGCACTAAATCTATGAGTTGGGACAACACAACTGATAGGTTCATTATTGGGATAGAATTGCTAAAAGAAAGTGATGAGGATCAAACAAAACTTAAGGGTTGCCAAGGATAGGTAGAAGAGTTATGTAGACATAGGTAGGATAAATAGGTAATTTAGAGTGGGAGCCCATGTCTTCCTAAAATTGAAGGCTATAAAGATTTCACTGAGATTGGAAAGTTGTTCAAAGCTAGCAACGATATATTATGGGCCTTTTAAAATCTTGGAAAGGATTGGATCAATTACATATAGGCTTACATTGCCCGCATATATTCATATCCATAATGTGTTTCATGTATCATTATTTAAGAAATATGTGGAAAATTATTACCATTTAATTTATTGACATGTGATTAGGTGGATCCAGGGGATGAATTTTAAGTACAATTAATATGCATATTTTACTAGAAGGTCAAAGTGCTCCAAAATCAAATCATCCCATTAGTAAGGTGTAGTGGATGTATTTTGGTCCTGAGCACACTACATGGGAGAATGTGAATGCTTAAGGGAGGAGCACCCTCAACATTTTGTGAAATTTTGATTGTATATGTGTATTTGATGAATTGAGTGTAACACATCCCATTTATTAAAAATTAAAAAGTCTATATCCAAATAAAATTTAGATAATTGAAGACAATAAATAAGGTCTCATTTTACCATTTTAGTCTCAACCCTTTATACTTAAGAAATGGAATGCTAAAGTTCCTCTTCTTTTTAGGATTTCAAACCTATTTTTTGAGGTCACCATCATGTTATGTTCTTCTAGAGCTTTCCAATGATATAAATTTAATAAAATTCCAACCTTTGGACACAAAGTTATTGTCCTTAAAAGATTGCACTACCTAAACCACATCACATGCATACCATTGATGTTAAATATATTCTAGAAGCCTAGGTAAATTAATTCCTTACTATTTTCTTATTGACAAAATAATTTCAATTGAATCCTTCAACTCATAGAATAAAGCACACTTGTTGGAAATTTAACTGGATATAGAAAATCATTGGAAGCTATAGGAAACAAATCTCCAAATATCCAAAAATTTATGCCCTTCAAATATCATATTTTCATTAGAATTACTCCAAGCTTACAAGGGTTGCTAGACTAGGAAAATATATCATTGAGAAAACAATAAAAAATTATAGCAAAACTTGGTTGTTCTAGTGCACCATACAACTTGTACAACCCTACCAAAACATTTTGTAAAACCCCTCCTACTGCTACTGAAATATGTCTCAAAAAATTGTACAGTTTCCCTTCCCTTTTTTTGGGTTGTGGGCCTACTAAATTTCCCTTTGCACCTATTATGTACAAACCCTTCAATTTTTGAGAATTGGGTTAATCTCCTTTTTCCACTCACATTCTTTCCTCTTTTCTCCTTTGGACTTGCACACTGAGTGAAAATTATTTATTACTTTCTCATTTGTGTTTTTCTAACACTATTTGTGTATCACACTCTCTATTTATTTTCCTTTCACTTTGCCTTTCTTTTGTAACATTGAGTTGATGAAAAAGTACCCATAACCCTAATCTCTCAATGATATTGAAGGTTGAGATCAAATCCCAATTGACGGTGAAGCTTACATCTAAATCACTAATGTAAATGTTGGGTGTGGAGCCTGATTATATTCTATAGTACCGACATATTGGACCCCAGTTCAAAATGGGGCGGCAACGCCGCCCGTAAAATAATCGCTGCCGGAGCCCCCCCCTGGCGGGGGGTTTCGGGGGCAGTGCCCCCGAAGCTAAAAACAGCTGTAAAATTGCCTTGTAAAAGTATAGTAATTTCTAGTCAATCTGGGCCGTTCATTAGGCGGATGATCTGACAGTAGAACTTATGTTTAGTTTAGGGTTTTTTGCCCTAGAAGGCAACCCCTCTCTTTATATGAGGGCATTGTATTTGAGGCTGTGATATAGATGTGTATTCGGTGAGCGAGAAACATAGAGGTGAGACTGTGAGAGAAAACAGAGGATATTACAGCGGTTTTGCTGTAGGTTGTATCTCTTCATTTTGTTGGATAATAGAAAGGAAGGACTGGCTGTTCGGGGTGGACGTAGCCCAAACTGGGTGAACCACGTATATCTGTGTCTCTCTTGTTTTGTGCGTTTTCTGTGTTTATATTTCTGCAATATTTTATGTGTTCCATTGCTCCGTAATATATAATTTTCTAACAACTGGTATCAGAGCCGAAGGTCTATTTGGTTGATAAACTCACAGGAAAGAAGGGTTCCTGGTTCGAGTGGGAGCAATGGCGGAAGATGGTAAGTTTAGGGTCGAGAAATTTAACGGCCAAAACTTCTCGCTGTGGAAGATGCAGATGGAAGATTATCTGTATCAGAAAGATCTATACCTACCATTGGGCGGAAAAACAAAGATGCCGATAGGTATGAAAGACGAAGAATGGAACCTTCTCGATAGAAAGGCACTCGGAACAATACGGTTGTGCCTTGCTGCGTCAGTCGCCTTCAACATTTCGAAGGAAACCACGACAGAGGGTTTGATGCAGACGTTGTCGAAACTATATGAAAAACCCTCGGCCTCAAACAAGGTATTTCTTATGAAACGGTTATTTAATATGAATATGTCGGAAGGTGGATCTGTTGCAAACCATTTAAATGATTTTAATACAGTTACAAGCCAATTAAGTTCTGTAGGGGTAAACTTTGATGATGAAGTTAGAGCTCTGTTATTCTTGTGCTCATTACCAGAAAGTTGGAATGGTTTGGTAATGGCCATTAGTAACTCCGTTTCTGGATCTAGTACTTTAAAGTTTGATGATGTTGTCGGTGCTATCCTTAGCGAGGAAATGCGACAGAAAAGCTCCGGTGAGACATCGGGAAATGCTTTGAGTGCAGAGTCTAGAGGAAGAAAAATGGAAAGAGGAAAGAGCTCAGGATATCGCAGTAAATCAAGGAAAGGCAGATCCAAGTCCAGATCGGGGATAGTGTGCTGGAAATGTGGAAAGAAAGGACACCTAAAGAAAGACTGTAGATCTCGGAAGGGAAAAGAAGGAGATGCACAGCAAGAAAACAATCATGAAGCAAATGTGACAGGTGAGGTGTTACAAGATGCTTTGATTCTTTCTTTTGAAAATATTACTGATTCCTGGGTGGTAGATTCAGGGGCTTCATTCCATGCCACACCTGATAAGAAATACTTTCATGACTATGTTCAAGGAGATTTTGCACAAGTTCGTTTGGGTGATGATAAACCCTGTAAAATCATTGGAATGGGTAAGGTTCTTGTAAAACAGCAGAATGGAAACCAATGGCTATTAAAGGAGGTAAGGCATGTTCCAGATCTAAAGAAAAATCTGATTTCAACAGGGCAGTTAGGCGGTGAAGGTTGTGTGACAACTTTCACAGATAAAGCTTGGAAGGTCACTAAAGGAGCCCTGGTAATAGCAAAAGGTGAAAAGGTTGGTACATTGTATTTATGTAATGGTATTTCTAACTCTGTTAATGCTTTAACTTCCAGAGGAGCAGATGCAGCATTATGGCATCATAGGCTCGGACACATGAGTGAAAAGGGGATGAAGATTCTTCACTCAAGGAATTTGTTGCCGGGTTTGAAGAATGTTGATTTGGACTTCTGTGAGAACTGCATTTATGGAAAACAGAAGAGAGTCAGATTTCTCAGAGTTGGGAAAGAAAAGAAGAACGAAAAAATAGAGCTTGTGCATACAGACGTATGGGGACCTGCTCAGGTATCATCTCTCGGTGGCGCTCGTTATTATGTTACTTTTATTGATGATGCAACTAGAAAAACTTGGATTTATTGTATTAAGAATAAATCTGATGTATTTGATACTTTCAAGAAATGGAAAGCTTTGGTTGAGATTGAGACAGGAAAGAAATTGAAGTGTCTTAGATCAGACAATGGAGGTGAATATTGCAGCAAAGAGTTTGATAGGTACTGTTCAGAGCATGGAATTCGCAGAGAGAAGACAGTTCCAAGAACACCACAAGAAAATGGTGTGTCAGAAAGGATGAACAGAACAATCATGGAGCGTGCAAGGTGCATGAGATTGCATGCAGGATTGCCTTTACAGTTTTGGGCAGATGTTGTAGATACTGCTGTTTATTTAATAAACAGAGGACCTTCAAGTTCCTTGGATGGTGGTGTTCCAGAGGAAGCATGGACAGGGAAAAGGTAAACTACTCTATTTTAAAACCTTTTGGTTGTGAGGCCTTTGTCCATATTGATAAAGAAAATAGAACAAAGCTTGAGGCAAAGTCAAAGAAATGTACCTTTATTGGATATGGTGTTAATGATTTTTGTTATCGCTTATATGATTATGAAAATCACAAAATCATTAGGAGCAGAGATGTAATATTCAATGAAAAGGTCTTGTATAAGAATCAGTTGCAGGAAAAGAAACAAGAAAAAGGAAACAAGGAATACGCAGTTCTTGATGAAATTACTGAAAAAGTAAAGGTGCCTGAAAATAATAATAATCAACAACCACAACAACAGCAACCATCACAACAACAACAGGCACCCCAAACACCTGAAAGTGGTGTTAGAAGATCTACCAGGACAAGTAGACCTCCTGAACGATACTCTCCTTCATTATATTATTTATTGTTGACTGATTCCGGTGAACCTGAATGTTATGAAGAAGCAATGCAGGTTGAAAGCAAGAAGAAGTGGGAGGTAGCCATGGAAGAAGAGATGGACTCCTTAATGCATAACCAGACTTGGGATTTAGTCAGGTTGCCTGCAGGAAAAACTACATTGAAGAATAAATGGGTTTACAGGCTGAAGGAAGAAGATGGAGGAAAGCAAAGGTACAAAGCTAGACTTGTGGTGAAGGGGTTTGCACAGAAGAAAGGTATTGATTTTGATGAAATATTTTCTCCTGTTGTTAAAATGACTTCAATCAGAACTATTTTAAGTCTTGTAGCAGCTGAAGATTTGCATCTTGAGCAGTTAGATGTAAAGACAGCCTTTCTCCATGGGGATTTGGAGGAAGAGATATATATGCAGCAGCCACAAGGATATGAGGTGAAAGGGAAGGAGAAACTTGTGTTCAGGTTGAAGAAGAGCTTGTATGGTTTAAAACAGGCTCCAAGGTAGTGGTATCTAAAATTTGACAAGTTTATGTCTGAACAAGGTTATACTAGATGTCACTCTGATCATTGTGTTTATCTGAAAAAGCAAAATGATGGCAGTTATATTATATTGTTATTGTATGTAGATGACATGCTTGTTGCAGGATCTAACATGCAGGAAATAAATGTGCTCAAAAGAAAATTGGCAAATTCATTTGCAATGAAGGATTTGGGTGCTGCAAAACAAATCCTTGGTATGAGAATAACTAGAGACAGGAAAAATAGAAAATTAACATTGTCTCAGAATGAGTACATACAAAAGGTGTTGAAAAGATTTAACATGCAAAATGCAAAACCAGTTAGTACACCTTTTGCTAGCCATTTCAAACCTAGCAAAGAAATGTGCCCAAAGACCCAAGAAGACATGGATTATATGTCTAAAGTTCCATATGCATCATCAGTTGGAAGTTTAATGTATGCAATGGTCTGCACAAGGCCTGATATTGCACATGCAGTGGGAGTTGTAAGCAGGTACATGAACAATCCAGGAAAGGAACATTGGATGGCAGTGAAATGGATTCTCAGATATTTGAGAGGTACCACAAATCAGGCATTATGCTTTGGTGGTTCAAACATATCCCTACAAGGATATGTTGATGCAGATATGGCAGGTGACAGAGATAATAGGAGGAGCACTACAGGATATGTATTTACTGTCGGAGGAATAGCTGTCAGTTGGGTTTCAAAAATCCAAAGTGTTGTTGCACTTTCAACAACAGAAGCAGAGTATGTTGCTGCTACAGAGGCTAGTAAAGAAATGATTTGGTTACAAAGGTTTATGGGTGAATTGGGTAAGGAGCATGATATGGGCACGTTATACAGTGATAGTCAAAGTGCCATTCATCTTGCAAAGAACTCAGCATTTCATTCCAGGACAAAACACATACAGCTCAAGTACCATTTCATACGATCAGTGTTGGAAGATGGAGAGTTGAAGCTGGAAAAGATACACACTAGCCAGAACCCTGCAAATATGCTAACAAAAGTTGTAACAAGGGAGAAACTGAGAATATGCTTAGTTTCAGTTGGTCTTCAAGGATGACGATGAAGATGAGAAACAGCCAGGTCCAAAGAGGAGTCATTGTCCAGCAAATGGAGCAGCGGTGGAGTGGCTACAATCAGTCTCCAAGTGGGAGATTGTTGGGTGTGGAGCCTGATTATCTTCTATAGTACCGACATATTGGACCCCAGTTCAAAATGGGGCGGCAACGCCGCCCGTAAAATAATCGCTGCCTTGGGGGGTCCAGGGGGGGGGCAACGAATTTTGGGAGCCCCCCCCTGGCGGGGGGTTTCGGGGGCAGCGCCCCCGAAGCTAAAAACAACTGTAAAATTGCCTTGTAAAAGTATAGTAATTTCTAGTCAATCTGGGCCGTTCATTAGGCGGATGATCTGACGATAGAACTTATGTTTAGTTTAGGGTTTTTTGCCCTAGAAGGCAACCCCTCTCTTTATATGAGGGCATTGTATTTGAGGCTGTGATATAGATGTGTATTCGGTGAGCGAGAAACATAGAGGTGAGACTGTGAGAGAAAACAGAGGATATTACCGCGGTTTTGTTGTAGGTTGTATCTCTTCATTTTGCTGGATAATAGAAAGGAAGGACTAGCTGTTCGGGGTGGACGTAGCCCAAACTGGGTGAACCACGTATATCTGTGTCTCTCTTGTTTTGTGCATTTTCTGTGTTTATATTTCTGCAATATTTTATGTGTTCCATTGCTCCGTAATATATAATTTTCTAACAGTAAACACTTTACACTTTATTATATATTGATCAACTCATTATTAAAATACTTTTCACTTTAATAATTAACTTTAATTAAAGTGAATTACAAAATATAAAGGGTTGCTTTGAACAACTTCCACATGTTTGACACAAGACCTATTCAAAAGTTCTGGTATGTTACAACAAGTATCAACACTTCCTCTTAGTGAGAAAGGAACTTCTTGGAGAGTCACATGGGACTACCTTTTCCTCCAATCTTGGCACAATGTCCCACACATAATCATTGACCATGACATTCCTCCAAACATGTTGGTATGATGGTTCTTCAATGATGCTACTTATTAGTGCCATATAGTTTAGAAATTTCTTTGAAGGCTTTCTCTCCCTGTTATACGGAATCTACAACTATGGACATAATTATCTTCCATAGATCTTATGGCCTGGTCTAGAACAACAAAAATCAAAGACTATAAAGTTTTCCTCGGAAGAATTGGAGAATGGAAAGATGCTTACTTGTGATCCATTGCAATATATTCTCTACTCTTTGCTTCTAAGCTCCAACCGTAGCTCTAATCACTATATTTAGAACTTGCACAAACAAGCAACACAAGCCAAAGATCTACGACATCTATGTAGCATTATCCAATTACTCTATTATATGGATCAATATAGAATTTAAATATATGAATGTAAACATAATATAACACATATAGGAAAACGGTATACTCTTTGTATTAATATGAAAGGGAGAGAGTTTACAACCAAAAGTGGAAGTTGATCTTGTAGAGATCCTCCCAAGTTGACTTGTCCTTCCTTGCCACAATGTACACCTCAAAGCCACCCTAATGCATGGGAATGATAACTCTCTTATGATCAAAGAAACAACATAAGGGTATGATTAGTCTCCAAAATCCAACCTCTAGCTTGTGGATGGTAGTAAATATATAGGAGAGGATGGTAGTTTAGGAATTCTTATCCATTTACCAATCTAGGCTTAAGATCCACTCTTGATGGGAGGATGAGCTCAAGGGATAAGAGGTGAAATATCCAAGGTAGGATGAGATAGGATTCAAAGTTCTTATCCAAGGTAAATGGTTGTAACAACTCCTGGAAGCTTCTGGAAGAGGAAGCTTCAGGATTCTTTTTATTTTTCCTGAATTTCTAGAATCAGCGCACCCCCAGCAAGGGACAACATGCTTTGATCAGAGAAAGTGTAGAACTAAGAAACTTGTTGTTGAACACAGATCCCTAAAGGGCCAGGGTGCATTGGGCCTTAAAAGCACTAGAATGAAGCAGTCAAGATTAGAAACTCAGCGATTTGAGAGAGTCATACTTAGGGCTTTGTATATGGATGATGACAAGGTGTTCATGGATGTTGATTGATCCAATTTGTAGGCCTATTGACCAGATGTGACAAAATGGCTATAAACAATTTCCCCCTAAAGCAAAAAGTCAGAAATGGAAACTGATGACTGAAGATTTTACCTTGTGACAAGTTCAAATCAAGAGAAACTGGTCAAATCATCATCTCTTACAATACATTTTCATCATGATATATTTGTTGAGGGAGGCATACCCATACTCAGCACATAACTTAACATTACATGTACAATGATCAATAATACATTTCCACTGATGACAAAGTGTGGACTCATGATTGGATGACTATATGTATGATCATATCCATCATGCTTTGTAATCTAGCATTAATCCTGAAATCGCAACTTGGATGCATGGAACTAGATATGGGGTATTTTGTCTCATTCACTCAATCAACCAATGTATGAGTCTAACCATGCAAATAAATAAGTTGGAGTCAAACATGGTAGATACCATCTAATTACTGGCCAATGATTTAATTCATTAACTGACACAAGAGAAACCACCGATCATGTTAATGGATCCCAAGATACAACAATATAATCTATATGGTGTGAATGAATGAGTTGAAGTCGAATACCACACAAAATCTTTCGGTTGAAGGCCAATGACGTAAACATGTTTCCAAGAGAGAGGAAACTTTCCATTGATGTATACAATTCCCAAGGTACTAAGGAAGTGTTTCTAAGTCAAATTCTTGGATAATGAGCTGATATCGATAGGAAGCGACCCATCATAGCAGGGCCTTGATGTACCCCCATCAACGACATGAAATGGGTACCATAATTCGAGACAGAATGATATCGATGTGAAGTTGGTTTAGGAATGGAAGACATGGAATTAAGGCTTAAGAGTATCATAGCATATAACAATTAAATGACTTCTCTTGAACATATCAGAGACAGTGAATGGATTTGGAACCTTTGACCCCAAATCGAAAATGGAGGCTTTGAGAGGGTGTGATGAACCAAAAGACAAGTAGATTTCCCAACCCAACAACCACGAAGACGAAGTGGAAGAGTGTCATGTTCAAGAGTGACTTGGTGCCATTAATAGGTGGAATATCCCATTTTCCCAATTTCCCCAACCATCATTGATCAGTGCCTCTTTATTTTTTAACAAGCTTGAGGAGGATAACATATTCTTGATCTGTAAGTTCATCCTTAGGATGAATCCATCCAAGTATGTTTAGTGAACCCTGAGAAGGAGTGGTCCAGTCTTGTCATGTTCGAAGATTCCATCGTTGTTTGATGTTTTAACAAGTCCAGCGAGGGTTTAACTCGACATCTTTTTCATCTTTAGATAATTTTAAAAAGAGGAAAAAAAGAAAACTCCAAAGGTTTTGTATAGCAAATTGCATATAGCATTCCCTAACTGCGCTCCTAGGACCCTCCACACACTCCTAAGCATATATCAATGTCTACATGAACCACTGAGATCTCCTAATAGAAGTAGAAGAAACTGATCTATGCTCCTCATCTGAAGGTTGACTTCGTACTAGAATTTTTTATGTAGGCTCAACCTTCAAAACCCATTGCTCCTCATCCTCTATCACTAGTAGCATCTCATGTGACTTCCTAGATGCAAGGTCCTCCTTGAACTTCACATCCTAGCTCACCATATTCCTCTGTAATGCTAGAATAAGTATCTTGTAATCCTACGAAGTATTGTTGTATCCCAAAAACACACCCTTTATGTTAGAGGGCTCCATCTTGATCCTATTATCTTATGGTACATGTATATATATTAGAAAAATAAATTAAGTGGCTCACCTCTAGCTTCAGACCAATGAATGATTCCTTTAATTCCTTATTCTTCAAGATCTTGTGAGGACTCTTTCTCTAGATACATTGTTGTATTTCATGCCTCTTCCCAAAGGACTATTGGAAACTATTAATCATGGATCATGGCCTTAGTAGCCCCTATAATTGATATGTTCTTTTTCTCCACAACCACAATGTTTTGTGGGTTGTAATATACTATCATGTCCCTATTAATTCCTACCTCCTTGCAACAATACATGAAGTCATTAGAGGTATATTAAACCCCCTTGTCTTACCTTGGGACCTTGATCTTCTTCCCTATTTGGTTTTGCACAAGAGTCTTGAACTCCTAAAACCAACTGAATACCTCATCCTTGGTCTTCATGAAGTAGATCCATGTCTTCCTAGAATAATTATTAATAAAAGACACATAATTCATGCCTCAATGTATTGATGCTACTGACATCAGCCCACATACATCTTAATGTATCATATCTAAAATATCTTGGGATCTATACTCACTTCTTGGAAAAGAAACCTTAGAATTCTTTCCAAGCACACACCCTTTACACACATCCCTATTACTCAATACTAAAATCTAGAAAATTAGTGACAAACTCCCTTAGAATCAACAACATATTATAATGTAGGCACCCCATCCTCTTATTCCACAACTTACACAGGTTGTCACTACTATGAAGCAAGGCTCAAACATGATCACCTCGTAACTTGTACAAATTACCCTCCTAACTCAAAAACCCGAGTTGTGTTATATCCATCCAATAAGATAATTGTTTTCCCTTTCTAGAACTCCATGGAAAAACCCTTGGATTCCATGACCAAGACTGAAAGTAGGTTCTTCTTGAACCTTGGAATATAGAACACATCCTTCACTTCCAACAAGCTACCTTACTCGATCTTAAACAAAATTGTCCCAACTCCTTTTATTGCATACTTAGAATCATTACAAAGCTCCAAATGTACTTAGGAATATTTCTCCATCATATTGGTAAACAATTGTCATGTTGATGTCCCACTAACCATGTATCATGCACTCTCATAAATTGTGCTAGTGGAAAGGAAAGAAATAGTGATAAATATTTCTAAAATTTCATAGTGAACTCGTTGATTTGAGTTTCCATTGAGGTTGCTACCTCTTACTACTACAACTTCTATCTTCCCTTCTTCCTATCTAGACATTATGATGTATAGTGACCATGCTTGTGACATATAAAAAACTCGATTAAATCAAGTATTTCTTCTTTCATGGTTGTAAGATTGACTCCTCACAATTTCCTTTACTAGAACACTTCTTGTCTAACTGGAAAGGGTTATATTCTTGTCACCTTCCTACCCACTAGCTTTAGACTCCTCCAAAATCTCTTCTTGGACACAATTGTCCCAAAGCCTCTCAAAAGTGGGAAAGTTATTCCATGCATAAATATTGAAACAGTCCTGGTGAAAATTCTATGTAATAATGTAAATAAAGGGAAAAAAAAGGACCACGGGTAAGGGACACATATTCCAAGTTGAATGTTGGGAAACGATATCCTAGCGAGAATCATTGGATGTGTGTTTTGGCTAAGGAAAATTAGCAAAGGTAAAGGCAAAGGCATTAAAAGGAAAAAAGGCATCTTTGGCACATTTATTCATGAAAATAAAGGAAATTAGGAGAAAAGGTAAAAGGTCACAGGTTGCATGTGAGGAAGAAAATGAAGGAGAATAATGGAAAATGAAGAAATTAGAGGCCTCATTAATAAAAGGGCTTCTGAGGATCAGTTGGCAAGCTCTTGGCTCAAGCTTATTCAATGTAAGCTCTTTGCTCAAGTTTAGTTAGTGTTAAGCTCTTGGAAAGTTCAAGTTAGGAGCTCTCTCATTATTATCTCTCTCTCTCTCATACTTTTGGTTAGTTTTCTTGGAGCACTCTAGCTTTGGATCAAGGAAGGAAAAGCAAGGAAAGGAACGGAAAGGAAAGCAAGGATCAAGGAAGGAAAAGCAGGACCAAGCGGCTTCAGCAGGAATACTTATAGGTAACCTTTTGCATGTGTGATTTCCTATATGGTTTGGAAATGCATGGCTTTGCATGTTGGTGTATGGTTCTCTTGTTGTCGGTGGCATGTTCTTGCCAGCTTATGACAGTAGTTTTCAGCCTAGCCTTGCCTTTCCCTAGAGGCCATGGTATGTTGGCATTTTTATCTCGATTTTGATCTTTGGTTTGCTGAATGGATTTCAGAATCTGGGGTGGAGGTGGTCTCAAGGTTCATTCCCAGAGGCATAGGAATCCCTTGACCGGTTTGGGCAAGATACACATAAATCCCGAGAGGGAAGTCTCGGTTTAGGGCCTAGTGATCTGGGTTTGGATTGTGGTAAAGCCTAAGATACTGGTGTCGGTTTAGGGCCTATTGGTCTGGGATTGGATTGTCGTAAATCCTGAGAGATGAGGAGACAGAAAATTCCTCAAGGATATTGATGGATTCCAGATGGCATTCCAAGTTTGGTTTGGTTGTGATCGAAGCACCAGTTTTGGTGTGATCATGGTTTGGTGAGGGTGGAGGTGGTTTAGCCTCTGGATTCCCTTGGTTGTTCTTGGATTAGTTGTTCTATGAGATCCCACATTCATTCTTGCAATATGGCATGGGGGTGACTGGCTGAAAGAAAGATTTGGCTCAGCCATGTCTATGGTCGAGTGGTACGTGGAAGTCCCGAACCTCATCGGATTTTCCTATGATTAATAAAATCTAATTTCTCTTACTTTTTCACTTCTTTATATGTGGATTTAATGGTTTTCATATCTTTGATATTTATATGGTTTTATGTTGGTTATAAGCATGGTTATATGATTGGTTCATGTCATGTTTATTTCATGTATTTACTTGTAATTGTTAAATGGATGGATGCAAGACCTAATTGATGATATAGTATTTAAATGGAGAAGGTGGTGATCCTTCTGGTTATGTTTCATAAGTTAGTTCAGTCATTTATGCTCTATCTTGTTTCCTAGACCTTTACGTTGCATTGATGCCAAGTATTTGATAGAATGTCAGTCCCATTTGGGGATGCTCAGGCCTAATCCTGAGCTTTATTTTTTATTTTTTTTATCTTGGCATCATGTCTTTGATTGATTTTGGAGGTTGTAACAAGTTTTTGGCAAATTCCAGAGTTCTAGGCTAAAAAGTGGCTCAAATGTCGGGGACGATGGCACAAGTATGCTGAAAAGAGTCCAAGGACGATCATACATAGGTCTATGAGAGCGAATTTGGCTTTTGGACGTTGTTTTTCCTATAGCATGAGAGAGACCAGAGGTTAAAAGGCTTAAATAATCAATGGGACTCAAGGACAGGATGTCTAAGTGGCTGACATGTCTCCTGAGGGTGTTGTTGTTGATGTGGATGGGTTTGTTTGATATGTTTCGTCGGTTCAATTTCCTTAAGGTCACCAAAGATTTGAATCCCTTATAGTGACCTCTCTCATCGCATGTTACCCTAGTAGGTCGATTGCTTGGGTGGACATGGGAGGAGGGGGTGTTACAGATTGGTATCAGAGCCAAGTTGTGCTCTCTTTGGGTCATATCTGATACTACAAATCGATATCAAAGTGTGGTTGTGCTCTCCTTGGGTGAAGGTGCTTTTTCATTCATACATGCCGACTTCATGTGTGTCTCTTACACTTACATTCCATGTGCTTGTTGCATTGCATAATGTTGATCATGGTTGTAGTAAGGTTGGCATGAGGAGCTTGATGTTGATTTTGTGGAATGTATCGTCAGGAGTAAATGATTGGTTACATTATTATATGCAGCCTAATTACATCCTTGTATGTTAGGTTGCGTTCTTGGTATGCTTTATTACATGTATCAGTCTTGTAGGTTGGATACAAGGGTTGATCACTTATGCTCGACTACATGCATTCATGTGTATATGTAGTTGATTAGGCATTTCTTATGCATGTTGATGGTTGCATGTGGAAATGTGTACAGTGGATTATTGGTTATTTCCATGCATGAGGTCATGGTTTGTGTAGTTGATATGGTCATGCATTGATGACTGGACTCTAGCTAGAATGACGTGTATATGGTTTGGTACTCATGAATTATATGTCTATATGCAGTTTTTATGCATGTATGGTCTTGGTTACATTTATGCATGAATAGCAGGTCAAACATGCCTTGTGAAGTCATGGTATGAAATTTAGGTCATCTGGGTGATATTGGTATGTTATGATGCTAATGTTTTGGTTGAGATAGAGCAAGAGATACAGTTCATCATAACGATGTTGCAGCATTGGACTTTGGGGTACGAGCATATCGTCATACATGTATTGTATGTTTGGCATGCAGGTATGAAAGTCCAGGATTGTTATATGCATTAGGTTTATATACATTAGGTTTATGTACATGTATTTTGATGTTATGGTTACACTCATGATAGATGTTAGTTGATTAGTGTAGTTATGTGCACATGTGTCGGATAGTTAAAAATGATAGTAACTTGTAGTTGTATGCATTGCTATTGTTGTTTTATATTAGATAACTTAATGATTATGTTGTATGTTGTTGATGAAGTATCTTATAGGTTAGCTTATTGTTTTTATATGCTAGTGACTTGATGATTAGGGTTATTTCATTAAGATCTTGACGTCATATGTATCATGCTAAATTGGATTGGCCTATGTAGATGGTTAGGGTTACGACATTCAGGTATGAGCCGACATATTTGTGATATGGTGTTGTATTAATCTAAATCAATCGTACATATGTGATTGCTATGCATATATTATAATTGTTTATGAGTTAGGATGTGAGCATGTTAGTTAGTGATTGTTATGGATAACATGATATTATTTGTTTTAGGATGATGTGTTGAGAAGTTATATTGTGCTAACAAGATTGATTGTGCAGACAAGATAGCCTCCCATAAGATACATTAAGGTATGAACTTGTTTATGCCATCTACCTTGTGCTTGATTTTTTTATTATGACATATATTTAGTGTTTGAGTGTTTGGTGTCTAGTTGATTTATTTAACATGGTATGTTTGCAAGTTGGTTGAATGTTTGATGAATTTCATAATATGAGTATGTCTAATACATATGTGTTGAGACAGTTGATATGTACTTGAATGTAGTTGACAATTGTAGCATTATGTCTAATGACTATGAGTTGATTATGGATTATGACATGATTGTTTGCAAAGGTTGATTTCAAATTCATAGATATGATTGTCTTGATAGTTCGAACATGCGGTTAACATGTGTGATCATTTGCAGGGTAACTAGCTAGGTACTAGCGTGACAAGGTAACACTTGATGTGTTTTAAAACTAACAATTGGGTGATGTGACAGTACATAATAAGCCTCAATTGCAACCAAGTAAAAAGGTAGAAGAAAGGAATTGGGAAAGAATTCCTTTGGATATGGTTGGAAACCCTAATTCAAAACGAATGAATACTTTGCACACAGAAAGTCTTCTTAACCTTGGTTTTCCTGAAATTATGTGGATGTGCGCTATATTCATGGACATGTAATTGATAGGTATATTAGCTAATCTCTAGTTCTAGGTTGGTTTGTCAAGGGAATTGGAGTTCCATGAGAGATCGTGTGGATGTGTTCAATTTCAAGATAGCATATTTGGCACAACAAGGTAAGGTAACTAGTGTATTTTTATTTTTAGTTATGCACTGACATTATGTGTTTATGGTGGTACAATGTTGGGGATTGCATAGCAAAGAAATTGCCATGAAATTTTGAAGAAGGCTTTGGTTGAGATTTCCTTGGGAACCATGGGGATTGATTCATGGTGTATGTTGTTAGTCTTGTGCTTTTGGTATTTTGTGATTGTTGCACTTGATCTTTTATTTTGAGTGTGTCTAGTCCATAGTTATGCCACTTTTTTGTGGTTTCATATCGTTATTAGTTTTCATGGTTTTCTTCTTGTTTGTTTCTTGGCTTGCCTTTTATGTTTTGAGTCTTGGGAATTGGTTTGGGGAAGAGGAAAATTTAATGCAGCTCTGGGAGATTTGTGTGATACCCAATAGATGATGTAAGATCCAGATGAAGCTTGGTGCATGAGTAAGCGCAGTGGAAGGTAAGACTATGGTAGTTGATTGGACTAGTTGAGTCCAATGTGGTAAATGGACGGTTGCAGTATAGACGTGAGAAGGGTAACCAAAAAAGGTAAAATAAATGGACCTGAGGTGTTGAATGGTTTGACTAAGTTGGGAACGGTGGTTGTCAATGTTGTGCATGCTATGCACAAAGAAGGAAGTTCTCTTAACCTAGACCTTATGTTATCTAGTAATTATGTTATGATCATGATCATGATGATGATTATATATGTATGTATGTATGTATGTCATCGTCTAACAGAATGATGATTGTTTTATGCTAATGATTATATATGTATGTATCTATGTCACTGTTTGACAGGGTCATCGGGAATCGTCCTTGTGGAGGAATGATTGCTTACGCAGGCGAATGGCATGAAGAGGTTCCTGGTCTTACTAGTAATCAATTGAGAAGAGTAGTCATGAAAAATATACAAGGTCAATATCATATGGTTATGAGTTGATATTATGTGATTATATTATGCTTATGTTATGGACGGGTTATATCAAGGGATACAACAGTGAAATAAAAGCAGTGTGGTCTGCGACATGGTGGGACAAGCATGGATAAGACACTAGAAGCAAGGTTTCTTGGTAAAGGCAGTGTGGTTCTAGATGTGTGGTACTATTTTGTGCACATGTTGCATATGTGATGTTATGTGCATGTAGTGTTGTGCGGATATTGCATATGCAGTGTTGTGTATAAATGATGTTATGTCCATGTTTGATATGCAGTGCTATGTACAGGTGGTGTTGCATGCATGTTGTACTTGTGGCATTGTACATATGGTGTTGTGTGCATGATTGTACAAGTGGTGTGGTGTGCATGTGGTGATGTGTACATGATGTACAAGTGGCGTTGTGTGCAGGTGGTGTTGTGTACATGTTGTGCATGTAGCATTGTGTACATATGGTGTCACATACATGTCATGTGGGTGGTACTATGTACATGTGGTATTGTGTACACGTTGTACAATGGTGCAATGTACATGTGGCGATGTGTACATGCTGTGCAGGTGGTGTCATGTACATGTGATGTTGTGCACACGTTGTGCAGGCGATGCTTTATACATATGGTACTAGCATACGTGTGGTATTGTGCGCATGTCATACATGTTGTGTTGAAGGCACACGGTATTAGGTGCATATATTGCATGGTTTTTAATGTTGTGTGTGGTTGTATGTGTGTGAAACACACTATGTGTATTTTCACATGGTTGAGGACAAGGCATTAGGTGTTTGTCAGGTGTTGAAACCAATCTGTAGTGCGTACGGAATAAAGACAAAGGTAGAAGCTAAGGATTGATTAAAATATAAGTATTCGTACTTTATTTGAGTTTTATTATGCATGTGAACTATGATTCTGGTTTATGATGATTACATGTGATTCATGATTTTGATCTATGATGGTTGTGTTTTGAGCTACATATGTGATATGTTTATACATGATATTTTGATCAAACAGTTAGTTTGACTTTTTGTGACAGGATGCGAACAGGATTGCAAGTGTACCTTATTGACAAACTACCAATGAGGTATGATTTGAGGTTATTTGAATTTATTTGAATCTAATGGAAGTTATGTGCTTAGAACAGGAATGCATGAACATGCATGGTTGGGTGGTTGAAATTCCCTGCAAGAATTGGCAGCAGTAGCAAATGAAATTGGAACATGAATCAGTATGTTGGTTGAGCACTTTAGGAGTAGGACCATTGTGGGACACTGGTACCCAATAGTGTCCATTGATCTCCATGAGCGTGCTATGACCGGTATGATGGTTTTGAGGCAGGTATATGCCTTTATTTTTGTATCTTCCGACACAAGGAAGCCTTTCCAAGGGATGGATTGCTCGGGATAGGGGATACCGGGGAACTTGGAAGGTGAGTGACTGCACAGAAGGGGCTGACTGGATTTCCTGGGGGATTGTGTAGCAGAGAAGGGAAGTTCGTGGATATATTTAATTTTTTCATTAGCATTGCCAAATGGAATCAAATGCACATTGGGAGTGAGCCCTGGAATAATGAGTCAATAACTTTTCACTGAGAGGATAAGTGTTGCATGATTGTAGCACTAGACATTGGATGCAACTTTGATTGTGACAATGGATTATGGACTTCCTGGGAAGGAGGAGAATCCTAGTATTACTTTGAGGGTGGAGGTGTGATCCTCTGGATTCCCTTGTTGATTGATATGGGCATCGTATCCTTTTATTTGTTGGTTTAACAAATGTGCATATGTGTATATGTGGTTATTGTAAATATTGTAATGAGCTATTGTATAAAGCTCCAGTACGCGGTATGTTGTCATGTTGTCATGACGTTTTGCTTTTGAGCAGGTCTTTCATTATAAATACCGCAACGAGCTAAGTTATAAAGCTCCATGGGCAGTATGTTTTCCTTCCAGTGATTTTTGTTGAGGTCTTGCTGTGGTTTAACACCGAGGATGGTGTTCCCCAAGGGGGAGGGTTCTGTAATAGACCTGGTGAAAATTATATGTAATAATGTAAATAAAGGGAAAAATAAGACCATGGGTAAGGGACACGTATTCCAACAATGAATGTTGGGCAAATATATCCTAGTGGGCATCACTGGATGTGTGTTTTGGCTAAGGAAAATTGGTAAAGGCAAAGGAAAAGGCATTAAAAGGTAAAAACCATTTTTGGCACATTTATTTATGAAAATAAAGGAAATTAGGAGAAAAGGAAGGTAAAAGGTCACAGTTGCATGTGAGGAGGAAATTGAAGGAAAATAATGGAAAATGGAGAAATTAGAGGCCTCATTAATAAAAAGGCTTCTAAAGATCAGTTGGAAAGCTCTTGGCTCAAGCTTATTCAGTGTAAGCCCTTAGCTCAAGCTTGGTCAGTGTTAAGCTCTTGGTCAGTTCAAGTTGTGAGCTCTCTCATTATTCTCTCTCTCTCTCATCTCTTGGTTACTTAGAGTTTCCTTGGAGCACTCTAGCTTTGGATCAAGGAAGGAAAAGCAAGGAAAGGAAAGGAAAGGAAAGCAAGGATCAAGGAAGGCAAAGAAGGATCAAGCAACTTCAGCAAGAATACTTATAGGTAACCTTTTGCATGTGTGATTTCCTAGATGATTTGGAAATGCATGGCTTTGCAAATTGGTGTATGGTTCTCTTGTTGTCGGTGGCATGGTCTTGCCGGGTTATGACAGTGGCTTTCAGCCTAGCCTTGCCTTTTTCTGGAGGCCATGGTATGTTGGGATGTTTATCTCGGTTTTGATCTTTGGTTTGTTGAATGGATTTCGGAATCCAGGGCGAAGGTGGTCTCAAGGTTCATTCCTAGAGGCATAGGAATCCCTTGACCAGTTTTGGAAAATGCATGGTAAAGCCTGAAGAAGTCTCGGTTTAGGTCCTAGTGATCCGGGTTTGGATTACGGCAAAGCATGAGAGACTGGTCTTGGTTTAGGGCCTAGTGATCTGGGATTGGATAGTGGTAAATCCTGAGAGACGAGGAGATGGAAAATTCCTCAAGGATAGTGATGGATTCCAAATGGCATTCCAATTTCTGTCCGTTTGTGATTGTAGCACCAGTTTTGGTGTAATCGAATTTGGTGAGGGTGGAGGTGGTTTAACCTCTGGATTCGCTTGGTTTTTCTTGGATTGGTTTCTCTATGAGATCCCACATTCATGCTTGGAATATGGCACGGGGGTGACTGGCTGAAAGAATCCAGGGATGCTCGCACATAGGCTTGTGAGAGTGACTTTGGCTTCTATAAATTCTCTTGGCTATAGCATGAGAGCGATCAGGGGTTAAAAGGCTTAAATCATTAGCGGGACTCAGGGAAAGGATGTCTGAGTGGCTGGCATGTCTCTTGAGGGTGTTGTTACTAATGTGGATGGATTTGATTGATATGCTCCATCGATTTGAGTGATCTCTCTCGCTGCATGTTACCCCGGCTAGTCGATTGCTTGGGTGGACCTAGGAGGAGGGGGTGTTACAAATACCCTTTAAAAATGGTTTTGAAGGTTTTGAGAATCCATTCAATGTCATATTTACCAATTCTGCACCGGTCACATTCTCCCCATCTGTTGCAAGTTGATCATGGATCTAAGTGATCTTCATGAGGTAATTGATAACTAAGTCTATCTAACACCCTCCTCCCACATTTACCCAAGTTAATCATTCCACTGGCCTAAACATGTGATGAGAGGCTACTATGTTGTGATTCAACTCCCCATGTATAGTAAAGGAAGTGGAACTGACAAAACAAAACCATTTTGACCTTCCACACATGCTAAAAAAACCTTCAAGAGCCAACCAACCCTTCCAGGTGACCAACCCATGAGGCATCTTGATATTGGACTGATTTGGACCCCCACCCTCTCCCATGAAAATCCATGCATGCGGTTGATTCCTTCTAGTCGCTCCCATAGTAAGGCATGTAACGACTATGGACTTTTTCAGCCAGTGTGGAGCCAGCAACCCCGGATTCTAAGCCACTTTTTTATGGCTAGGTCTCAAGCCACTACCCATAACTTCAGGAAAATTATAGAAATGATAAATAAAAGTATAATAAGGCTACTAATGCAATCACTGGTAAAAGTAATTGATCTGATCCCTACTAGCCATGACAGGTATTTCGTCAAACATGCACAAGTATGTAATCTACAGGCCAAAATAGCAGTTGTGAGCATAAGGGTATCCTACTTATCTAAGATTTGTAAAGAAGCATTGTTGCCTTATCAAAATAGATGCATTATCATCTATTAAGACATATATTAATTGTACATTCATTTTATAATAAAAACATGATGAGATCCATACATCAATTATGTCATAAAACTTACTCATAACCAACATATAATCAACAAAAATAACAAGGATACAACAACCATAAAAATCACATATGACCTAGTACATTTACACATGACATACCAAGGAGAAGGAGCTATTTTTAAGAAATGCACAATACAATTAGGTCTAGGATTTCCATGAACCACACGACCATGTATTGGGTTGAACCAAAACTTTCTTTTAGCTAATCACCCACGTGCCATATTCCAAGCATGAATGTGGGACTCACAATAAAACCAACCAGGGCTTCCTAAGGCCAAACCACCTCAACCCTCATCAATAGAACCAAGATTTAATACAATCCCCACCAGATCACTAGGCCATAAACAAGCATGGATGCCTTTGAATCTCTCCACCTAAACCATGAGGAATTTGTTTGTCTCAACCTCTCGGTTTTACTATGTATTCTGCATTACTAGTCAACAGATTCCTAGGCCTATGAGGTCACCACCCTCTGGGCTTTACCATGTATCCCACCATTACTGGTCGAGGGATTCCTAGGCCCAATCAAGGGTATTCACCACTAAGCTTTATCGTGCATCCCGCCATTCACGGTCAAGGGATTCCTAGTCTCAATCGAGGTGTTCACAACCAGGCTTTACTGTGTATCCCATCCCGGAATTCCTAAGCCTTGTGAATAATCCTGAGACCACCCCACTCAAATTTTATTCCCAATGGAAATCCAGCTCAACCAATTACAGGATAACCCACCACACTATGGCTATCCGTAAATGGCAAGGAAAGGTCAAATAACATTATCACACCTGGAAAAACCCATGCCAATGATAGCAAGAGAACCAAAAACACATATGCATGTACCATGCATGAAAAATATAGAAAGGAACTCACACATCCAAATTGATACCTACAAATAATCTCATTGTAGTTGCTTGATCATGTGCTTCCTTGCTTGATGTTGTGCTTCCTTGATTGATCCTTGCTTCCCTTTGCCTTCTTTGTCCTTCCTTTTCTTTCCTTGATCCAATGCTAGAATGCAACATGAATGCTCTAAGCATCCAAGAGTGAGAGAGAGAGAGAGAGCTCCAAAACTGAACTGACAAAAGGTACCAACTAATCCTCGGAATCATTTTTATTAATGAGGCCTCTATTTTCTTGAAATTTTCATTATTTTCTACATTTTCCTCCTCACATGCAACATGTGATCTTTCACCTTCCTTTTCTCCTAATTCCCTTTATTTTCATAAATAAAATGCCAATAATGCCACTTTGCCTTTCCAAAGCCTTTTCCATTTCCTTTGCTAATTTCCTTAGCCATAATAAACCAAATGAACACCCACACTAAGATGTTTTTCCCAACATTTAGCTTGGAATAAGTGTCCCATGACCTTGGATATTATTTTTCCTTTATTAACTTGATTACATGGAATTTTGACCAGGGTTGTTACAGAACCCTCCCCCTTGGGGGAACACCATCCTCAGTGTTGAATGACACCTACAACCAACAAGACTATTTTAATAAAAACATACTACCCATAAAGCCTGATAAGTTAGCTCGATGCAATATTTACAATGATCAACCTGCTGAAAAGCAAACCAACATGACAACATAACAACATGACAACCATAATGACATGACACCCATACCTCTTATTGGATCTTTATAACACATCTCATGGTAGTATTTACATCCATATACATATGTACATATATGAAAACATCACACCAAAATATATGCCAAAAACATTTGCTCAACCAGCGAATAAAGAAGGATACATAACCCTCATATGATCTGCCATATCCCATGTAGCTTCATCCGGCCCAAAATGCTTCCACTGCACTTTAACCTTCTCGATTGCTCAATTCTGAAGCATCAGCATATTTTTCTATAATATACACTAAGGTTCTAGCTGGAATTCTCCATCTGGCTCAACCTGCAATACATATCGGTCAATCACATGATTAGCATATTTAACATACTTCTTTAGCAATGACACATGGAACACATCATGGACTTTCACTGTCAAAGGTAATGCAATTCAATAGGCTACTAGTCCAATCCTTTCAAGAATATTTTAAGGTCTACAAAGCTAAGGTGCCAGATTGGCACATGATCTAATTTTCATGGAGCTCTTCTTGGGCTTGATGTGAAAATACATATGTTCCCCAACCTAAAACTCCTTAAACATCTTGTTCCAAAATGTATAACTTTTCTACATGTCCTATGTTTCCTTTATATTCTTCTTGATTACCTTCATTTCATGTTCCATCTCTACTAACATGTTCGGTCCTATAAACACTTTGTTCACTCGATTACTCCAACTGATGAGAGTATTACAACTCTTCCCACACAGTGCATCAAATGGACTCATCTTCAGTGACTCCTGATAACCATTATTATAAGCGAACTCAACCAATGAAAGTTACTCCTCCCATCTCCTTTGTTGATGGATCACATACATCCTCAACAATTCCTCCAATATCATGTTGACCCTCTCTATTTTTTCATCTATCTGCAGACGATAAGTTGTGTTGAAGGCCAACTCTGTCCCCAAACCTGCAAACAACTCCTTCCAAAACTTGGAAGTAAAATTAGCATCCCTATCTAACACAATATTTCTCGGAACTCCATGCAGCCTCATTAGATCTCTGATGAATAATTGTGTCGCATCACTAGTTGAATATTTAGATTTCATTGCAATGAAGTGCGCTACCTTTCTCAACCTTTCTACCACAACCATGATGGAATCATGTTTTCTAGATGTCCTCGAAAAACCTGTGATGAAATCCATGGAAATGACCTCCCACTTCCACTCTAGAATCGATTGTAGTAGTCCAATTGGATGCTTACATTATACTTTCACCTCCTGACAGTCCAAGCATCTAGCCACAAATTATGCCACATCCTTCTTCATATTTGAACAATGATAAAACTTCTTCATTGGTGTCAATGTCTTCTGGTATCCTGGGTGACCTGAATATGGTTTTGTATGGAACTCTCGCAAGATAATCTTCTTGAGATCATTGTTGTCTAGCACATATATCCTACCCCTAAATCTAATCAAACCATCTGCAGAAAGACAATAGTCCACATCCTACTCACTTGTACCTTGTTGTAACCTATGCATAAGATCCATTTACATGCCATCATGTTGCCATGCCTATAAGATATGATCATGTAAGTTTGTCCCATAAGAACTCATATTTGTTATATGATTCACATGTATCCTCCTGCGAAGAGCATCTGCAGCCAAGTTCTCCTTGATATACCTGATCTCAAATTCAAGCTCACTAATCGAGGCCTATTAGTGTCTAGGAGACACTGGTGATCAAATGTACTCTTTCCATGTGGTTGATAGGGTTATTAGGTCAAATTGTTATAGTTTCAAATAAAATTTGATCATTGGTCAGTGTCTAGGTCATTACTAATCCCTCCATATACAAAATCATAAAATTCCACCATGGTCCTGTCATCACTCCTTGTGATGAGTCATCAAATGAGTGTCTTGGTCATCATTTTGGTCATCATATCATTATATTACAAAGGTTCAAAGGTCTTATATCCATTTGGTGTCACTATTAGGTCATATCATCAAAACCATATAGGAGTCATGTCACAACCATAGTAACCATCAAGGGAGTTAGTAATTAGGGAAAGGTGTTTTAAAGGATTTAAAAGGCACATGTACCACTCATGGAGATGTAACTTTTCCTAATAAAGTTAAAAAGTTGCAGTACACTATCCTATCATTTCATCTCTCAAAAAGACATGATGATGCCACTCCATGACCAAAGCAAAAAATCCCTTTTGAACTACAAGAAGACCATCCAAGCATTCTAATTCTTCATTTCATCTTCATTAAGCACCTCTCCATCATCCAAAAACGAAAAGGACAAAGCTAAAAAAGTGATTGGTTTAGGAGAGAAGGTTGAGGACAAGGAGCCATTTCCCTCATCAGTACAAAAAGACCATGTTGACCCTATAGCTATAAGTAGTGGTGAGGATAGAGAATATTTTCTTGAGAAGGTAAATGAGCACTTGGAGAAGCTCATGAGGAAGGAAAATAGAGCCACAAACCTTCAAAGACACATGGCTAACTTCACTAGGAACCAGATTTGAAAAATTAGGGTTAGAAACCTGAAAAGGAAACTTAAGAAAACCCTAATCATGCTAAAGAAGAAGGATAACTTGGATTTTCTTGTTGAGGCCTCTCTAGTTGTCTAGGCCACCACTCAGAGATGTTAAAGATGAATTTTCAGCCAATTTTGAGAAATTTTGGTCAATTTTTGAATTTTTGGTGAATTCTAAAAAATCAGTTGCCACGCTACGCTTTTTCTCAAGGAATCCAAATCACAAATGGCTTGCATGGATGGATAACCCTTGACCCTGCATCACATTCATGTACTTTCTTTGCCATGCTAGCTCATAATTTTGGAGAAAAGGTCAAAAAATAGGTCATTTTTCATGTTTCTGCCTCCTTTTTGGACCCCACGTTGCATTTCTGGAGTAGCCTTGGGAGATTTGATTTTTGGGTGTCATGGAGGTGGAGTTTTGCAGGATTAAAGGTTCAGTGGTATTCTAGAAATCCTAGGCTATCTTTAAATACCTTCAATTCATCTTGAGGATACATAACAGTGACTAAAAAGGGCTTCACAAAAGCATGTTGCGCTTCTGCAAAGGCATGCTGCGCTTCTGCAAAGGCATGCTGCGCTTTTGAGATTTTTGTTGAGCTTTATCCAGGAAGTCAAATTACGATGTTTGATGGGTCAAAATCACTTTCAATTAATGTATCTTGTCTTCTTATATGTTTTGATGATGTAATTCAATGTCATAGTGATAGTTAAGATCATTTTCATGTCAATTTTGTGGTCATAAATGCATGTAAAGCCAATTAAGTTGGTTTTAGTCTAAACAGGGAGTTGGTTTCTAACCTCCTTAGTTTTAGGTTTGGTTAGAGAGATTAATGTAAACAGTTCCTACCATGATGGATTTGGCCCATGAGAGGGGGTAATGTTTTTTTTTTAATCTATATGTAGCGAGATCTAAGTAAAATCAAGGGTTGGACATTTGAGAGGGAGAGGCTTGGAGCTAGTGTACGCTTTGCAGGAATAATACAAGCAGTTGCAGCTATTATCTTGGGATTCGTGTGGTATGCTTTTGTGACAGTGTTTTTCTTCTGCTTTATCATCAAATTGTATATATATATATATATATATATACTTATTGCCATATCTATGTTTTCTTGTGATCATCTCATAGGTGTTTAACAGAATTCATAAGTATTATGCTCTATTTTGATGAGATTTTCATGTTATGTGTTCTTTCTTCTAATAAATAAATTCATAAGTTTATGCTCATTTTTATCCTTCCCTGTTTCAACCCTATACCATAATGACAACTCCAATATGTCATTGATCATACCTACCCTGCCCCATCGTATTTTTGCAACTGACCTTAAGAAACCCTGTCCTAGTTCCCAGACCCATGACCCTAGTCCAGAAAACCCTAAATTCAAACCCTTTTGAGATAAATATCTAACCTAAGATATATTTTCCTTCCTATTCATTTTATTGGTTGTGAGATTCTTGAGAGAGCCCTCTCTGATTTTGTAGGGCTAGCTATCAAATATAAATATTGGTTTGAGGTTACCTCCGTCGGTCTCCTTTCTCAGCCTTGGGACACTAAGGAGTGCTAACATGGCCAACCATCTAGCTTGTCTGGCATTTAGATTTGGTTGGTCAAATAGATACCTCAATCCATTGTGATCAATCATTAATGCAAAGCTCCTTCCAAGAAGATAGTACCTCCACATCTTCAATGCATGGATGATCACTTCCAACTCAAGATTGTGTGTCGGATAATTTTGCTTGTGCTCATTCAGTTTTCGTGACTCATAACACACTACTTGCCCTTCCTGCATAAGGAATCCACCAAGCAGTCTCTTTCAAGGATCTGTACACACCAAAAACTCTTTGTTTAGATCTGCAATCTTGAAACTAGAGCATTTGTCAACAAGTGCTTCAATTGCTCAAAACTTGTTGCGCATTCTTTTTCCATTCAAATTTCTTACCTTGCCTCTGCAATGACGTAATAGGATATGAAATGTGAGATAAGTTCTTGATGAACCTCTTATAATAACCTGGTAACCCCATGAATGATCTTACCTCATCCACATTTCTAGGAGCTACCCACTCCATGACAACCCTTATTTTTTCTAGATCCACTTCTATGTCTTCCTTGGAAATAACATCTCCCAAGTAATGTACCTGTATCTAAAATAAACTGCATTCGCTAATTTTAACATACAAATGATTCTCTCTCAACATTCTTAATATTTCTTCTAAGTGCTTGGCATGCTCTTCCTCATTTTTAAAATATATCAAGATGTCATCAATGAATACAATAACAAACTTGTCCAGATAAGGGCACAACACACTATTCATCAAGCACATATTATTCAAATCAAATGGAACCAAAACAAACTCATAGGTCTGCAAATTTGTCTTGTAAATGTCTTATTCTTTAATACGTACCTAATGTTATCATGATCTCAGATTAATCTTTGAGAACATTGTTGCTCCCTTCAACTGATCGAACAAGTCATCAATCCTCGGCAATGAATACTTGTTCTTAATGGTCACCTTGTTCAACTATTTGTAATCAATGCATAGCCTGAGAGTACCATCCTTCTTCTTCACAAACAATATTGGTCCACCCCTAGGGGATACACTTGGCCTAATGTATCCCTTCTCAATCATTTCCTTCAACTGCAATGTTAACTCTACTAACTCTGGTGTGCTCATGTTGTATGGTGCCTTCAATGTTGGTGTTGCCCTTGGTACCAACTAAATGGAAAATTCCACTTCTCTGTGAGACGACAACTTTGAAATCTCTACTGGAATCACATCCTAAAATTGTTGCAAGATCGGGTAACTACTCAATACCTCTAGATCCTCAACATCCTTACCTTTATCACTAGAAATATGCACTGCAAATAACACACACCCTTTTCTTAGACATCATTTTTCCTGCATAGTTGTCACCATCCTAACTGATGTTGCCTTCTTCTTACCTTGCAAAATCCTTCGTTCCCCAGTGTCATCTAGGCACTCAATATCTTTGTCATAACAATCCACCTTAGTCCTGTGAAGATATAACCAATCCATTCCCAAAAGCATAATGTATGATCCCAAGGGAATACATTCAAATGTGTTGAGATAGGCATACCATTCAACTCAAATGCACAAGCTCTTACCCAGTGATGCACTCTCTTCTTTGTACCTGTGGCCAACTGCACTAACCAGTATTCTACATGCACTTTTTTATTCAAACCATGCTTATCCACCAGGTCAGTACTAACATAACTATCATTAGATCTAGGGTCAATGAAAATAGAAACAACTTGATCACAAAGCTTATCGTCCACCTCGATAACAGTTGCCTAGTGATCCCCTTGCTTGTTATCCAATACTGCATAAATATGAGGAATACTTTAGCCAACATCCCCAACAGTCTGCGCCTCCTATGAACTGTAGATCTAAGGCCTACCACTCTGAAACTGGGGACAATCTCTCTTTAGATGCTCCTTGCTACATATCGAACACTGCAACAGTCCAATACCATCACGTTTATTTTGCTTCCCTCCATGTTGTGACCATGTCCCTATCTAACTACATTGAACTTCATATTAGGTGCAATATTTTCTTTCTCACCTACATCCTGAGGCCTTTTTCTTTTCACCTGCCATTTACCTTTAGTTGTGTATTTCCCTTTCCAACCCTGTTGTGATTATGTCTTATGTTTTGACTGGTCATAACAATGCTTCGATTTCCCAATAACTTCCTCAAGTGACCGAGGCTCATCATACTCAATGTGATCTCTAAATGTTGATGGAAATCCACAAAAAAACTTTGAACTTTGGCCTTCTCATCTTTAATATACAGTACATACCTCAATAACTCCATAAACTTGGTCGTATACTCCTCATCTATTATCGACCCCATATTTAGCTCATAGAATTCGTTGGATTTGTTGTCGTAGTACCTCCCTAACAATATTTCTTCCTAAAAAGTCTCTTGAATTCATGCCAACTCAACTCTTTTGTCCCAATGTCTTTGACACGCTTCACATCTTCCCACTAGGTGTTTGCTTTCATTTTGACGCTGAAGAGAGCTATTCTAGCCTTCATATTCTTTGTGTACTCATGCAACTCAAATAATTTATTCATCCCAAGTAACCATGCCTCTGCATCCTTCGACTTTTTCAAATCTCCATCAAAGGTAGGTGGCTTCACTTTCTTAAACTCATTTGGAAAACATCCCTTGTTGCTCCTCCTATACCAATGATAATGATGACAATCATAGTGCCTGTCAAAACCAGAACTAGAATAGAACCTGTGTCCATCACCTCTCCTATCTGGAGTATCCAAGAGACTACCATCTTTGATCGTGTCATCTCTATCTGACCTGTGCCCACCATGAGATCTACTACCATATGCCCCATTATTCCTATCCTCCTACCCATGGCTGATCCAAAGTGCTCCCTATCTCTGTAATTATGACAAACTCTGAAGAATTAACGCATTGACTTCTCCTTGTTTCTCCTTTGCCTGCATGATTTTGTCATTATTTGCATTGAAAATTTTCATTTTTACCTTCAAACTTCGTAATGTGTGTCTTCTAAGATAGAAGAGTTCCCAACACCACGCTTCTCATCTGATCCATAGGGAGAGTCTCGTAAATTGTAGTCTACCATCTTGCTATTCATCTTTGATCTTCTTCCTGCAAGTATGCCATGTCAGCTTAAACCAAAACATAACATAATGACCATACCTTAGTATAGTTTAGGGGAGGATATCTCATCTGCAAGATCAACCATATTAGCACAATACATGTATAATCATAATCATATCAACATATAATCATCATTTCAACCATTATCCAGTTATCAATGCATGACCATATTGACCACATACCATGACCTCATGCACGACAATTATCACCATGTCAATGTATGTATAACAACATATAAGTACTAACATGCATAACCAATGCATAACTGACATACAATCATGGCAACCACATGTGAAAACAACACCATCAACTTTCACATGGGAACACAACTACAACCATGACCACCACCATGTATACACAATAAGCACATAAACCACAAGCATAAGTAACACATATGAAACTATTATGTATGCATGACCAACACACCACCCATCCCATCCAAGGGGTGAATCATGTTCTAATACCACTCTATAACACCCTCCTCCCACATTTACCCAAGTTAACCGGTCCACTAGGGTAAACATGTGACAAGAGGCTACTATGATGTCATTCAACTCCCCATGTATACCGACAAAACAAAATCATTATTAACTTCCACACATGCTACAGAACCTTCAGGAGCCAAACAACCCTTCCACGTGACCAACCCTTGAGACATATTGAAATTTGACTAATCTAGACCCTCAAACACTCCCATGACAAGCTATTCATGTGACTAAGCACTTCCAGTCACTCCCACAGCAAGGCATGCCAGCAACTATGGAATTTTTCAGCCAGTTCGGAGCCAGTGACCCTGAATTCTGAGCCACTTTTTCATGGCTATGTCTCAGGCCACTACTCAAAACTTCATGAAACTTCCAGAAATGATAAATAACAATGGAATAAGGCTACTAATGCAATAATTGGTACAAGGACCTGATATAACTCCTACTAGCAACAACAGACATTTCTTCAAACATGTCACAAATATGTAATCTACAAGCCATAATAGTAGTTGTGAGCATAGGGTCTCATACTTATTTGAGATTCGTAAAGAAGAATTATTGCCTTATCACAATATTTGCATTATCATCTATTAGGTCATATATTAATTGTACATTCATTTTCTAATAAAAAACATGATGATATCCATACATCAATTTTTTCATAAAACATACTCATAACCAGCATATAACCATGAGAAATAAAAAGGATACAATAGCCATAAAAATCACATATAAACCAATACATTTACACATGACATACCAAGGATAATGAGCTCTTATTAATGAATTCATAAGCCAACCAGGTCTGAGACTTCCACAAGCCACCCGACCATGGATAGGGCTTAACCAAATATTTCTTTCAGCCAATCAACCCTGTGCCATATTTCAAGGATGAATCTAGGACTCCCAATAAAGCCAACAAGAGTATCCTGAGGCCAAACCACCTCAACCCTCATCAATAGAACCAAGATTTACCAAAATCCCCACCAAATCACTGGGCTCTAAATAAACATGGATGCATATGGATATCTCCACCTAAACCGTGAGTAACTTTTCTATCTCAACCTCTCAGCTTTACCATGTATCCTGCCATTACTGGTCAAGGGATTACTAGGCCCAATCAAGGGTATTCACCACTGAGCTTTACTATGTATCCCACCATTCATCGTTCAAGGGATTCCTAGGTTCAATCGAGGTGCTCACAACTAGTCTTTACCATGTATCCCATCCTGGGATTCCTAGGCTTTGTGAATAATCTTGACACCACCCCACTGAGCTTTGAGTCCATTCGGCAATCCAGCTCAACCAATTTCAAGATAACCCACAACACCATGGTTATCCAGAAATGGAAAGGAAAGGTCGAAGAACATTGTCACACCTATAAAAACCCATGTCAATGACAACAAGAGAACCAAAAACACACATGCATGTACCATGCATGCCAAATCTAGCAAGGAACTCACACATGCAAATCGATGCCTGCAAATAATCTTGTTGTAGTTGCTTGATCATGCTCTTCCTTACTTGATCCTTTATTCCCTTTTCCTTCTGTGTCCTTTCTTTTCTTTCATTGATCCAATTCTATAATTCTCCAAGAATGCTTTAAGCGTCCAACAGTGAGAGAGAGAGAGAGAGTGTGTGTGCTACCTGTCATTTTATCACCATGACACTTGACTGCTAAAATGGATATCTCGCCATCCATAAACATCTTCCGTTACACTCCCTTATAAGTCAAACAATCAAATGCCCTTGAAGAAGGTGTGAATTTTGGGTAAAATGGCTTTATGACTTGTTAAGTGCGACCTGCGTGCTTTTCCTAGTAAGTTTCCACGCATTTGCAGTTTATATCCCTCATAACTACGTAGAATTGTGCTTTGTCTTCCATTATAGACCATGCATGTAAATCAAAGAAAAGTAAAAATAAAGAGTGAATTCCATCAACATTGTTGGTTGAACATATCCCAACTAAAAGCTTCTAGGTCATATCTATTCAAGCCATACCCCTCAGATCATGGAGGTAATTTCATTTCATCAAGGAACCCCAATCCCCCAATTAAAGGATCTCATCCTTCTCTTTTGGATCTGAAAATTCTTCCTCTTGGCCTATAAATTGACTAGAGGATGGAGCAATTAACAGGTTCAGAAAAGATACACTTATGTTGCTGGATTTAGATTAGAATGCTTATCAGCTAAGGAGAGCTTTAGAGGCATTTGGGAGGAACCTCATGAAATCAAGGTAGAGGTTGTAAGGCTCTTCTTTATCCTTGAATTAATACAAATGGATCCTTTTTCCCATTGTATTGTCTTATTGAAATGATGAATGATTTATGATTCTTTTGATATTCAGTAAGATAATCTCAATTTCTAATCTCGTTGATCAATATATTAAAGCTTGCTTGAATTTTTATGATTGCATATGCCTTTTTGATCTCTTTTATTTTTATCATTACAGATCTTTTTTAGCATCGGGAAGCTTCATCGAGACAAAGCAGGGATCTTCATCAAGAATTTCACAAATAGGTAAGAGGCTTATTATCCTACTCTTGTATTTACAATTCGAATGAAATAAGCTTAGGAAAAGCCAAGCAAGGCACTGCTCCCAAGGAGAAATCAAACAAGAATGAACCGTCTCGTGAAAAGAAGAAACCTCATTATCCTTTGGAACCTCTTGCTCATCACCAGTCGAATTCCCTGAGGCAAGTGTCATTTTGGAAGCTTCCTGGGTTTTGACACCTTGAGAAATGAACTTGCCACATGTCCACTCTCGTTCAGTGCAGGTAGCCAGTGTTCCCTTTGACATTCAACGCAGGTAGCCAGTGTTGGCTTTGACATTCAGTGCAAACAGCTAGTGGAGCCACTGAATTGATCCTGAATTGACTTGTTTTTTAGCAGTTTCTGGTGGAGAACTTCTGTGAATTGTTGTGGTTTGTTAGCCTTGTTCCTCTAGGGGTAGGAACAACATGTTTAGGGACTTTGGATCCCTTAGATTATGGACATCTCATGCTCAATGTTGTAAGGCACAAAAATGTCTATAACAGTTGCCCCCTAAAGTATGAGGCTGTTTATCGGGTGAAATGCTTTATCAGGGGGATCCGAAGTTCATCCAATGCTAGGAGGAGACCTGTAATAAGATACAATACAATACATTATTTTCATACTGCTTTCATGATCTAGCTGAGGCGGGCATTCCCATGCTCAGCTTTATAAATTCATTTTTCTGTACATAGAACAGACAATCGTCCGATGGTAGACTGATAATTTTGATGAAATTATCATCCTTTGAGTAGGATGATTATCTGCTGCAATGATGTACATGTCAATGTCTTTATCTTTCCTGAATATATATCGCAGCCCGGATGGATGGAACTAGATCCGGGGTCTTCAAACTCGTTCGATCTTCACTCTAAATACAAGTCGATCCATGTGAGAAATGTTCTGAAGTCGAACATGGAAAGACATCGCTTGATTACCGGTCAATGATGTAAACCGTTAACAAGTGCGAGAGGAATCACCGATAATGATAATGACCCTCAAGGTACTGCAGTACAATTCACGTGGTGTGAATAAAGGACTTGGCATCGAACACCACGCAAAATCTTTCGGTCGAAGGTCATTGATGTATACCTGTCGCCGGAAGTGAGAAACTTGCCATTGAGGCATGCAAGCTTCAAAGTACTGAAGGGGTTGTTCCTAGATCAACTTCTTGGATAATGAGCTGATGTTGACAAGAAGCGATCCGTCAAAGGAGGGCCTTAATGAATCCCACATCAGTGACACGGAACGGAACTAATGATTCTAATGGAGGTGAAAACAATATGTGACATATGATTCAGGGTGGCGGTCATGAAAGGATGAAGGATAATGTATGGCAATGGATGGGACACGGTTGACTTTTCTGAACGACTTCTCTTGAACATATGGCGACACTGATGCGATGGATCGGTAGCATTACCCCAAATATGGATGGTATGGCGAGACCATGGATGTGACCGGTGAATGAAACAACCCAACCCGATTGTGGTACGGAGGAAAAGTGTCATGTTCAAGAGCGACTTGCTACCATCAAAGTTTTCTTGAGTTTCTCCCAATTTTTCCCCAGTCATTGCTGACCAGTACCTCTTTATTTTTGTCAAGCTTGAGGAGGATAACATATGCTTGTTCTATAACCTGCCCTTCGGGCAAGCCCATCGCTATGTTTTAACGAGCCTAGCGATAGTGAAACTCGTTCTCGTCTAAAGACAAGTTTGTCGCTATTTAATGATTTTAACGAGTCTAACGACAAGGATAACTCGGTCCTTTTCATTTTTAGAGAGTCTAAAAAGGTACATAAAGTTAACTCCAAAAGTCCTTTTTCGTCATCTAATCCCTTAAGTCCGAAAAAGTATAAAAAAATACAGAAGGGATGAGTTTTCGATAGTTTTAACGAGCCGACTAAAACAAGCGCTCGATCTTTTTGTGCAATAATCCCTCAGGTCCAAAAAGATTAAAATCTAGAGGAGGGATAGCACTTCCTGTCCCTTTAACGAGCTGGAAGGCCAAGGACTCGGCAATATTTTCATATTTTACGAGTCAGTTGAAAAGAGCTTAAAGAAGACTCGTCTTTTGAGGAACGAGTGATAAACAGGGTTAGCAGCTGATTCCAGGTACAGGTTGGAATTTTCCAATCACGGCAGTGTCACAAGGATGGCTAGGTGAAATCACTCTTCGCAGCTGTTCCTCAAAATGGGTAAACAATCATATGGAGGTGAACGATCGGCCAAATGAAAAGTGGAGGTGACGGTGCAAACACGACCAAGGCTTTAATGGCTGATAAGGTTACATTCACAGTGGTTATTTACCGGGATAGTTCATTTTTTAACGAGCTTAAACGCGGGTGGAAACATTTGCTCGATCTTATGTTTATTTTTTAACGAGCATGAACTATGCGCTAAAACTGCTCGGATCTTTTTTTTATTTTTTAACGAGCATGAACTGTGTGCTAAAACCGCTCGATGATAAGTTTGCATGCCCCCAGCATAACAACGCAAATCGAGGTGCATGCCCCCCAAGCTTCATTGCATTCAACTTGGTGGTTGGAATGAAGGTTTACCTTTGAGATTTGGAAAGGGGATTGTTTCATTTTTTAATGAGGTTGACACAGTAAAAGAACTATCCTCATGACTCCTTGTTTCATTTTTTAACGAGGTTCCACGCTGAAAAAATGTTTAGGAATCTTATGAATCCATTAGATATAGAAGATTTCATATTGTAGGTTTCCACTGTGGCCACTTCCGCCAGATTACTTGCAGGCGGTAGGGCAAAAGTACCCATTAAGGTAGGGTCTTTTAGGAGACCTACTCCAATATTTTGAAGCGAATGATTGCTTCCATGGATCATTGTAATGCTTCCCGTAACTTGTGAACTGTCGGGGAGGAAAGTTTGTTGGTCGATGACTGTAATTCCTCCTTGAAAGGGAAATGCAATCTTTCTGAAGTAGGTCGACACAACTGCGGCCATGGCATATATCCAGGGCCTTCCCAGTAGGATGTTGTAATCGAGGTTTCCATCAATTACTTCAACATCGATTCCTACTGTTTTTCCCCCTAGTTCAACTTGCAAGTTACTTAAAATCCCGTATGGAGTGTATGATCGTCCATCAAATGCTTTTAACGTCGTTGACGATCTTGACAAGGGTGGTGAGCCTAAATTTTTCCAGCAACTCATCGACATAATACATGTAGATGCCCCCTCATCAATAATTGTTCGATGAACAGTTTTGTTGAGGGCTTTCACTTGAATAAGGAAAGCTAGTTGAGCTGGTAACTGAGGGTCATATCCTTTATGATCAAAGGCCACAAGATTGGAATCCATTGGGCCAATCCCACCTATTGCTGATAATAAAGCTTTCTCTTGGGAGGGGCAATTTTGCGGTACCTCAAGTGTCGACATAGCGGACGGCGATTGGGCCAGGTCCTCTACTATATTATAATTCTGTGCTACTTTGGCACGAGGATTAAATGTCGATTTGTGTACTCCTCCCTTTGGCGACTTTATCATTGGTTCGGGAATGATGGGTGGCACAACTTTGGTCAAAGTTTTCGTCGAACTACTAGGTTTGTTATTCGACACCTGTGGATTCCCGTAATCTTTATTCGTTGCCAAAGCATCATTTTGCTGCTTTGAGATAGACAACATAAGCACTTGGGATCGGGAAGCATTTTGATTAGCAACCAGTTTGGTACCCGAGCTTGGAAACGGATCAGTCAACACTGCTGAGGTTTTTGAACTCTTAAAGAGTTTCTTAGCTTCAGCTATATGTGGACAATCTCTCATCCAATGATCCTCATCGCATATATGACACCCCGCAGGGGGTTTCCTTTTTCTCCCTTTCTTTTTCTTCTTGCCCCCTGGTTGCTTTAGTTGTTTGCCCTTGTCGGTCGACGCGGCATTTACTTCCGAGGCAAGAATTTCCTCATTTGCATTTTGACTAGAAATCTTACGGGCCCTTTTAGATGTAGCCTTTGTCGATTTCGTGTCTGTCGTGCCAATCACGCCATCGATGGCATGAGAGTCATTGTTTGATTTAGGAGGAGGAGGAATTGAGAATTCCGGTCTAGGGGCGTCAGGTATTTTTTCGTAGAGCGTGCCAGACTGAGTATAGACCAAGTCCAGATATTGCACACAAGCGATGACTTGCTCTTTCGTTACGACTCCCCCTTTTGCCACATCTTCCGTGATTGTAGGAAGTAAGGATTTGATAAACCATTCAGCTAATAGCTGATCGGGAACGTATGTTTTTACCATCCTACGACGACGTCGCTGGTGGGCTCCAGTATTGTAGCAATAATGTTACAACTCCTGGGGCTTCCTATCTCTAATTTTATCAACCCGGTAGTTCGTATAAACTTGGAAGCGACGGTGTTGTATGCACAAGTACTAGCTCTTGTCGCAGCTGTCACTTGGTCAGCTGGCACAAGTCTGCTAGGGCTCAAGCCAACTTCTATATGCTCTCAGAAGAAGCTTTCTAAATGATGGACGAAGGCTATCTCAAGGGAAGTTGATCTACTTTGCAAAAACGAACTGAAAGCCAACCAAAGCATGGAAACCCTAGTAAACCCTAATCTGACTAGTTTAACCTCTATGGTGCAATAGTGAGAGTGCAAATGTCTACAAATGATGCCATTACTTCTAATGATGTGAAATGCATGAAATCAAACTACTTCTATGAAAAAGAACATTGTTTTTGTATTTTTGCTTAAGTGGATGGAGTGATTATGAATTTGTTTCTTATTAGGGTTTGGCTGTGCAGAGGTGGTGTGAAGGGAGAGAAAGCTTGGGAAAGGTCAGGATGGCTAGGAGAGGTCCGAGGGGGTCCCTAGCATCAGTCCACAGAAGTCTACAACATTGAGATGCTCGGCAACCAAGTTTGCAGGCTTCTACAGGATGTCTGCAGGGGATCCTACAGGAAACTAAGGAATTCTACAGGAAATCTGCTAACTTCTACAGGATGTGCTGTAAGTGGAAGTTTTGGGTGATGGTGAAGTGATGGAACAGTATGGGTGGATAGGTAAGGTGGAGATGGAGCTTGTGATGATTCAGGGGCAGAGAACCAGGATGGAGAAAGAGTGCACGAAGTGGTTGGTGGATAGAAGGATGGGATCAACGAAAGGTCAAAAAGATGAAGCTACGTGGGCAATGGAAGAGTTGGAAGGTGAACGAGCTGAACAGAGGTCGAGTAGGTGGCTTGAGGAGAGGTTAAGAAGAAGAAGAAGGAAGTGGACTGATATGGAGCAGTTTAAATAAAACAAATTACTTAGGTCTTGCACCAAAAACGAGAATTCATTAACCAGTGCTACCTATGCTATTAAACCAATGAACAACGATGTAAATCATGAAGAAAAGTCGTGCATGGAATTGTAATGACGAAGTATGGCTCAAGAGAAAAATGCATGGAAGGATCCACGATTAAACCGACTGTGTTGCAGCTTGCATAAAAGTAGAAAAGACTGCGTTTTTTTTTGTGGTTGGTATAGACTGCACCCCAATCCCTAAACAGAGATGGCAGTGGAGGCACTAACAACCTTTTCTTGGAGCTCCAGTGGATTACAAACCTCCTATCCTAATCTAAGCAACTGAAAGTAATTTAACCATAAGCTAATCCTACTCAATCTTATTAAAGAAATCAAATCAGCAAACTGTGTTCTTTGCAATGCATATCAAAACAAGGAAACAAAATGCTGGAAAGAAAGGTAAATAACACTACAAGAAGAGGAGATCTATTGCTCTCAGGTTGGGCCCTAACCTGAGAGCTATAGCTCCCTTAAAAGCTCAGAATTAGATCCAAATCTGCTTGCCTTTATTCATAATCAAAAGTCTAATGTCATGCCAAAACTGGCTTACAAAAACAAACACCGAGCTATGCTCAAAAATTGTCCAAAAGTTCAAAAAGCTCCTAACAAAGGCTACGGCCTTCATATTTATACAAAATGAAGATCAAGCTGGCTTACTCCATTCGTGGAGCTTGGCTGTCCAACTGAAAGTCAAACTGCTGTAAAACTGCTGATCCTGTAGAGTGTGTTAGCTTCCTTTAAGCTCGGTGGGGAGAGCTGTTAGAGCTCGGAGTTAAGGTGAAAATCACGAGGAGGGTCATCAAGACTGTGGACAACCTCCCTATGAACCCGCAATGTCACCTTTGTTGTCTCCTTGTCTCCTTTTGCGTGGTCTTTTGCTCTCTTTAATGCCAAGAACCTGAAATCATCATGTATTAGTCACATAGATATAATGCCTGCCCTTCTTCCTACAAACAACACGAATATACTAAGAAATGAATGCATAAGTGGTAAAAGATGAATGGTTGAACAAGGTAAGTAGGCCAATATGAGCCCAAATTGTACCAAAAATTGGGGCTCATCATCACCCCCCAGCTGAAATATTTTCTCATCCTTGAGCAACTTTGCTCTGGCTCCTCGTCCTTGGCCGAGAACTAGAGCCCGAAGCATGCTCTTCCTTTCCTGTTCTTGGTGGCCCTGCCTTTTCTTCCCCTGGTGGTGACGAGGGTGGCGCTTCCTCCCCCTTTCCCATTTCCTTGAGCCGGGCTTCGGAAGCCGATTGGCCTATCCTTCGTGTCTAGGAAGTTATTTTTGGGCTTCCTCTCTCGGGGGTGGCCAATGTTTTAGAGGGGGATCTTTCACTGGGTGAAGCAGGGACACCCCCTAAAATGGTTTGGCTGCTGGGTGGAGGCTGCGGCTTGCCCGTGTTTATTCTCTTACTTCTCCTGGCTTCAAAAGGTAGAGGGATCTCCCTCTCTCTCTTCTCCTTCGGCTTTGGAGGTGTACTGAGGGCGGCCAGCGCAGCTGCTGCCTCCTTTTCGAGAATACCAGCCTTCTCTTTCTTGCGTTTTGCTTTCTCAGGGCTCCTTGTAGAGGGCCCCTTCTTTTCAGATTTCGGGCTTCCTGTAGAAGACCCTGCTTTACCCACTTCCGGGCCTTCTGTAGAAGATCCTTTCTTTACCAATTTTGGGCTTCCTGTAGAAGACCCTGTTTTAGCCACTCTCGGGCTTCCTGTAGAAGCCCCTGCTTTGGTAATTTTCGGGCTTCCTGTAGAAGCCTCTTTTTCAATGATTTTCGGGCTTCCTGTAGAAGCCCCTTTTGCCAATTTCGGGCTTCCTGTAGAAGCCCCTGTCTCTGTTTTCAGGCTTCCTGTAGAAGCCTGTTTCTGCTTTCCTGTAGACACGGGTGTCACCACCTTTTCTTGCTTAGCTGCATGGGTTTTGCTTTTTGGTTTGGTTGCAGGTGCTGACGAGGTACTTGGGATGATGTGGACCACCTCAGCTTTGTCCGTTCTGCTCTTCAACCTCTTTTCTCTTGCTGACAAGATGGGTGTGCCACCTTTTTCTTTGTCATCCTTTTCCTCATGCTTATTCTTTTGTTCTTTCTTCTGCACTGTGGTCGGGGTCTTCTGGCCTTTTTCTCTCTTTCCCTCGGCCACTGCTTCTTGTTCCTCACTGCTGGAGGAACCCGTTTCTTCAATCAACATTTTTATGTCTCCATCTCTTGTCAAATTCTGGAATGATTCCCATGAGAGGGGAACCTTATATGAATGCAGCGCATCCTCCACAAGAAGTTTGATCAACCCATGGTGGGCTACCTGATCTGGTATGCCTTCTTTTAACTTTGTGGCACACTCAATTAGGGACTGTAGCAGGAAATAAGGAATGCTCAGTTTTTGTTCTACAGGAAGATCAATCCGGTGCCTCAATTCAGTGAGCAACCGAAAGTGATATGCATACACGATGCTAAAACGGCCTTCACAGGTTATATACTTCATGATTTGCAGGTTGACTTCACTCCATGGTGGCAGCAAGCTGGTTCTTCGCACCCCATTTTTGTCCTCCAAGAATTCCTCCTCAGGTGGAAAGAATTCTTTCTTGGCTTGCTGGCTCAACTTCCTTTCTTCCTTATCCCATGGCAAACCCATCGGAAGTTCAGTAATCCGACTGATATATTGCGGGGTGAGCTTGAGGCTTAGACCTCTGAAGTTCACTGTGGCCAGTGTCTTGGATTTCGGCTTCAGAGCCTGCAAAAAATTCTTCTGCCACTTCATCATCATAACCCTGCAACTTGTCACAAAAAGATATCCATTGAACCCGTGTGAAGAGCTCTACCACTTCCTGGTTTTCCCTTAATTTGGTTGAATCAGTGGGTTCTCGTCTTATAAACCCACCCGGCATGATAAAACAGTTTTCTTAACCAGAGGTGGTGATTGTGGAAGAGATTTTAGTTTACTGAGACAGAGCGTAGAATGTCATGCACATAACCCACAAAACTTATCCCTGAGGAACTTAACACGGTTTAATTACTCGACATCCTGTAGAATGACAGTATAGGCACAGCAGACAACAATTTCACCGTTTTTCTATGACCAGACTGTGGACGACAATTCTGCCACCTTTAATAACCAGTTGCATGAAGAGTTCAAGGTTACCTCTTTAATTGGCCACCTTTTTACGTGAGGCACCCGCTTTCCTGTAGAAAACTGCGTTCCTGTAGGATGACAGCGTTCCTGTAGAATGCAGCGTTCCTGTAGAATGACAGCGTTCCTGTAGAATGCAGCGCGTGATTTTCGGGAGAGACTGCAGTCGGTCTGCGCCTTGGGTGTGCTTCTCAATCGTTTTGATAGCCAAAGGCTCAGCGTATCAAACTGCAGAAGGATCAGGATAGCCGCTCGAGTTTAAAACGGTGGTTGATACATGCATGAATGCAATCTAGCCTATTAGATTTTGAATTCGGCGGAATCCGTGGCGCGGGGGTGAGCTGTCCCCGCCGGACCGTTGGGTGACGTCACCCCATCATTCAACTACGTGTTCACTTGCTGCCGCATCAATTCCCGCAGATCTGCCACCGCCTCTTCGGTTAAACTCGGTTTTTTTCCGACGGGATTTCTCTCACGTGCGTGCTGCTATTCTTTTTGTCATGGCCACCACCCTCTCATCCAACTAGACCATTAACTGGCCGACGTGGCCGGCCAAATGGCCATACGGCCACTCAACCCATTCACCTTTACACTTAGCAATCAATCAAAGTAACATTCATGCAGTCTGATGGAAGGAAGGGTCGAGACACTTACCTGCGCGGCTACACACGATGTTTCGGCTCTTTGGACGCTGATGAGTCGATTTACCTGCTGCTGGCGAACTTACACAGGCCCGGAGGTCCATGTTCACAAGCTGCCGTCGATGGATGGGATGCTTCAGTTGCATGCGCCCATGTTTCATTGCATATGGCTTGTGCTGTGAATGGTATCCACTCTAGCAGGCTTAACTGTTACAGGACTCCCACGGGATGTCTTGGAACAGTTCTTCCTCCTTGGGTGCATGATGCACGACGATGGATGGCCTCACGATCATGCTCTCGGAGCTTCTGGCTGACTGTGATGAATATGGTGTGAGATCTCTAGCGCTTTTTCCATTTACAATTTGCTTTTTCTCGAGACTCATCGATCTGCTTTGTTGGTGCAGGTAACTTTGTTGCATGTCGACAAGGATGGTGGAACAAGATAACAGCAATGTGCATGGTTGACAACAGTGGCGTGCATGCGTCCAAACCGATCCTTAGCCGTTAGATCTCCTCATGAAATGAATTCTGGCCCGTTCTGAGCTTCTACAGGAAGCTTCCTGTAGAAATACAGTGCTTCCTGTAGAAAGGATGCATTCCTGTAGAGAGTCTGCACCTTCCTGTAGAAACTCTGCATTTTCCTGTAGAAAATCTGCGTCTTCCTGTAGAAGACTCAAGCTGTAATAAAATTGCACATACCTTGGAGAAAATGAGTATTCTTGGAGGAGGTGATGGTGAGGTGTCCTGACTGCATGATGAGGACCCTTGGCTTTGAGTTGAGAGGCTTCCTCTCCTCCATAGAACACCTGCATGAAATTTTACATAATGCATCTGCTGACCTTGTTTTTTCCTTGTGTTTTTTTTCTTTTTCTTTTTTTCTTCCTTTTTTTTTTTGAAAGATAACAAGGGCGCCTCATTGAGGTTTTCACCCTTGCCATCTGCCTTAAGCGCCTCAAAGAGGTTTTCACTCAAGGATCTTTTTCCAATCTCTTTTTTTTTTTTTTTTTTGAAAAGACAATAGGGGCGCCTCCATGAGGTTTTCACCCCTACCACCTGCCTTGGGCGCCTCAGAAAGGTTTTCACCCAAGGATCTTTATTTTTTTTTTTTTTTTTTTTTTTTTTTTTTTAGATTCTTCAGGGTATGCCCAAAGCAGAGGCAGAACCCTTCTCTATGACCAACACTGCCTTCTCCATAGTTTTGATGAACTCTTGTCTTGAGGGAGGCTTCCTGTAGATCTTCAATCGATGCCCATTGACAAGCATGGGGATGGCTTCCTCATCAATGGTCCGAATAAGAACAGATCCATTGTCATGACATTTTTCCACTGAATATGGCCCTAGCCATCTGGTTCTCAGCTTCCCCTTGAAATCTTTGTATCTGGAGTCATACAACAAAGCCCAATCTCCCGGCTGAAATTGCTTGTCATGGAGATGTTGGTCATGCCACACCTTTCTCTGAAGTTGAACCACTTCTGAGTGAAGGAGGGCCTGCATTCGGTGCTCATCCAGGACATTCAGCTGCAATAGCCTTTCTTGTTGTGCATGGCTGAGATCTAGGTCCAGCTGAGCTGCCATCCTCAAAGTGTTGTATTCAAACTCAATGGACAGCAAAGCTTTCTTCCCATAGACCAGCTCATAAGGTGTGAAGCCGGTGGTGGTCTTCCAAGTGGTGTTGTAAGCCCATGTGGCTTCAACCAGGCGATCTGCCCAGTCCTTTCTGCTGCTGCTCACCACCTTAGTCAAGATCCCTTCTAATGCTCTATTGGTGACTTCCACCTGCCCATTTGCTTGAGGGTGATAGGGGGTGGAAGTCCTATGCTTGATCTTGTGATGAGCTAGTAGATCTTCAACCAGGTTGGAGGTGAACTGGCTCCCTTGATCGGTGACCAGCTCTCTTGGATAGCCAAACTTATAGAAGATGTTTTCTCTTAGGAACTCGGCCACCTTTTCTTCTGTTGTTGCTTTGATTGCTTTGGTCTCTGCCCACTTTGTCAGGTAGTCAGTGCACACAATGATGTAAGACCTTTGCCTCGAAGGAGGGTTGATTGGGCCCACAAAGTCCATACCCCACTTCTCAAATGGCTCAAGAGTCACCTGAGGTTGGAGAGGCATCTCATCCCTTTGGGTCGGTTTCCCCATTCTTTGGCATTGGTCACACTGGATGACATATCTTCTGACATCTTGATGAAGTGTGGGCCAATAGTAGCCTGCCTGCAGGATTTTGAAGGCAGTTCTCTTTGCTGCAAAATGTCCTCCACAAGGCCCATCATGACAAGTGAGGAGGATATCAACGACTTCCTCCTCCCTTACACAACGCCTTAAGATCTGATCGGGGCCAAGCTTGAACAGATTGCCCCCGATCCAAGTAAATGAGGCACTTTTTCTGATGATTCTGCTCTTCTCTCTGGAAGATAGGTGCGGAGGGAACTGTGCTGAAACAAGGTAGTTTGCTATATCAGCAAACCATGGAGAGAGTACTGAAATAGCAAACAGATGTTCATCAGGCATCTGGTCATCCACCGTTCCATCCTCATCTGCAGACAAATCCAATCTAGATAAAAAGTCAGCAACAACATTTTCTCTACCTGGTTTGTCAACAATGGTCAAATCAAACTGCTGCAATAAAAGTAACCATCTAATAATACGAGCATTCACATCTGGTTTATTCATTAAATATCTAATTGCAGCATGGTCTGTATGTACAAAGGTTTGATAGCCAGTAATATAATGTCGGAACTTGTTCAGTGCATGGACCACAGCCAAGAATTCTTTCTCGGTTACAGTGTAATTCAGCTCAGCTTTGGACAAGTTTTTGCTAACAAAGTAAATGGCATATGGATGTTTTTGCTCAACTTGTCCTAAAGCTGCACCTATGGCTTTGTTCGAGGCATCAGTGTGGATGTGGAAAGGTAGGGCCCAGTTTGGACCTCTCAGGATTGGGGCTGACACCAACTTGTCCTTCAATTCATTTAAAGCCCTCTGACAATCGTCAGTCCATTTAAACTCCACATCTTTTGCCAACAGGCCAAACAATGGCGAGGCTAGCTTGCTGAAATTTTAATGAATCTGCGATAGTATCCTGCTAATCCCAAGAAACTCCGAACATCCCTTACCTTTTGAGGAGGTGGAACCTTCTTGATGAGAGCAATTTTGTTAGGATCCACCTGCAACCCTTGGAAAGAAATGGTATGGCCTAGCACGGTCCCTTCGGTCATTAGGAATTCACATTTTTTAGGACTAAGGGACAAGTTCATCTCAATGCATTTGGTTAGGACTTTTCCCAGATTGGACAATGCTTCCTGGAAGTTGGCCCCATGAGGAGTAAAGTCATCCATATAGATTTCCACTGCATCATGGACCAGCTCCGAGAAGATGCTTAAGACAGCTCTCTGGAAAGTAGCAGGAGCATTGCATAGCCCAAAGGGAAGGACTCGGTAGGCAAAGGTGCCCCAAGGACAAGTGAAGGTGGTCTTATCTTGGTCTTCCGGGCTGATTTGGATTTGGTTGTACCCGCTAAACCCATCCAGGAAAGAGAAGAACTTCTTTCCTGCCAGTCCATCCAACACTTGATCTATGAAAGGTAGAGGGAAATGGTCTTTCTTGGTAGCTTTGTTCAGTTCTCGGTAGTCCACACAGATTCTCCATTTCCCATTTTTCTTGGGAACCAACACCAGAGGGGACACCCATTCACTATCTGAGATGGGGTAGATGAATCCGGCATCCAACAGTTTTTGCAATTCTTCCTTGACAATGTCCTTAAGAGTTGGATTCATTCTCCTCTGGGGTTGCCTAACCGGCTTACAATCCTCTTTGATGTATATGTGATGGGTACAAACCGAAGGATGGACTCCTTTCATCTCCTTATAGCTCCAAGCAAAAGCATCTAGGTGACTGGCCAACAGGCTACACAGCTCCTTTTCCTAGGAAGGAGATAGGGAGGAGCTGATCTTCAACGTTCTCTCAGGGCCGAACTCCACATTCTTGACTCTGGGAGTGACAGGGTTGGTTGTAAAAAGATCCACTAAGGTGCTAGCTTAGGCATCCTCCACCAATTTCTCTAAGGATAGTGCACTGGAAGGTGGATTCTGGATCAAGGTCTCAATCAAGTCATCCTCGGTTGGGGGGTCTCTTCTAGTGGTCTCTAAGGTGCACAGAGGTGCTGAGTACACCTTGTCTTCCTCTCCTTCCTCTAACCAGAGTGGTAAGTCATGCTCTAAGGAGGGTTGGGCAGGAGGGTATAGGACTAGCTGTTTGGACATAGGACCATTTTTTATGGTCATATTTCCTACACGGCAACTTATGTAAGCATATGCAGTGGCTAACCAAGGCCTTCCCAAAATGAGAGGATATCCAGTAAGCTTTGCCTTGGGTTGCAGAACCAAGAAATCTGCAGGGTATTCCCAAGAGTCGATAGAGACCAAGACATCCTCCACAATCCCTTCGGGAGTCACAGTGGAGCGATCTGCTAATTGCAGTATTGTCGAGGTCTTCCTCAAGGAACCCTGAAGATTGAGTTTGAGCATGGTATCCCTGGTCATCACATTAATGGCAGCCCCTAGATCGATCAAGGTGTGAGGTATGATGGTGCCATTGATGTGGACATCTACTACAGGACTTCCAGGATCTAGGTACTTTGGGCAGATGACTTGTCCTAACATAAGGTCAGACAGTTGTCCTATGACATTGATGGTTGAAGCATCTTTCTTCCGCCTGCCTGGGTGTTTGAAACACTTTTCCTTAACCAGTTTGTTGTATATTGGCACATCCTTGATGGCTTGGAGAAGTGGTATTTTTACACACAACTGCTTGAGCTCACCCAGAAGCTCATCCTCTTCTGGTTTAGGTTGTGTGGTGGCTGTCAGTCTCTCAGGAAAGGGTGGAATAGCCTTCGGTTCACTTTCCTGTTTATCTTCCTCATCCTCTGGGGGAGGAGGTTGGCGATCTGGTAGAGTCTTTCCAGATCGAAGATTGATCTCCTGGATCTCCACAGCATAGGTAGGGCATGAGGTTTCCCCAGTGTATACCTGCTGGGCCTGTCTATTGTTGGGGTTTGGGTTCGGTTGAGCAGGCATTTGAGGTTGCCTTGGAGGAGCAGGAGGTAATGGCTGAGGTTGAACTGGTGGTGGAGGCAAAATGGCGGGAGGAGTATTGTACTGGGGCCTCCACCCCGACTGAGGTGCATTCCACTGAGGTTGTGGCTGGGCATGTGAATGATATGAATGAGAAGTAGGTTGAGTAGGGTACTGAGGTGGATAAGACCATGGAGGAGGCATGGACCAGGAAGGATGAGCAGGGGGACCCCAGGAAGGCATAGGAGTCGATTGGTTGGGGCTGTAATAAGCTTGAGGTGCCCCTTGCATTCCCTGCTGATAAGGTCTAGATCCTTGTGGCCTCCTTTGGTTGAGGTAATAGAGAGGTTCAGTGGGAGCTTCTGTCCCTTGGTACATGGCTTTAAACCCAGGTAAGGTTGGACACTGATTTGTGGGATGGTCCTCCTCACAAACGAAACATACTTCAACCGAATGCAATGGGCATTCGTTCTTAGGGTGTCTCCTTGTGCACCTAGGGCAGAAGACAGCCAAGGCTCTCTCAGCTTCTTCTTTCTTCTGCTGGATTCTGAATGTGTCCAGCTGCATGGCAATGGTCTGTCTCACCTCACTCTTGAGATCTTCTAATTGATTTGCAAGCTCATGTTTGGAGAAAGGGACACTAGTTGAGAGGAGGTTTCCCCTACCTTGTTTCCGAGCTGCCCTGGAGTGGTTTCGAAACACAGTCTTGATGTCCTCATAAGGTAGTTGGTAAATGTCCCCCCCAGCTAACATGTGAAGGGTATCTAAGAGGTCTTCAGGGACTCCTCGGAGCAGGACCAACTTGAGGGATTCAGGGTCAAGTGTGCACCTGGCCCGCTTATAGCTAAGTTGGAACCTCTCCTCATAATCCTCTAAGGACTCATCATTTCCCATGGTCATCCGAAAGATTTCTCCCTTGGTTTCCTTAGACCTACAATAATCCCTGTACTTGGTATTGAAAGCTTGCTGCATCTGAGCCCAAGTGGTGATACTATTCCCAGGTAAACCCATGAACCATCGTAATGCTGCATCCTTAAGAGTTGAAGGGAAGAGTTTCAGCTTTTGCTCATCTTCAGTATAGTCATAGGTTCTACAAAGGACAACAAACTCAAACAGGAAGGTATCAGGATCTTCAGTAGTCAGTCCATGGAAGTGAGGTAAGGCGGAGGGGCTAATGTTCTTCATTTTCATCTCTCCATTGGTCTCTCGGATGGGGAAGGCACCTTCTATTCTCTCATCTTCTCTTCTATTGTCAGCCATAGCTTCAGATGGAGTGGTCTCTAACTCTTCTTCTACTATAGGATCTTTGTATATCTCGGGATGTTCACCTATAGGTTCTTCTGGGTCACTGTCACCAAAGAAGAGAGAAGGGTGACTCAGTGATGTGGTGGGGGTGTTGGGTAGGAATTTGCTTGATTTATCTCGGTTCCTGCGAGGCATGAAATGGAAAAGACTTTCTTTTTTGATTGTTTTTGTTTTTTCTTTGGTACCTGCAAAACTGAAACAGATTGATCTACAACTAACTATAAAGATGCAGAATTAAACTGAAAGCAGGAAAGAACTAATCTACTTTGCTCAAATGAAATTGCAGGAATGGAAATGCTAGTCTACGCTTGCAGAATTGAAACACTAGTCTACGCTTGCAGAAATGAAAGGCTAATCTACGAAAGCAGGAAATGCTAATCTATGAAAGCAGGAAATGCTAATCTATGAAATCAGGAAATACTAATCTATGAAAGCAGGAAATGCTAATCTATGAAAGCAGGAAATGTCTATGCTACTTTTGCAGAATGGAAATGAAATAAACTACTTAGCAGAAGATTGTAGTGGAAAATAGAAGAAAAGCAACAATTACTAATACTCTGACGCTTCCCCGGCAACGGCGCCAAAAATATGGTGGGCTCCAGTATTGTAGCAATAATGCTACAACTCCTGGGGCTTCCTATCTCTAATTTTATCAACCCGGTAGTTCGTACAAACTTGGAAGCGACGGTGTTGTATGCACAAGTACTAGCTCTTGTCGCAGTTGTCACTTGGTCAGCTGGCACAAGTCCGCTAGGGCTCAAGCCAACTTCTATATGCTCTCAGAAGAAGCTTTCTAAATGATGGACGAAGGCTATCTCAAGGGAAATTGATCTACTTTGCAAAAATGAACTGAAAGCCAACCAAAGCATGGAAACCCTAGTAAACCCTAACCTGACTAGTTTAACCTCTATGGTGCAATAGTGAGAGTGAAAATGTCTACAAATGATGCCATTACTTCTAATGATGTGAAATGCATGAACTCAAACTACTTCTATGAAAAAGAACATTGTTTTTGTATTTTTGCTTAAGTGGATGGAGTGATTATGAATTTGTTTCTTATTAGGGTTTGGCTGTGCAGAGGTGGTGTGAAGGGAGAGAAAGCTTGGGAAAGGTCATGATGGCTAGGAGAGGTCCTAGGGGGTCCCTAGCATCAGTCCACAGAAGTCTACAACGTTGAGATGCTCGGCAACCAAGTTTGCAGGCTTCTACAGGATGTCTGCAGGGGATCCTACAGGAAACTAAGGAATTCTACAGGAAATCTGCTAACTTCTACAGGATGTGCTGTAAGTGGAAGTTTTGGGTGATGGTGAAGTGATGGAACAGTATGGGTGGATAGGTAAGGTGGAGATGGAGCTTGTGATGATTCAGGGGCAGAGAACCAGGATGGAGAAAGAGTGCACGAAGTGGTTGGTGGATAGAAGGATGGGATCAATGAAAGGTCAAAAAGATGAAGCTACGTGGGCAATGGAAGAGTTGGAAGGTGAACGAGCTGAATAGAGGTCGAGTAGGTGGCTTGAGGAGAGGTTAAGAAGAAGAATAAGGAAGTGGACTGATATGGAGCAGTGTAAATAAAACAAATTACTTAGGTCTTGCACCAAAAACGAGAATTCATTAACCAGTGCTACCTGTGCTATTAAACCAATGAACAACGATGTAAATCATGAAGAAAAGTCGTGCATGGAATTGTAATGACGAAGTATGGCTCAAGAGAAAAATGCATGGAAGGATCCACGATTAAACCGACTGTGTTGCAGCTTGCATAAAAGTAGAAAAGACTGTGTTTTTTTTGGTGGTTGGTATAGACTGCACCCAATCCCTAAACAGAGATGGCAGTGGAGGCACTAACAACCTTTTCTTGGAGCTCCAGTGGATTAAAAACCTCCTATCCTAATCTAAGCAACTGAAAGTAATTTAACCATAAGCTAATCCTACTCAATCTTATTAAAGAAATCAAATCAGCAAATTGTGTTCTTTGCAATGCATATCAAAACAAGGAAACAAAATGCTGGAAAGAAAGGTAAATAACACTACAAGAAGAGGAGATCTATTGCTCTCAGGTTGGGCCCTAACCTGGGAGCTATAGCTCCCTTAAAAGCTCAGAATTAGATCCAAATCTGCTTGCCTTTATTCATAATCAAAAGTCTAATGTCATGCCAAAACTGGCTTACAAAAACAAACACCGAGCTATGCTCAAAAATTACAATATCAGTCCAAAAGTTCAAAAAGCTCCTAACAAAGGCTACGGCCTTCATATTTATACAAAATGAAGATCAAGTTGGCTTCCTCCATTCGTGGAGCTTGGCTGTCCAACTGAAAGTCAAACTGCTGTAAAACTGTTGATCCTGTAGAACGTGTTGGCTGCCTTTAAGCTCGGTGGGGAGAGCTGTTAGAGCTCGGAGTTAAGGTGAAAATCACGAGGAGGGTCATCAAGACTGTGGACAACCTCCCTATGAACCCGCAATGTCACCTTTGCTGTCTCCTTGTCTCCTTTTGCGTGGTCTTTTGCTCTCTTTAATGCCAAGAACCTGAAATCATCATGTATTAGTCACATAGATATAATGCCTGCCCTTCTTCCTACAAACAACACGAATATACTAAGAAATGAATGCATAAGTGGTAAAAGATGAATGGTTGAACAAGGTAAGTAGGCCAATATGAGCCCAAATTGTACCAAAAATTGGGGCTCATCAGTCGCCACTCATGTATATGATCAGATATGTGAGTGGCCATTGTCTGTTTGAAGTTGGTTAGGAGTTCCGTTCCCGTTTCATACCTTATCGGTAATTGAAAATGGGTTAAGAAAGTCGTGGCTAAGGTACTGAAGTTGTTGAACGAAGCTCTAGGGAATTCAATATACCATTTTGCCGCTGGACCAGTTAACGTCCTCTAAAAAAGACGAAGCCTAATCGAATCATCGTTTAGGGTGTTTGATGAACACCACAGATGAAAAGTCATCACATGATTCGACGGATCTTCACCCGGATTTCCATTAAATTTACAAATATCTGATGGAAGTTTATGCGGAATCGCTGGCCACCAAGGGGCATAAGCAATTGGATCATTCGTCAACCGGTTTAGATCTGGTAATTCTAGAGTTGCTACAAAGGGCAACTGTTGATTCAGGTTAGGCGAAGCATACCCAGGATAAGATGGAATCGCCTGAACAGTGGGTCTTTGCATACCAGCATAATGTATTTGATGCTGGCAACTTTGACAAGGTTGATGGGCATAACCATTATAGTATGGTTGTTGATTACCGCTTTGGAAATGCGATTGCCCATTACTTACAAAGACTTGTTGCCCAGGTCCTTGATATGATTGCTGGAATGGGGGTTGTTGAGTTTGAACCAGCTCTGGTTGTTGAACTATTTGCTATTGACCAATACTGGATGATTGACCAAGATGAGGAGTCACAGTACTTGTTTGATCCTGAGTCGCTCCAGATAAGGAGGCACTAACCTGAGGTTGTGATTGAGTCGTTGAGACAAGAGGCTGTTGTATTGCAACCTGAGAAACTTGGGGTTGACATACAACAGGTAGCGCTTGTACTTGCGATGCAATCACCATACCAGGTATAGTGGGAATATTCGACACAGGGTGGACTGGTTGCATTGAATATGCAACCCTTGGTTGCTGAGGCAGTATTGGTACCCAACCACTGGATGTAATTCCAGTCTGACCTGAACTTTGTTGTAAACTCCCATATGGTTGTTCTCCGGAAGGGAACAATGAAAAAGCATACTGCCCTCCATATGGTGGCGATCCAGTACTTAAAGGGCAGATTGGCCTTTGAAGACACATTGGATCAATTTGTTGAGTTTCAACATAAGAAATACCAGATGATAATCCGGATGAAGAAATAGGAACTAACCATGTTGTCGAAGCAGTCCCTGATGGGACTCCGGCTTGTTGTTGATAACTTGCCGGACAGATGGTATACCATCGAACATCGTTGGGGTAGCAGCAGGAGGCTCTGCCGCTGCTGTGTCGGATGACACAGTCCTGGATGTCGACGGTTGTTCAGACATATCTAGTCTATCCAAAATATTTTCTAGAGATTCTACAAGAACTTACGATGAAAAGAGACTAACTTCGAAGATCAACGAGGGAATGGTGATGATAATTCCGTTTAAAATAAATTTTAACGACGCTTAGACACAACCAGCTTTTTCGATTTTAAAGAGTCGAGAAAAAGCAAAAGATGACTCTAGTCTCCTTCGATGTTTTAACGAGCCCGAAGTGACAAATGCTCGGATGGACTTTTTCCGTTATAGAGTCTGAAAAAGGCCAAAAGGAACTGCTCTGGAGTTCTAGGTAGAGGGTGTGCCAAACTTTTCGCAAAACCGCAGAATACTTTTTAGGGTACGGGCGGTCGATCTTCCTGAATGATGTGTTCAGTGCATTGCGATCAGTAGGGTGGCCGACACGGCTTCCTAAGGATAAAGGTTTTATGCCTATAGGGGTCTCCCAATATATACGCGACGGTACGTGGGAGCACAATCCGTACTGGCGCTACCGTCCCTCAGGAGGAATCACCCACCATCAACGAGATCGACAGTCACCAGGCTTTACGACGCCGGAACACGTCTCTAGCCTAGACCTCTATGTTGTGCGTTATGTTGCAAAGCGTTGTTAAGTTCATTCAATTTATTTTAGGTTGATCTTTTTAGAAGTTTGCCTTTTGAGGTTCACCACGAGATTTATGATACAATTCCTAAATGCAGTCTAAAGATGATAAGCAAGCTTTATATCTTTTCAACTTTGAAAATCCTAGCTACTAAGGGAAAAGAAAGACACCATCTTTTCTCAAAGAGCAATCAGCACACTCTAATGCACTTTTCCTAAATCAAGCATGCAAACTATCAATATGCAAATGCACAATGCAGGTGTTTGTTTTCCGCTTTCTTAGTATTGATGCCTACAAAGAAAGCTTTTTGTACAACTTTGAATTTGCTTTTAAATGACAAATACAAACAAGTTTACTCTTTCGAAATCAGAGAGGGTAGAAGAGATTACAACACTTAACGATTTCTGAAATGAATACTTGTTTCGACACTTAAAAGAGACAAACTCAAACCAAAAGCAAAAGTAAATGTATAATCAACTGCAAACAGCCAATGAACTCTCTCCTAAGATCACAATCAACAGATCTGAATCAAGGGCTACAGGATGATTATTTCACTCATGCAAAGGAAAACTGTAAATGACGCCACAAACACATAAAAACACTCACAGTCTTTTTGTACAAAAGGAGGCGGAATTTAAGCAGAGAAAAGGAGTTATCAGACTGGTACCTATGCTGGTTACAGGGTGCAAAAATCAGAGATCAAAACAAGGCAAAACAGAGCAGAGAACCCCAGCTGTACAAGGCCTAACTGGTTCAGCGCAACCTCAACACAGGGGTTTTGACATTCAGCGCAGGTAGCCTTCACGGGACCTGCGTTGAAATGCAGAACCTCTTCACAGCTGTCGCGCTGAAGGAGAAACGAGAGTTTCTCACTGGGTTCTGGGTCACAGATTGCTATTTAATCTACTGTTTCAGGCCAAATAAAAGCAACAAGCAAGGTACAATCAAAGGGATGCTTTGAGGGAGTACTAAGATCTATCACAAAGGATCATCAAATCATTTGTGAGTCTATTGTTCAGATCATAGACAAGTCCAGTGATTGGATCAAAGCAGCAACTGTCTACTTTGCATCTTGGAATAGCAGATGCGGTTCGATTGTTGCCGTCGAGTCTATGAAACAAACAATGATAGAAACACAAATAAAATGACTAAACAGATCTCCCCGATGGAGTCGCCAATTTGTTGTGGGGAAAAATGCCTATGCAGGACGATCCTATCGACCTAAGGTGTGACAGTGCCTTAGCAACAAACAGAGACAGCTATTCTAGTATTCTTCCTTTATGAATTAAGAATGAAGAGAGATGGATGGACTAATCGGTGTCTTCCGTTTGTCCCTCGATCCGGTTTCTCTTCTCTTGAAGAGTTCCCAGCTACTTGCCTTCTCGCTCGCCCAGCTTCAAGAGGTTTCTGCAAGATCACAAGAAGTGAACACTACACAAGACATGGATTCATATTCATAACTAGTTCAGGATTAGAAATAAACTAAACACACTAATGCAATCATACATCAAGAATACATCAGTATATAGGAGAAACCAAGATAGCTTTATTAATGAATAACAAGGTTCAGGAAGAGATACAACCCAGAGGGCTCCAATCCAGCATCTCCTTCCCAGCAAATGGAATTCCTATCTTCACCCCCTTCAAAGCATTAAGCACCCAATGATTCCAATCTCAAACCAACAGCAATTCTTTGCAATAACCCAATTCTAGCCTCTAGATCTCATGGAGGAGAGATCCATATATAGATGTTTGGAGAGAGGATGAGTCAGCTTGAGATCTGACTAGTGTCCTCTCCCTCTGTCAGTTCTTGATTCCACTTGGAGGTTCTTGCTTCCACTTGGAGGTTCTTGCTTCCACTTGGAGATTTGGAACCTCTTACTCATCACCAGTCGAATTCCCTGAGGCAAGTGTCATTTTGGAAGCTTCCTGGGTTTTGACACCTTGAGAAATGAACTTGCCACATGTCCACTCTCGTTCAGCGCAGGTAGCCAGTGTTCCCTTTGACATTCAACGCAGGTAGCCAGTGTTGGCTTTGACATTCAGCGCAAACAGCTAGTGGAGCCACTGAATTGATCCTGAATTGACTTGTTTTTGAGCAGTTTCTGGTGGAGAACTTCTGTGAATTGCTGTGGTTTGTTAGCCTTGTTCCTCTAGGGGTAGGAACAACATGTTTAGGGACTTTGGATCCCTTAGATTATGGACATCTCATGCTCAATGCTGTAAGGCACAAAAATGTCTATAACAAGATAAAAAACTTGTTAGACAAATATTACGTCTGGTGCATCCATGAAAAGTTGTTGCTATAAAAGTTAAAGTTGAAAAACTCTTAAAAGAGATATTTATTTACCCCGTTCCTTTGACTAATTGGGTATAAAATATTGTACCAATTAATAAAAAATAAGGAATTATTCGAGTATGCATTGATTATAGGGACATTAACAAGGCTTATCCAAAAGACAATTACCCAACCCCGTACATTGATCAAATTGTTGATGATTGTGCCAGAAACGAGATTTTCTCTTTCATGGATGGATTTTCCAGTTACAACCAAATAAACATACTCCCTGCCGATCAACATAAGACTACATTCATCTTCCCATGGGGAAATTTTTCATATCGTAAACTCCCATTTGGTTTGAAGAATGTTGGCGCAAATTTTCAAAGAGCAATGTCTTACGCATTTCACGATATCAAACATATTTTCCAACCCTACCTAGATGACCTACCAGATCACTCGCAGAAACGATAGGATCATCCATCGCATTTGAAAGAAATTTTCATTAGATGTAGACACTACAATATTCGTTTGAATCCGCACAAATGCATTTTTTGCGTACAATCCAGTCGACTTCTAGGATTTGTTGTTTCGAAAGAAGGCATTTGTGTCAATCCTCTTAAGGTAGAGGCAATTCTAAACTTGCCTACTCCTTCTACTCTTCGTCAACTCTAGAGTTTACAAGGGAAAGAAAACTTTTTACGTAGATTCATACCAAACTATGCCAAGTTGACCAAAGGTTTTTCTCGATTTTTGAAAAAAGGCATTCCTTTCATTTGGGATGAGCTTGTTGAAAAATATTTTGATGCATTGAAATACACATTGACCCATGCGCCGTTATTGCATCTGCCTTATTATCATTGGGATTACTTTCTATATCTTGTTGCGTTAGATGCCATCATTGGCATGGTATTAGTACAGGAAGATTAATCTAACAATGAAAATGTGATCTATTACATAAGTCAAAATCTCACTAAAACTGAGATCAAGTACGTGCATGTGGAGAAATTAGCATTTCTAGTTGTTCAAGTTGTTTAGCATTTTCGTCACCATATACTTTTGCGAAAAATGACAGTGATTTTGGGTTGCAACCCTATGATGTATATTCTTACCAAAAAAATTCTATGGGGAGAATACTCCAAATGGATAGTCATTTTACAAGAATTTGATTTGGAATTCGAAAGATCTAAATCAAAGAAATCATTAGTTTTCATTGAATTATTGTGTGACTTTCCCTATACTGACACAGAAACAGTGGTAGAAGATTCTCTGGCAGATGAATCTCTCTTTCTGATTAGTACATTTGATCCTTGGTATGGAGATATCATCACATATCTTCAACCCCAAAATTTTAGGCTTGATTTATCTCGAACTGATCGTCATTGCATCTGCTACAAATCCCAACAATATAACATTGTTAATGACACTCTTTATCGTCGTGGTGTTGACTCTATTTTTCGACAATGCTTAATTCTTAAAGAGGCTTAAAAAGCACTAAATTATTCCCATTCTGGATCATGTGGTGGTCATATGTCTGGGTATGCCACTACCCAAAAGATATTGCATGCTGACTATTTTTTGCCTTCCATGTTTAAAGATTGCATTATTGCATTCAAACAAATGCCATAATTTCCAGGTTTATGATCGCAATATGCGAGCGCCTCGAGCTCCTCTTCAGCCTATTATAGTTGCCAGTCCTTTTTCAAAATGGGGCATATATTTTCTCACCTGCAACCATCACTCATCCAGGGGGTAATGGGTATATTATCCTGCAATTGATTACTTTACGAATGGTTCAAGGCGATGCCTACATACAAGGACGATGATGAAACTGCAGCAATTTTCATTTTCAATCATTTGATTGCTCAGTTCGGTGTCCCGCAGGAAATTGTTACGAACCATGGTAACAATTTTCACAATTTTATGATGACGAAACTATCTGTACAGCTCGGCCTACTCCATGATAGCTCTACCCCTTACTATCCACAAGAAAATGGTCAAGTCAAAGTTATTAACAGTTTTTTAACAAACATGATTAAATAGATAGGTAGAATTCATAAAGGAAATTGACATACCATGACTTTTTCAGCTTTGTGGGCATACCATACTACTGCGAAAACATATGTGGGTTTCACTCCCTTCCAACTTGTCTATGGTTTGGAGGCAATTTTACCAATTGAACGTGAAATTCCATCTTTGAAACTAGTGATCGAGTTAATACCAACTACCTCTGCAGAGGAAGAGCATTTTTTGCATTTAGCACATCTAGATTAAACTCGCCATGAGGCTGCATTGGCTAGCAAGGCTCATAAAAAATGAGTCAAAGCTCAATTTGATCAAAAAGTAAATCATTTTTCTTATGCAAAACGTGACCTAGTCTTAGTCTATGATCAAGCACATGAAAAATTAGGCACAACTAAATTCGATCCTATGTGGCATGGTCCTTACATTGTAAAACATGTATTAGCTAAAGGAGCCTATGAGCTGGTCGATTATGATGGTGTCTCTTTGGGAAAGCCCAGAAATGGCCTTTACCTAAAGAGATATTGTGCATAAAATATTTTGTGGAGATTTGTACATTACTTTTATTATAATTTTATAAGTGTGTGCAATAGTTTTAGATTTTTTTATAGTCTACTACTACTTCTCCTTCTTATCTTGTTTTACACTTGATTTGCAGATGTCAATTTTCCCTCCAAATTACATTGGTTTTGTTGATGGCACTAGTTGTAGTGCTCGGAATTGTCTTCGCATCTTGGGTCATATATTCACCCAGTGATGAGTTAGTTTCTACTCATGGGATATGCCTTGGCCAAACAACGAAAAACATAGTAGAATATAGTGCATTCATTGAACTATTATCTGACACCATCTCATTTCGAATTCGACATTTGATTGCTAGGTAAGATTCCAACTCATAGTTTTACATTTAAACAGTGTCTACACAGTAAGAAATTCATCAATGTTAAGAATGTTTTTACAGGTCCATCTTTTGGAAAGGCAGTTTGATTACATTGAATATCAACACATTCCAAGAAATTTAAACACATTAACCGATGCATCAGCCAATCATGTGTTAAATAGAAATTTTCAACATTTGTAAGCAAAAACAATATCAATGCAAATATTGAACAAGATAAACTGGAATCAAAAGTAGTAATTTTTCATTAGATAAAGTCTGTAAAGAGTGTTATACAAAAATATGTCATCCAAGGACATAAGGCCTCGTGTTCATTATTATCTGAATATACCAATACAAAAATTAAAATGGAGCCCTAGAAGACTAAGCAGATAAGCATGACGATGATCATGACAGAAGACTATAACACGAGCAACCCGACGTAACAATCACTTGAGCAGTCTTGGAACCCCAACCACATGCATCTGGTACTGGAGAGGCAAATCATTAGTCTCACTCTATGGGATGGCTATATTCAACCTCTCTACGTTTTGTTCCAGCTCAGCCAGTACCTATGTTACCTCTAGGTTGGTTGTTACAACTACTATAGGTTGGTCACCCAGCCTTTCAAAACGTAGTAGCCCTTCTGGTCGAACTGGGCCCATGTCTACATATGCATTTCGAATAATTAGCCTTGAAAGATAAAAAACACATAAAAACTTAAAAACTTAAAAAGAAACATCAAAATGAGAAATTTTTTATCTAGGTCACCCCATTGTGTCCTTGCTGGAAGTGGGATATTTGGGGCACCCCTGTAATCTTTCTCTGCATATGGGAAATCCTCGATCGATATGATCTGTTGAACCAACCATACAAAAAAATCAGGAGCATATCTCACCACCAGAAAATCACCTACTTGACGAGCCATAAGCGAAACCCACCTCAACATCCATGGATCTCGAGGCCCTCCCTCATCCACCAAAATTTGTTCTGGCCTGAGGAGTGGAATCCTCTTTAGAGAAAAAGAAATCAGAATGGAACCATAACCAAAATTCTTCAGACTACCTTTCTTAGCTCTGGTCAGTTTTTCTTTCATATTGACAACCACTGCCTCGCACTAGTTAAAAACCGTGGACTCCCAACATTCCACGGTAGTCTGCATCTGGGCCTTTGTGGCCAATTGAAGAGTTGTGTTTCCACATAGCTTGCTAACAGTGAAATTTATGGTCCTCAAGGACAGTTTCCCAATAGTCTGAATATCAAACATGTCATCCTTGAGTTGTGTATCCCCACAGTAGAGTCGTAGATATCCAAAAGTTGTATCTCCACTCAGCCTTTGCCCATATAAAGAAATATCAACCCCTCTACGGGAAAGACCAGTCAAAAAGTATTTATTATTAGCATCAATGGTGACATGATGATCCCCAATAATGAAACATTGATCCTGGACATCCCAGGTTCTCACCAACCATGTCATCAGCACTACTTGAGCTTTCATCCCTGGAATAATCCAATGTTTGTAGAGACCACAATTTCTCAGACCCTGCAAAGTTGTTGGATCGTCCAAAGCTAATGAATATTGGGCTTCATGTTCTCTCTCCCTCCATTCCATTTTTGAATGTTCAATTACCCTAAAAATGACATTTAGAAGGAGTTAGAACAATTTTTTAAAACAGGTTTGGGATTTTTTGGGGTGGAATTTCCACATTTTTAAAACCCTCGGTGCTTTTGTGACCGCTTTTTGGTAAATAGAGTGAAATTGCGTAAATAGTTAGGAGAATTTCCTCGCAGACCACGTTTCTCAATATACAAAAAATTACTAGCCTGCATGGACCTGATGAAGACTTCCCATGCAGGCCCGAGGGTAGATTTTTAAACATGGAAACCCCCAAAAAATTAAATGAAAGCCTAAAATTGAAATGTAAGCGGATGAAAATGTAGATATTGAAGATATCTCTTACCTGGAGGAAATGGTTCATGATTTCATCCATCGGTTTTCTCTTAATCAACCTCAGAAGTTTGGTGGTAAAAATCCCTCTTTCTGCTCTCAAACTGGTTAAAAAACAAATGATAAAAATAAAGTTACTTTTTGAACTTTCATAAGTTTTTGGGTGATTAAAATATTATTTTTATGGCGAGGACCTTTTAAAAGTCAAAAAATTTAGTGTTTCTTAGCCTAATATCGAGCAGTTATGCTAATTTATTGAGTTTAATGTGCAGAATAGGTTACAGCATTAAAAATGGATCATTTTGACTGTGAGCATAATTTTATCACTTTTCATGCTCTTAAAAATCACGAAAAAGCGAAAACCTAGAGTCCTCTTTTAAGCCCTTTTTAGACTCTCAAAACATAAAAATATCTTCGAGCACTTGATTGTTCGAACTCATAAAGTAAATGAACAACTGTCCACTTAGTATAAGTTTACCCCTTTCACAGATTGAACTGGACTATTTATGAAAAAGATATATGTTGACTTATTATGGTCAATAGAGTTCTCTCCTGCATTATTTTATCCTTTTTTGGGCTTGAGGGACTAAATTTACAAAAAATAACACTGTGGAGTTTACTTATGTTTTTCTCTTGACTCCCTAAAACTAAAAAACATCAAGCTTTACTTTCTCTAAGCTTGTTAAAATTTTATGGTAAAAGAATTGAATGAGTTTTCTTTTCGTGTCTTTTCAAACTCTTTAAACATGAAAATGAAATTGAGTTAACCCTTTACTGGACACGTTAGAAATTAAACAGTATATGACTCATTAAGCATAATGAGACCGAACAACTCCTTCTTAGGGTTCATTAAAAATACTTCACTAATCCGAAGTATGAGCGTATAGGACAAGCATATGTTATCGTCCTCAAGCTTGTAAAAAATCAAGAGGTACTTTCCAGTAATGGTGGGGAGAAATTTGGAAAGGGTATTCATTTTGCATTCATTATAAAGGCAGTATGTCACTTTTGAATACGACACTCTGTCACACCTGTGTCCGAGTTGGGAAATCCATTTGTCTTACAGTTAATCGAACCCCATTCAAAATCTTCAGCCAGGTTTTGAGTATTATCGTTGAGTCAAATGTTGCCAAGTCAGTTGTCGTGTCACTATGTGTTCAAGAGAAGTTCAACCTCAGTTCATATTCCTTTGAAAATTTTAGCCTTCAGTCGTGTCGGCCATCCCTGAGTCAATGCTTGCAAACTATTCTTCAAAACTTGAAATTGTGTTTCGTGTTGTAAGCTTTCCGGCGACGGGTCACTTCCTATCAACTTCAGCTCATCATCTAGGAGGTTAATCTAGAAACATTAAGTACCTTGAATCCTTCATGCCTTAATGGTAGGTTTCTCTCTTTCAACGATAGGTTCTCATCATTGGCCTTCGATCAACCGACTTTATGAGTATTCGACTTCAGATCATCTTTTCACACTCTGTAGATTGTAATGAGAGTACCTTGAGAGCCATTGTTATTATTGGTGGTTTCTCTCGTGCTTGTTAACAATTCACATCATTGATCAGTAATCAAGTGGTTTCTACCATGTTCGACTTCGAGACATTCACTCGCATGGCTAGATTCGTACTACGGATCGAGAAATGGAGATCAAGACCCTGGATCTAGTTTCATCAATCCAGGTTGTGAGGAGTTATATATTCATGATTATGTAGACAAATTCATAGTTGATGGTCGTGTCCATATTATTTCTACTATGGATATGATTCTTGAGTTTTTATGTACTTGTTTATTGACTTAGTTTTACTCTGAGTATGGGAATGCCTACCTCAGTAATGATGATTATATTGCATTGTAATACTTGAATGTTTCTTGCAGGTTTCCAACCATTGTCTCTGATCCAATATTTGGCATGATAAACCACTTCAATATTTAAAACTTATTTTTTAGACTTCGCACTTTAGAGGGAAAGTTTTTACACGTCATTTTGTCACCATGACACTTGACCACTAAAATGGATCTCTCACCATCCATAAACATGTTCCATTACGCTCCCTTAGAAGTCAAACAATCAAAAACCCTTGAAGAAAGTGTGAATTTTGAGTAAAATGGCTTTATGACTTGTTAAGTGTGACCTTTGCACTTTTCCTAGTAAGTTTCCATGCTTTTTCAATTTCTATCCCTGATAACTACACATAACTGCGCTCTGTCTTCCATTATAGACCACACAAGTAAATCAAAGAAAAGTACAAATAAAAAGCGAATTCCAAAAGCATTATTGGTCGAATATATCCCAAATGAAATCTTCTAAGTCATATATATTCGAGCCATACCCCTCAAATCATAGAGCTAATTCCCTTTCATCAAAGAACCCCAATCCCCCAATTAGAGGATCTCATCCTTCTCTTTTGGATTTGAAACTTCTTCCTTTTGGCCTATAAATTGACTAGAGGATGGAGGAATTAAGAGGTTCAGAAAAGATACACTTGTGTTTTTGGATTTAGAGTGGAATGCTTATCAACAAAGGAGAGGTTTAGAGGCATTTGGGAGGAACCTCATGACATCAAGGTAGAGGTTGTAAGGCTCTTCTTTATCCTTGAATTAATACAAATGAATCCTTTTTCCCATTGTATTGTCTTATTGAAATGATGAATGGTTTATGATTCTTTTTATGTTCAGTAAGATAATCTCAATTTATTATCTCCTTGATCATTAGATTAAGCTTGTTTGAATTGTTATGATTGTGTATTCCTTTGATCTCTTTTATGTCTGTGATTGCAGATATTTTTGAGAATCGGGAAGCTTCATCGAGAGAAAAGGGATCTTAATCAATCGTTTCGCAAATAGGTAAGAGGCTTATTTTCCTACTCTTGTATTTACAATTCGAATGAAATAATATTAGGGAAAGAGTTATTCAATTTTCTGTTTGTTTCTAGTTTCCTTTAGGATCTAGGGAGATCGCTCTTGTCAAGAAGAGGGATTTATTCGCCATAACAGAGAGTAGAGAGAGAGCTCCAAAACTGAAATGAAAAAAGGTACCAATTGATCCTCATAAGCCTTTTTATTAATGAGACCTCTATTTTCTTCAATTCTTCATTTTCCTCCTCACATGCAACCTATGACCTTTCACCTTCCTTTTCTCCTAATTTCCATTATTTTCATAACTAAAATGCTAATTAATGCCACTTTTCCTTTCTAAATCATTTTCCATTTCCTTTTCGAATGTCCTTACCCATAATAAACCAAATGAACACCCACACTACGATGTTTTTCCCAACATTTAGCGTGGAATACGTGTCCCAGTACCTTGGTTATTATTTTGCCTTTATCAACTTTATTACATGGAATTTTGTCCAAGATTTTTCTTGTCTAATCCAAACATCCATATAGATATAAGTTTATTCCTTAATATCATCTTCATGTTTATGTTCTTTATTTGTAGATACTTACTAGGATATCAAACATTTCCTTGGTCATCTTCTTTTCAGACAAGTGAGGAATCAAATGATCCTTCATTGCATGCAAGATTAGCCTCATGACTCTAATATTATTCTCATGAGATGCTAATTTCTCTCGATATGTCCTTGAAGGAACTACTTTGTCAACAATATCCCAAATATCATTTCCTTCAAACACAAAGTAACTCTTTATTTACAAGGCAAGAAGTTTGAAGTTATATCTAATCTGTATTCAAACATGAGACTAGTTGCTGCCATCTTTCAAATCTAAACCAACTACTAAATAAATGTGCTTAGTACTTCAAGCACAATAAATTGAATAAATGTGCTTGGTCCTTCAGGAACTTGGTAAAACAAATAATTGATGGTCCCCAGATCTACTAGCTCTACCTATTGCAAACTCAGATATGCACTAGATCTATTTTCTAGTCACTTGGATTTACAAGTTCCATATACCCACATTTGCATTAGATCTATCTAATGGTCACTGAGATTTGCAAGATCTACTTGCTATATACCTAGATCAACACTTGATTTGTCTGCTAGAAACTCAAATATGCAATTGCATCCTTTAGACATATTGTTGTAACCTTTAGATTTGTTGTAGTAATCTTCAAATCAGTTGTTGTCGCCTTTAGATCTGTTGTTGCAACTGCTTGGAAATCAACTTCTCTCAAAGATCAAACTTTGATAAAATGCTAAAATATCTCTTCCAAGAACCTTGGTAAATTAATTCCTTATAATTTCCTTGCTGAAAAGTTAATTTATATTTCTTTAGCCCATATAATAAAATACACTTCCTGGAAATTTAATTGGAAATAAAAAATCAACAGAAGGTATAGGAAACCAATCTCCAAAATACATATAAATTTCCTACCCTTCAAATATTATCTTTTCAATTTTCAGATTTCCTTGAGATGTGGTTAGAGGCGATTCCCACATCTTGTGTCAGCTAGGTTTTAGGAGAAGGATTACACCATTGGAGGGTCAGGAGGGTTTTGGAGGAGTTGTATCAGTTTGACTGGTATCTCTTACCATATTTCATGATCAGGATTAGTTATGCATAGTTTGATATTGGTTCCGTTGCATTCTGGAGATTTTCATAAAACAAAGTTATTATCAGACATATTTAAATTATTTACACTTAAGGTGTGATTTTGGATTAATTATATGGTAATAGCTCGTTGGAAATTAAATGAAAATATATATGCCACTGGATGATAAATGTAGTAATTTACAGGGTATGTTCCTCGAATAGAACACCAAAGGACACCGCCCACAAACAGATCACAGATCAGCACACCAGTATTCTTGACGTGGTTAAAACCCTCAAAGAGGGAATCAATCCACAACCTGAGCCAACGCAGCCACTTTAGGAAATTTATTAATAAAAGAAAGAAAATTTACATAAGCTTCTCTCATGAATGGTCACCTTAGAAATGACCCTCCATGCTCTTTAAATAGAGATCATGGACCAATCGAGTGTTAAGCCACAGATCAAGTGTAGGTAATACCGAGGAGAGAATGAACCATTAGATCACTTCATGTCTAGAAAATATTGTGACTGTTAGATTGTAAGTTACAAAAAGTATATAGTAAAGAAACGCACTTTACCTAACTCTACACTAGACCAAGTTATACTTAACTATTTCCTATGTGTTAGAATATCCTAACATCCCCCCTTAAGAACAACTTCGAATAAGATTGAAGGATGTACAAATATGACACAATAGGAGAAGGAAGGAGGCATTAGATCCTATCCCCCCTTAGTGACAACTTCCTTAACTCCAACCATAAATCGAAGTTTAGTAAACTTCGCCTCTGTGAGAACCTTTGTAAAGATGTCTGCAACTTGATCATCGATTGAACAATATTGCAGTTTAAGAACATGGTCATGAATGAGATTTCTGATTAAGTGCATGTGTATTTCACTGTATTTGTTGCATTGATGTTGGACTAGATATTTTTATAGTTGAATGGCACTTTGATTATCACACCAAAGTGTATTTGGATGTTGTTGCTGAAAACCAAACTCTGATAGGATCTGACAAAGCCACAGGGCCTCCTTACTAACTTCTATGGTGCCACGATACTTTTCTTCTGCTGAAGAAAGATAAATGGCACTTTGTTTCCTTCAAGCCCATGTAATAGGTCCAGAACCAAGAGTGAAGATATAACCTACAATAGACTTCCGATCATCGAGGTCACCAGCCCAATCGAAATTAGTGAAACCAACCAATAGAGGAGATGCTTCTGCATTGTAATGAATCCCAAACTGAACTGTACCTCAAACATAACGAAGTATTCCTTTAGTTGTTTTCAAATGACTTTCATGTGGGTTTTGAATAAACCAATCAATAAGGCCAACAACAAAGGAAAGGTCAAGACGATTACGGGTCAGATACAAAAGTTTTCCAACAAGCTGACGATATAAGGTAGCATCAACTTCAAGGGAAGTACAAGTGACTGAAAGTTTGGCTCCAGACTGAAAGGGAGAAGGGGTTCACTTACAGTTTTCCATGTGAAATTGGCGTAGAAGATCATAGGCATACTTGGACTGGGAAAGGGAAATACCTTCCTTGGATTACAAGACTTAAAGACTAAGAAAATAATGCAAGTGTCCTAAGTCTGTCATTTCAAACTAATTTTTAAGGCTGGACTTCACATGGTTTACAATTTTGGGATCACTACCAATAAGGATAAGATCATCAACATAAAGAATAAGAATGATAAGGGACTTACCCACTTTCCTGGTGTAGACATTATTGTTAGAATGACACCTAGAAAAGCCAGTATCTAAAAGAAAGCTATCCATTTTGGCATACCAAGCTCGAGGGGCTTGCTTGAGACCATAAAGGGGTTTTTTAAGACGAAATACAAGGTTGCAGTCTGTTTGTATAAATCCATGAGGTTGTTCCATATAAATCTCTTCATGCAAGTCCCCATGCAAGAAGGCAGATTTAGCATCCATCTGATGGACTTCCCATTTGAAAGAGGCAGCAAGGGAAAGAACAAGGCAGATAGAGTTCATTTTGGCAACAAGGGAGAAGCTTTCAGTATAGTCAATGCCTTCAACTTGTGAAAATCCCTTGAAACAAGATGAGCTTTATGTTTATCAACTTTCCCATCTGGTCCAAACTTGGTTCTGTAAACCCATTTACATCTAACAAGTTTTCTTCCCTTTTGAACAAGAACAAGGTCCCATGTATCATTTTCCAATAATGAACGATATTATTCATTCATAGTTGTGTCCCAATCTGGATGGCCTAAAGCTTCTACAAAGGTGTCAAGGTCATAATTTGTTGAAGCTTAAGCTAGTAAAGAAGAGGCTCTATCAAACTGACAACGTGTACGTCATTGATCTATAGGATCACCTACAAGAGATCTTGCTGCATCCCAAGTAGAACGGACCCATTTTGGAAGCTGAGGAGCTGAAGGAGGATCCTGAGAAGGTGGGGAGGATTTTCATCCTCGTTGTCATCATCTGAAGAAGAGATATTTTCAGTAGTATAAGGGATAGAGAGAGGTGGCACATCCATCGAACTAGTCTCGTAGGCCGATATATTTTCAGCAAACTTTACATCTCTTCTAATGATAACATTTTTGGATTTAGGTGAAATAATTGTATATCCTTTGACATCTTCAAAATATCCAACAAAAATACATTTTTCACTCTTAGGTTCTAAGGATTTATGTTTCTCATCTGGAATATGGGCCCATGCTTCACTTCCAAAAACGTGAAAGTGACTTATATCTGGTTTAATTGAGCTCCATGCTTCTTCTAGAGTGATATTCTTTAAAACCTTAGTAGGAGAGTGATTTAATATGTAATTTTCACAATTAATTACTTCTACCCAAAAGTTAAGACTAAGTCCTTTAGATTGAAGCATAAAATTAGCCATTTCCTTTAAGGTGCGATTCTTCCTTTCAGCTACACCATATTGTTTTGGAGTATATTGAACAGTATTTTGCATTTGAATTTCATGCTCAGTGCAAAAGTTGATGAATTTGTTGTTAACATATTCTCCACCATTATCCTATCTTAGCTTAAGAATTTGATGTCCATATTATTTCTCAACAAAAGCCAAGAACATGTTAAATACTTCACTCTTGAGTTTTAAGAAGTATACCGAAGTTCTTCTGGAGAAATCATCAATAAAAGTTAAGAAATACTTGTAGCTAGAGAATGAAACAACTGGAAGTGGACCACATAAATCACTATGCACAAGCTGTAAAGGGGCTGAGGCGTGCCAAGAGGCATGTTTTTCAAAACTATCCAAGATGATGTTTTCTGAGTACACATCCGGATAAACACAGTCTCTACAAGATACCATAGGAAGACCTATCACCATATTTTCTTTACATAGATTTTGAAGGGAGTGATAGTTTAAGTGACCAAATCGCTCATGAAAAAGTTTGCTCACTTCATCATTATGAGCAACAAATACAAAGAGAAGACTTGATGACCCAAAGTTATTAAACTTATACAACCTTGTAGAATCATCAGCAATTCCAGTAGCTAAAATCTGTCTAGGATCTCTGAGGTCCTTAATTACAACATCATGAGGTGAAAATTCAACGGTTTTACCTTCACATGAATGAGTTATCTGATATACAGATAGAAGGTTGCAGGATAAGGTAGGAACACATGATACATCATTAAATTGACCATTGTCTGGATGAATAGTTCCAGTTCCTACAACACTAAGAGATTTATCATCACCAACATATATATTTTTGGTGTTACAATCATTTAAAGAAGAAAACATGGCTTTGCTTTTGGCCATGTGATAAGAATCTCTAGAATCAATGAGCCACTCAAGAGAATGAGAAGAAGAAGATAAATTTAGTGCAAAACCAGACCGAGATGCTTGACAACCACATGCAGAAAGTGTTATTCCTAAAGATGAATTTGAAGTTAAAGAGTGCTCCAAATGGATGTTATGCTTCTTCATTTTTGCTTCCAAGGCATCCATCTTCTTAAAGCATTTGGATTCTAAGTGGCCATCTCGATTACAAAATTTGAAATGTTTATTAGTCTTCTTCCCTTTGTTTTTATTTGCCTTATCATTTTGTTGAATTATTTTTTAATTTTGAGACTGAAAGTGTTGAGGACCCTTGGTTTGTTTAGGACCATTCTTTTTAGGATGCTACTTCTTAGGATTCTTTGAACTTGGTTGTCGTTGGGCGACTAAGGCTTTCTTAGAAGAGTTTCCAAGCTTAAGAAGACCAAGATGTAAGAGTTTTTCTTGTTCTCTTATTAAAGAATCACAAAAGACATCAAAAGAGGGGGACTTGTAGGCTTGTTCTTGAGAAATAAAGGCTTCTCTAGTAGAATGGAAGATGGAAACAAACACAGAGTAGGTTGGTCCTAACTTTATAAGAATGGAATAGATAAGGCTACCATCTTCTTTCTTAACCTTAACACCTTCCAAGAGAAGTCTAATGGTCTTGAACTTTGACAAAAAATCTTCAATGGAAGAAAAATTATTGGGGTCCAACATAAGAAACTCATTTTCGAGTTGATGGGCTCTAATTTCATTTTTAATTCCAAAAACTTTATTGAGTTTTTTCATTTCTTCATCGGGGGTATCAAGTTTTGCAATATGGAATCTAAGGTATGGAGAAATAGACATCCCTATCAACCCACGTGCTTGACCTTACCTATTTCCCCATTTGGTTGCCTTATCTTCATCTTTAGGTTTAGAATCTTGGCCTGAGGCTATTCTATAAAGACCTTTACTTCTAAGTAAATCCACAATGTAGGATAATCATTGGAAGTAATTGGTGTTGTCAAGAATAATTTGGCATGGACTTTCCATTTTAACAGAAAATGAAGTTGTAGATGTTGAAACTAAGTCTTTCAATGGAAAGATCTCAAAAAATTAAGCCGATTAAAAAAAAAACGGCTTTGGAAACAGATTCCGGATGAAAAAGCTATGGCTTTTTGAAAAAAAATTGTTGAAGATGCCGACAAAATACGTGAATGTGCAGAAGTGAATGATAATGTTATATTTAAAAAAAAAAATCCCCCCATTTCCAAACTTAATCTAACTAGCTCACTTTAAAAAAAAATATGTGACCCACTTTTATAAATAAGTGAAAGTCACTTTTACAATGATACTTTATGAGCTATCCACTAAATTGTAACTTAAATAAAAGATAAAGAGACTTCATAGTTATAAGTGACTCACATTTTATAATGGGTGAGAACACTTTTACATAAAGTAACTTTAAAACATAAGTTACATGTGTTTTTTGAAAAAGTAACTCAACAAAAAGAAAGACTTGAACCGAAGACCTCTATTCTCATAAAGTAACTTTGGACCAAGTGAGCTAGTTTAAAAGGTTAGTAATTTTTGGAAAAGAGGAAAGGGTTTTTTTTTAGTTACTAAGGCTTTGGAGTGCATGCTTGCTTCAAAATTATTTTTCTGCCTACAAAACAAAAAACCACACAACCCAACACAAACATGAAAAAAAAAACAAAACCTTATGGCTTGAAGTTAGCTTTCGCCAGAACTAAATATTTTCCTCAATGTTTCTGATTTTCCGAGATCACACTAAGGCGCGACAGCAAAGAGCATACGCATGAGAAAAATTCTTCCTTTCTGTTTCTGATTTTCCCAAATTGCACAAAGTCGCGGGTAAAAAAGCATATGCAAAAATGAAAGGTATAGATCCGGTAATAAAAACCAGAGAGCTAAATAAACCGAAATAAACAGAGAGATGAATAACTAAAACTGCAAATAAAGATTGTATACTTCCAGATCTTAAAAATGACATAGCTAGGACTACTAGAAACCTTTTCGCATGAAACGAAAGGGGTTCCTCACTGGAACAGATGCTCCTAACACAATAGAGCAGTCCTCTCATCCCAAAAGTAGTCAAAAACAATAGATCTAGGAAACAAAAGTTAGATGCAGTTGTACCAGCTTAGGATTTGGATCACCAAAGGATGCAACCTTCAAATAGCTCTGATACCACGTAGGAATTTACAGGGTAAGTTCCTCAAATAGAACACCAAAGGACACCACTCACAAACAAATCACAGATCAGTACACCAGTATTCTTGACGTGGTTAAAACCCTCAAAGAGGGAAACAGTCCACGGCCTGAGCCAACGTGACCACTTCAGGCAATTTATTAATAAAAGAAAGAAAATTTACATAAGCTTCTCTCATAAACGGTCACCTTACAAATTACCCTCCATGCTCTTTAAATAAAGATCATGGACCAATCAAGTGTTAAGCCACGGATCAAGTGTCAATAATACCGAGGGGAGAATGAATTGTCGGATCACTTCATGTCTAGAACATATTGTGACCGTCGGATTGTAAGTTACAAAAAGTACATAGTACAAAAGCACACTTTACCTAACTCTACAATAGACCAAGTTATACTTAACTATTTCCTATGTTTCAGAATATCCTAACAATAAAAAGGGGCTTTTGGTGGCTAGTGTGATCATTATGGCGAATTAAGAATTTTTGGAAGTTAAAAGTGACTTTAATTAGTTAATAAAAGTCGCTTTATTAAATAAAAGAGGTGAAAAGTGATTTCATAATTTAATTGGAGAAAAAAGTAAAAAGGTAGAAAAAGGTCAAGTGAGTTATAAAAAAGAGAAATAAGGAGTCTCTCCTCATTCTTGCATTTTCTCACTTGAAAATTAGAAATTTGGAGAGCTCTTGAGAAAGAGTCTATGGTTTTTGGAAAACCTCATGCTAGTTGTTGGTTTCAGCGTTGAAACTATATACCCTAGCTGGTAGTGGATCAGAATCACTAAAATTTTGAAATTATGCTTCATCAGGAATAAGATAGGGGAAAGAACAAGTAAGTTATTGGTATTATCAGTTGATTTTATAGATTGAATTTTTCTATTCTATATTTTTTATACATGTTGAGCACACCCATTAAGGGGTTGAGTTACTAAGCCACAACTAGAGGGCCAAGTTGTTTAGTTTGGTTGCACCTTTTGAGGCTGAGGTCTTCCATTTATAATGGGTCGAGTTTGTCCATTGTTTGGTTGGTCGAGTTAACACACTTTTGATGAGTTTTAGAGTGAGCTCATTATTTTTCTTGGGGTCGAGTTTAGTCATCTCAAAGAAGGTAATGATTAGCTTCTCTAAGGGTCGAGTTATATTCATTTTGTGTAGGTCAATCTACTATTTTAATAGGGACTAGTTCTTCCACTCAAAGACGTCCTGTTATATTATTTTCCTAAGGTCAAATCCTCTCATATTCTGGTTGATTTAGTTCATAGCTCAACTACCCTCTTGTCAGATGTCTTCTATCCCAAATTTGTGAGTCATGTTGCATATTTTGTTGGGATATTGCTACATGAAATAATTGAGGTCGAGTTGTTTACTGGGGGTTTAATTTCTGAGTCTACATTCACCATTTGGGGGGTTGACTTACATTATCAAAATGGATGATATATTGAGGATTGTACAGCTGAATCATATACCAGTTTCCTCTTTAATATTGAGCATTGTAATCTCTACTATCTAGCCAATGAAATGATTGTGTCTTTAAATCTATTGTTGTTATAATTTTGGGTTGTTTTCATTGGAGGAAAGGTTATTTTATTAATGTTTCCAATATATATCATCAACATTTGTATTTTTGGGTTTATTATAAATCATGTGTTACTAATTTGAAGCGTTTATTGGTCATTTTGGGACATTTATCTAGCTCTTTTTTTATTCATTTGAAATTAAATTGAAGAAAAGTGCACCAACAGTGAATGTTATGCAAATTGTTTGATGAAATGACACAATGAAAAAATTCACTAAACTTAGAAAACTAAGTGGGTATCTTGAGATATTCCTAGGGGGTTTTCTTACAGTGGTATTAGAGCATGATTTTTTCCATCTATGGGTCTAAATCAAGGTGATATTGAGAAGAATAGTTCCAAGACTAGAATCAAAAGGCTAAAGGAAACAAGGAAAATTGCTTCCAAGTCAAGAAGAACAATTTGCCCAAAAATTTGAAGATTATAAAAAACCTTTGCAAAGATAATAGAGCACATGGAAGCATGGGTATCATCAAAGGAAACAAAGGAAAAAAGGAATAGAAGGTCCAAAGATGAAAAAGTAGCTAAGGACCAAGAAGCAAGGATTGAAGGGAGCCCAAAGAAGAATAATAGTTCAAATAAATATAGGTGAACACCATGATGAAACCTTTCAGGACGAATTGGGAAAAGTCATATCTGTGGAAGATGAAGATAGCACATATTCACTCCAATCAATTGGTACAAGGGTTTGGGATGGAGGAGAGTCAGATATTGCTACAAGATGCTTATCATCATTTAGCGAGATTGTTGAGTTGGATAATGAGTACAAGAAAAATCATGAGGCCACTTTTATTTTGACAACAATTGATGAAGATTCCTTGTTTAGAGTCAATCCCTAGTTCCCAATTAGGATGTGCGCAAAGATGATAACCCACAGGTAGTCAGCGGTGTGAACTCAGACCTATCAGCTGAATTATTTTATGAAGAAAATATTGTTCATAAGCCTACTTGTGCCCATAATTTGAAAAACCAATTGAAAGTAAGCATTGACGCTATTAGGGTAGCCACGAGGCATTATGATGATACACAGGCATTAGTGGAAAATTGTTGTTGGATATATGCAATGACACATGAAAATCTGGGAGGGGGGCCTTCACTTGCATATTTTCATAAACTCAAAGAGGCATTGGTAGAGATGAAATCTAACTACCTACACCTTCTTTCAAATAGAGATGACCTACTCATGATTGTTTATATATACCATGATGTGCTAGAAGGGAAAGAAAGGGAAGTTGACAAGCTTACCTATGAGCTTGAGAATACCCAAGATTCCTTGAAGAGCACTTAGATGGCCCTTCAAGAATCATAGTTTGGTGCAGGGTAACACCCACACATACCCACAGTATGCATTTATCAATAATACATCCACAACTATCCCAGGTATTTAACTCTATAATGGAGTTAAATCTTCAGACCATAAATGGTCAAGGCCCCTTTATAAGACGTTCCTTTGTATCGGAACCAATCACCCTACCTGAACCTTCCTCTCGGGATTATATATGAACCCTTCAGAACCTTCAATCGATGCTTTTAATTCCTTTCATAATCCCTACACAAAGGATTATCACACAATACGCCTTTTATTTCTTTTTACAGGTTCTGCACAGAACCCAAGGCTAAAACCTCATCGCAATCGCTATCGGCAATCTTCCCTGGCCTTACCACATATGTGATACATCACCCCTCCGACTCCGATATACGACTATTGGAATCGTAAAACACTGCTTAAGTCTTAAACCACTTGGCGCAACACTTTACACAATACAAAGGAATTGCACTAACCTTCCGCCCGAATCATATAATAAGCAGACTTCAAAGTTTATACACCGGCACTTATAATTGTCGTCGGTTCCATAACTTATCGCTCCACCACGCATCCGCTGCGACCTCTGCCTTCTCTGAACGCCGATTCCCGATTTCCGAACCTTCGATCACCGATTATCACTTAATCGCTATTGACGTATCGGCGTTCCTTTATACTGGCCTTGAATGCTTCAAACTGCTGATATGTGATTTGAATCATGACCGTTGATCTGTGAAATCTGACAGCTGCTGTGTATCACTTTACACTTCTCTGCAATTCCTTTTACTTAGAAATTCTCTGTAATTACCAATGGTTCCTGTGGTTTCTGGGTTTTCACAAGGTTCCGGCTTTTCGTTCTTCTGCTGCTCAATTCGTTCTCGTTTGAGCTTAACTCTACGGACTCCTTCAATCACTGTCCTTTGGGACTTTAATCGCTCCCTTGAATGGATTCAAAGGTCCATTATAACTCTCTATTTCGCTGCTTCTCCAGAGCTTCCTCTATCTCTTCACTTGGATTTGAAATCCATTGTAATTCCTCTGAATCACTCCGTCCCTCTGCGTCCTTCAGAATTCTGCCTGCAACCTGTAGAGTCTACAAATTCATTGTAAATCATTCATGAAATACTTCTTAAACATACTAACATAGATAGGAACCAATCTTTCATATATTAATATAAAAGCACAGATTACATTCGAGACACTTCAGTCTCACGCAGACCTGATTTCTACTATTTGTGGCCTCCCTTCCTATTGAACACACAGGTTCACTATTTAAAAGAATGCATTGTATTGGATCATTGGAAGATCCGATCACCCCTCTAACAAAAGCCCTAAAGCTCTTTGCATGCATACATATGTGGCAGATAAGTCTCCTTGAGACTTTATCCATTCCATATTTTCCTTTGTTTTAAAATAGAAAAGTCTTCTTATTAGCTTCCCATTTAATGCCTAAAAGCTCTCTCTTGTTCCTAGAATCATGGAACTGTTTAAGAGTTGGATTTGACTTCTACCACTCATGTTCTCATTTATTTATTTTGAGAGCATTTAGATATTCTCCCATTATCTAATTAAATCACTTAAAAGCCTAAATATTACATTGACTTGAGACTTAGGAAAACTATTTCCTAAAATGCGTGACCCCCTATGTCTACTATTTACAACGATTTTCCTTAGGTTGAATGCTCCTGCATCATAGTTGTAGGTTTATTAGATTTAACATGTGGGGTTGAGTTTTGGACATTCTTCATCATCCATAGCAGGTCGTTACTCAAAGTTCAAGTGTCAAAACTTGTTGGATGACGAATTAAATTCCATGTCCAATGAGTACCCGTTATGCATACTTTTGAGAAGACCCACATTGATAAAAAAAATGAAGATACATTTAAAAAGTGTGTTCAACATGCTTTCTTAATGTATCTTCAACTTTTATCAATGTGGTTCTTTTCAAAAGTAAGCATAATAGGTACTCATTGGATGTGGAATTTAATTATGCATCCAATGAGTGTCTACACTTGAAATTTGAGTAAACCTATAAGGAGATAAGCCAAAAATACAATTAAAAATAAAAATAGTTTTCTTCTTTTCCCTCCAAAATTCATAACTCTTATTTTATTGCTTTCCTATTATTATATTATTTTCCATAGGAGGCCACTTTTAGGCTGAAATTTCCTCTAATGTATGCAGTGGCGTATGGTGCTGCATAGTGGAATCTTGGAGTGTTGCCTATGAGGATACCTTCTAACAAGGACATCAAGCATACAATTAGCTTTGGTTTACCCAAGATCAAGGGGGGGACAAATAAGCATCTAGGAGAATCATGTTCATAGAAGAGTGGTTTTCTATTGGGATATAAGTAGATCAAAGGTGGAGAAAGGGCATTCAAAGGACTACCCTTAGGTATCCATATGGACTCTTGATCATACCCTTGGGGACCCACACACCTATCACTCTCCAATACTGCTTACAATCACAGAGGGTTTTGTTATTTCCCCTTGATGCTCTCATCATGAGCAGTAAGCCATAGAAGGCTCACCTAATACAGTTGGGTGAGACACAATGCATCGTGGATAGGAGAGAGACTTCCTAGTTAAGTTTTATGGTATTTGCACGTGTTGACAAATATAGGCTTAGGGATGGCATGATCTACTGTAGAGGTAGCATATGTTCTACCACTAAGTTCATATTTAGGGAGATGATCATGAGGAAGCTACATGCTAAACCATTTTCTGAACATTCTTAGGAATTGTATGAGCATGAGGTACAATGGATGATAGACCTACTTTATAAGAAGGTACCTAGGCTCTAGGTAGTATCTATGCACATCATCAGGAGACATGATAACAGGTTTCATTATGTGATCTGGATGGAGCAGGGTGGTTTAACATGCACTAGGTTCATTCTTTATTCCTGGCGTCCATATATTGCATGCAGGGATCAGAGATGAGGCCTAGATGAGTTCCAGAAGTTAACATCACTTCACAGTAGTAGTCAGTAGGGATTACGAGTTGCGAGCTTATGATTTGGCTATGGGATTCATGGATCCAGTTGATTGATGGATCACTCCACTTCTTGATGAGTATGGTTATGATAACGAGTGATCTATTTCATTCTTGGGTTAACCCCATATTGCAAGGAATATTTTCCTTATTGTTGCTCAGGATAGAGGCTAGCCATGGATTGGTAAGCTTTGACATTGTTGAGAGCCTTTGGCAGGATGGGCTCCATAGGCATGGATTCGACCCTTATTGGTTTGGTGGCAAAGAGTTATAGGAGAGTTTGATTCAGTATGGACACAGTAGACAGACAATCATGAACAGAGTAACATAGTGTCCACATGGTGGTTCCTCTTGGAGACTTTGGTGGGACCTCGTGGTTATAAGGCTTAGCAGTTCAACTACCATTAGGGATGAGTTGGTCTTTATAGGGAAATATCACTCAGGTCTTCCATTGGAATTTGTTTTTACGGAGAGAATTTCAGCCCATAATGATTTGTTGATGATATGGGATGCCTCACTAGTATGGAAATATGATCAGCAAGAGGAGGTCGTGGTTAGGTCATGTCGACGAGGATCTTTTTCTACATGGGTTGGAACATACCTTCAATATTTCACTCTTGAGTTACACGCGATTGGTTTCCTAGTAGGGAAGCTTCTCGAGGAATTGATCGATGTTTTTCATTATCGAGATGTGCTACTTATTAGCAGTGTGCAAAGGAAATTTGGTGCATATACCTTGTCGAACAGAGAGTGGAGAAAGGGATGCTTCACATTGATTAGGATGGTTTGGTACCTTGGTATCAAGCGATTCATTTACGTTGGGGTAGTATAGTGGCATGGAGTGACTCAGTGGCATATTTGGGATCCTAGTATTAGTTCAATATTATGTCAGCTTGTGATGGCATTGCTTGAGGACAAGCAATTTTGGGGAGGGAGGACTGTAATGTCCCCAATTTTTGGATTTCCATATGATGTGGTTAGAGGGGATTCTGACAACCTATGTTAGTTAGGATATAGTAGTAATATTACACAACTAATGGACCCAAACAGTTTTGGAGAATTTTTATGGGTCTGAATGAGATCGCTTGCCTTATTTCATCATTGGGATTGGTTCCACATAGTTCGATCTTGGTTCCATTGCATTCCGAAGATTTTTGTAAAACAAATTTATTATCAGGCATATTTAAATTATTTACACTTAAGGTGTGATTTTGGATTGAATATATGGAGGAAAACGTTAATGTAATAGCTTGTTGGCAAAAAAAAAAAAAAAACGAAAAGATCTACGAGATAGGATGATAAAAATAGGATTTTAATGGCCAATGTGATCATGGTGGCGAATTAAGCATTTTTTGGAAGTTAAAAGTGACTTTAATTAGTTAATAAAAAGCCACTTTATTAAATAAAAGAGGTGAAAAGTGTTTTTCATTGTTTAATTGGAAAAAAAGGTTAAACAATGGCACAAGGGTAAAGTTAGTTATAAAAAAATGAAATGAGGAGTCTCTCCTAATTCTTGCATTTGCTCACTTGAAAAATAAAATTTTGGAGAGCTCTTGAGAGAGAGTTAGGGTTTTTGGAAAACCTCATGCTAGTTGCTAATTTTGGTGTTGAAACTATACACCCTAGCTAGTATTAGAGCGAAATCACTAAGATTATAACATTGTGCTCCATAGGGAAGAAAATAGAGGAAGGAAGAAGTAAGTCAGTGGTGTTATCAGTTGATTTTAGGGACAAGTTATAATCATTTTGTGGAGGTTGGTTCATTGTTCTAAGAGGGATGAGTTTGGCCACTCAAAAACGTCATGTTTTGTTATTTTCCTAAGGTTGAACCCTCTCATATTCTGGCTAATTGAGTTCATATTTCAATACCCCTCTTGTTGGAAAATGTCTATCCCAAATCTATGAGTATGGTGCATATTTTTTTGGGTTATTACTTCATGAAAGAATTGAGGTCGAGTTGCTTTCCTAGGGTTTAAATTTTGAGTTTGCATTCACTATTTGGGGGGTTGAGTTACATCATCAAAGTGGATGATATACTAAGGATTGTACAACTGAAGCTTATACCAAGATCCTCTTTAATGTTGAACACTTTAATCTCTATTATCTAGCCAATAAAATGGTTGTGTATTTAAATCAATTGTTTTTATGATATCAGTTATTTTCAGTGAAGGAAAGGTAATTGTATTGTTGTGGCCAATATATATCATTAGTATTTGTATTTATGGGTTTATTATAACTCATGTGTTTTTGATTTGAAGTGTTTATTAGTCATTTTTGGACATTTGTCTAGCTTTGTGTTTGTTCATTTGAAATTAAATTGAGGAAAAGTGCACCTACAACCAATGTTATGCAAATTGTTTGACAAAATGACACAGCGAAAAATTTCACTAAACTCAGAAAACTCAGTGGGTATCTTGAGATATTCCCAGAGGGGTATCTTACAAATTTTCATTCAAATTACTCCAACCTTACAAGGGCTCTCAAACTAGGAAAATAGCCCAATTAGAAAACATGAAACAATTACAACAAAGCTAACTATTCTAATGCACTATGTAACCTACATGGCCTTGTCAAATCCTATTGTAAAAACCCTCTTCTTGTTCAAATGTGTCCCAAAATTTTGTATGGTTGCCCTTCTCCTTTTTCGCGTTGTACGGCATCCTAAAACTGTCGTTGCACCTAATGTGTACTTCCCATTCAATTTATTAGACTTGGGTTAATCTCCTTTTGTTGCTTAAATTGTTTTCTCTTTTTTCCTTTGAACTTGCACACTAGGTGAAAATATTTTCTCACTCTCTTGTGTTTTTTTAACATTCTATATGTCTTTTCCTTTCAATTTTTCTTTCTTTTATAATATTGAGTTGATGACCGAGTCTCCATAACCCTGATCTCTCAATGATATTGACAGTTGAGATTAAATCCCAATTGATGATGCAAATTACATCTAAATCATTAATGTAAATATTCACATTTTCTTAGACATTAATAAACTCACTAATAGAATACACTTTCCTTTAATAATTAACTTTAGTTAAAGTGAATTACAAAATAAAAAGGACCTTTCTGGATGACTTCCACACATATGACACTAGACCTGTGTGAAATTTCCTGTCTAATGCTACAAACATCAACAATTGATACATGACAGACACGTCGTAGTCCTTTTCCCATATGCCACCACTGCAAAGGTCCACATCGACGAACATACACGTTGGCCTGCTAGATAGCATCCAAATTCAAGAAAATTCTTAACGTCCCTTTATAAAAGGTCCAGATCTCTAATTTTCCAAATTTCCAACTTTCTGGATTCATTTGAAATTTCCAAAAGTTCCAGATCCATTCAAATCTATGAGAAACACTCGGTCAACTAATCAACATCCGGATTTGGGTAAATCTTAAATGTCCCATTTAACAAAAAGTTGGATTTTTGGATTTCCATATTCCATGTCACCAACCACGACAAGCATCACGTCCACTGCCACAACAACTATTCTGCACTAAAATTCCACATCATGCCACATCAACATGCCACATTAGCAGGCCACATCATCCAAATCTACCCTTTGTGCAATGTCAATGTGACACATCAACTTGTCGTATCATTCATCCATGTCAAGATACCACAGGTCCACCTTGCACACTGCTTACCTAACATCTAGATTTAGCTTCGTCCATAAATTCCACTTATTATATTTTCTTGATGCTCGAACTTCGACACTTGACAAATATCAATTCATAGACTTTGGCACTTAACAGATTTTGGATGCCTCCCCACCCAGACTTCTGCATTTGACGAAATCCATAGCATATGACTTTTCTAAATTTCCACCCCTTTTATCCCCTTTTGGCTAGGCCGACATTCATAGCTCTTTTCAAAGCATATGACCAGGAGTTGGAGGGTAGTTGGGACATTTGACTTTCCATATATCCACTAAGAAATTCAATCCCCAAATTTCAGAGTTTTGGACTTTCAATTATTTTCGCTAATGTATAAGTTCACACTGTAACGAAGTTGGTTGCATTTTTTAAGGGAAAAACTCCATATCAAAGAAAATCATGAAATCAAATACTCATTATCCAAAAAGTATTATCCTCATATCACAAGGAAGGAAGACATAAATCACTAGCAACTACCAAGAATAAAAATGTCAAATTCATAAACGAAATATAAATACTAGAAAGGAAAGAAACTTGTGATGGTATACTAAAATCTTGATTCTATTACTTCCATTCCACGGATAATACAAAGAATAAAATACAAACTTGTACAATATGCATTGCTTTGAAAAAGTTACATTAAATTGTACATGTTCAGTAATTCAAAATAAATAGCAACATTTCCATTTGCTTACCCATAACATACTCAAACTTTGTAATCAAAATAATGTAAAGAATTAACATAGATAGAAGTATAAGCTTATCAAAATACAACAAAGATGACTAGAAAAACCTAATAGACTAAGTGATTTACACCTAATTGTAGGTAGTTTTCTATAGAACTCCACCCCATAGCTAGGTTATGATACCACTAGGGAGAAGTAGGATCAATTGTTTTGGGTTCAAACTATAAGGAGTTCAATCAAAGAATTCCCACTACTAAAAATTGCAAAAGATAAAGCATCTTCATAAACCCACATTATCTACCTCACAAAACAAAAGAGGACTCCCTTCTATGCTTCTTAGTCCCTAAAAAATCTCTCCTTCAAGTGCTTCTTAGTGAGAACATAGAAAAATTCAACTAATGTCACAAAAATTCCTTGCAGATTTCTTGGTTTCATGGCTCTTCAACAAGAATATGGTTATTTTTCATGGTTGATCTTAACTATATATTCATGGCACTTTCTTTTATACTCTTTCCATCTTTAAAACTTCAATTTCCTTCCCTTTCTCCTAGATTCGTTATTCCTATTCTAATTTCTCATGCATTCCCTAATAAGAAGTTCCCCAAACTACTTCTTATTGTTCCAAGAATGTAGGGGAGACACTTTTTTAAAGTGTAGAAGTGATGGCTTAATTATTGGAATAAGTTTTCTCCACTACACATAGCTTAAATAAAGTGAATTTGATAAGGTAGGTTAGATAGAATGAATAATAAATAAATTTCTTAGACCCCCTTACTTTCCCCACTTCTGGCATCATACCCCTATAGGCACTCATGTCTGTTAGTCTTGGTCATCATCATTTTATTAATTGAAAAAGTAAAAATATTTACAACATTACAACACCATGGTATATCTACCTCATGGTGATTAGTATAGCACAAATAAAAATATCCGTGCCTAGTTTATAACAATTTTAATTACAAATTTTCTAAGGAGAAAAATTGGGATGTTGCACTAAGAGCAATATATAAACAAGCACTACATAGTAGCTACTCTTGTCGCTTAGTTTAAACATAGCTAAATTACAATAAAAATATTGAATTCAAATTAGTGTTAAGGTTTAGAATTCCATCAATTTGAATTTTACTGATTGGTAAAGTCCTCATCTGTGCAATTAAAGAGCAAGGCCCTAATTTCAATGCTTATGCAAACATAGTTTTAAAAAACTATAATATGTTATGCTTGCATTTACATTTGAACTACATTAGTCGTCCAAATCAAGGTTGTCTATCCAAGTCAAGAATTATATATTTTATTTCTTAAAATTTGAACTAAAATATTCAATAAAAAATTCTTTTAATATAATTATTAGCTTATAAAAATACATAGATTTTATTTTTAAAATTTTAATTTATATTTGAAAAAAATAATAATAATATTGATTTATTATTTAGTTTATAAAATGCATTTTTTTATTTTATTAAAATTTGAATTTAGATTTTAACCTTTTATTTATTAAAATTTGAATTAAAATATTCAATAAAAAAATTTTAATATAATTATTAGTGTATAAAAAGTATTGATATGACAAGAATGGAGTACATTGCATTAATAAAAGGTACTAATTGTAAAATCACAATTTACAATGTATTTTGCAATAAGATGTTCAAATTCTCAGCCAATAATAATATAAATAAATACTATTTTTTGTATTTTTTTTTAAGTATATAGTTAAACTTTATTAAATCCAAAAAAAATTCGTAGGTTTGATAGAACTAATTGAGGTCAGCCCAAGTACCTAATGTGTTATCCTGTGGGGCGGAAGGATAATAAGGGGAGGGGGAATGTAACACACCCATAATTACCCCTAGTACGTATTGAGCATATTTTATTAAGTTAGTGAGACAAGATGTGTGGGGCTTGCATGCTTATGTGTATATATGTGATTCAAGCCCTGCATACCTATGTTATATGTTTTGAGGCCAAGGTACCTTTGTGATTAAGGCCAAAGAGCATATGTTCTAAAAGGCCAATGATCCAAGAGATGTAATATGTAATCACAATCATATTTATAAAATACACCATTGTTGCAAATCGAATTAAACATGAGAGATGGGGTGGCTAGGACTCCACAACAGGGAAAGGTTGTTATGTATGTATTATATTCTTTGCATGGTTTATATAAACCAAAAACAAAGGGTTTTTTTTTTGGGGGGGCGAGGGGGGGTCATTTCTCCCTAGTTGGGGGATATGTAGGGAATGGGAGCTCCCTGCACGAGGCAATGCCCCAAAATAATTTTTTTGGGCAGTTTTTTTCGTCCATTTTTTGGTGCTTTTCAACCCACAGTTTTGCTAAAATCGGTTTTGTGGCACATGTTGGTTTTCCCATGGTTTTGTAGTTTCAGTTATGGGAGCTAAAATTGGATTGTCGGGTTCATGTACCTAGCAATATGTATATTGTATTGTAATATTGTACAAATAACTTAATGAAGAAAAAGCTTGTTGGTTTTCCTGGGTTTGGGTTTACAGGATCAAATATCTACGTAAATTTGTGTGTGCGCTATTGTAGCTTTTCTATTTTTTTATTAAGAATTTGTTTGCAGCGATTAATTATACAGGGTTAAAAGCTGCAAATATGAGGGGACAAATCCAAGGGATGGTTCCTGATCCAAATAAGCAATATAATATCCCAAAAGTGACTTAATGGAATATAACCCAAAGCCAAAAAATGGTATGTATAAGCCTAGGTCCTACCTTGGTTTTTTATCCCAAGTCCAAAAGTGGATGGATAAATAGTCCATTTTAGTTCCCATATTGTGGGAGTAAGTTCCTCGGGCGATACATGGCAGAAATATTGCATGCATATGTAAGTTAGATTTTCCATGGTAATGGATGATTCTTTCCATTACTTTCTCATCATTTGAACATCATTATGAATGGTACTTCACTAATTCCTTGTTGGTTTGTGCTAGACATTGGACGGTAAGTGTGCTTGGACAACCATTGAGCCATGTGACCTGGTAAATCATTGTGAATTCCTAAGTGATATTTTATTGCCAATATTCCTCAGGTTGCTTTGGGGAAGGTTGGAGATGGAGAGTGAATTATTTGGGAAAGATTTCCCAATGTGAGGGTTGAGGGGCACCTAGAAGATTTTGTATGGTAGTTGGAACTCCTATAACTACAATATTATAAGACTTCCTAGTTGTCCTATGTTGGAAGCCCTAGAAGGGTGGTGGCATAACCTAAAGGATGGTAAAGGAAAACAAATGGGTGCATTACTTTGGGTTGTGAAAGTTGAGGGATGCAAGACTGTACTTAGGGAGGTAGCTAAATTTGGTGTCTAACCTAGTATTTATTTGGTATTGATTGTGTGACCATAGTTTCCGTTAGATGAGCCTTTGCCCTAGTGGAGCCATAGCCTAAACTTGAGGGCGACCCATAGCTGATAGATGTAAAGCAATGATCATCCAGATTGGATCGTTATATTATTTTTCATCTATCTCATTACTTTCAGAGTGGAAAAATTTGGAGGAATCAACTTGCGGGGTCATTTTAGCGATAAGTCCCATCTTGGAAAATTAGGATTTGAAACCTTCCAAAGTCATTTTGAGGTATCAAATGGCATTTTTAGGGGTCAACTATTTTTCAACTATATCTTAGACTCCTTAATGTTGATCCACATTCAGAGACCTTTCTAATAGTTTAAACATTGTGTCAATTGAAGTTCGTATGCAAAGGTTATGCCACATGTAAGTTCACCTACTGTGTTGACCACTGTGGTAAGAAAATGTGTCATGTCAGCCATGTTACTCATGCATATGGGGCTATCCTAGTGTGGAGTTAAGATAAGATTTTAGAAGTTCCAAAACTATAACTCTAATTGAGAATTGAGAAAGTAAAAAACCTACCTCTAGATGGCCTATCAAACAATGTTAAATATTGGGTTGTTATGAGTAGAAGGGGTTCCATTCTATGTCATCGTATTTGTTCCATAGTCGAGAAAAGCATCTAGGAGTGGTAAATTAAAGAATAGAATATAGGGGGATAAGATTCATAGCATCCTTATAGGCCACAAATCTCATGGAACTCTAGTAATAGATCACATTGGTACAAGAACAAGTTTCTTTGGGGTATTTTTGGGAAGTTGCATGGATCCAAGAACTAGTTTGAGAATAAATTCGGAGAGTGTTATAGACATTTTTGGGCATTGCAACCCCAATCATAAATGTCCGTAAACCAAGGGCTCTTAAGTCCCTAAAAGTGTTGTTCCAACCTCTAAAAGAACAAGGTCAACTGATTACATCTTCTCCCAGAAGTTCTCCATGAAAAACTGCTCAGAACTGGTCAAAACTGGACCATCTCACCTGCTCCATGGTCAAAGTGCGCTGCATCCCACCTAAATACACTCGGGAGGTGCGATGCATCTTGAAAATCCCTTCTATGGGGTGCAATGGGCGAGAGTGGACAAATGGCAGGGTCAATCTGCAAAGTGGAGGATCATGGAATCTTCTAGAAACATCTCCTGTGACACTTGCCTCTCTGCATTCGCCCAGGGATGAGTAAGAGATCATCAATCTCCAAGTGGAATCAAGAACTATCAGAGAGAGGACACTAATCAAATCTCAAAAGCTGACTCACCCCCCTTGCAAACATCTATATATGGATCCCTCATACCAGAGATCCAGAGGCTGGAATTTTGTATCTTGTAAGGAAGTGCTGCTGGTTTCTTGGTGCAATATCATAGTGTTGGGTGATCTAAGCTTTTCATGAGGTGAAGAAGGGCTTTCTTGTTGAGAGGATGATGCTGGGTCAGAACAATTGGTTGTAATCCTCTTTGCTCTTTCTTGATTATCATTAAAGCTATTCAATTTTTCCTCCACATTCTTGTATGATTGATGTTATATGCATTTGTGTGGTCAATATATATATGGTCCTATATTGTTTATGATAATAGATCTATGTTCTTGGATAGTGTTATGCTGCTTTGATTCTACAGGTGCTCTTTGAAGCTGGGTATACGAGGAAGTGAGTGGCAAAGATCTATCAGAAGGGAGAGGAATCGAGCGAGGAACCAAGCGTAAGACAGAGGTTGGTCTCGTTTATTCCCTTCTTATCTATTTTTCATAAAGGAAAACGAAAGTAGTTTTAGTTTGTTTGTTTCTAAGGTAGCTACCAGCCTTAGTGGGACTAGCAGCTCTGCATAGACACTAGTTTTCCCAATAACAAAATGGCGACTCCACTGCGGAGCGAATATATTGTTTGTTTATCTACATTTATTTGCTTTATAAACTTACAGACGGAGCCTGAAGTCAAGCCAACCAGCCTTCGAACTGCATTTTCTATGCAAGTGCAAAGTAGATCAATGTTGCTTCAGTCTATCTTCGGGTTTTGTTTATGAACTGAACAATTGATTTACAAGCTCTCTAATTGCCCTTGTGGTGGCTCTAGTAACCTCTTTAGATCTACCCCTGTGATTGATTTACTGATTACCACTTGCTCGGCCTAAATCCCTGAACTGAGCTGCAAACTATGACCCGGAACCCAGTTAAAGTCTCGTCCCTGGTCCAGCGCACTGTCTCTTCTGTGAATTCTAGATGCATCGCACTTCCCGAGTGTAGGTGTGTTGCATCTCTTTTTCACTGTGTTACAGGTGCGTTGATCAGACAAGGCCTTTCCTGCTCCTAGATTTTGGTTTCTGTGTTCACTCTTTTCAGCTCTATTCAAGAGTTTTGCTGCCTATAGTCAGTACACCTCTATTGAAACCCCCTTCCTTGCCATTATTCCACCTCCATTGTGCAAAGGACTGTAAATGTTTTTATGTATTTTGAGCCATTTCCAGTTCTCTTTTACAAAGAAGTAGCGTAATCATACTGTCGTTTCTTGATTTGAAAGTGTCGCAAGTGTCGTTTTCAGTCATAGAAGAGAATCTAATTGTTCTTGATAGTCGATTACACTGTTACTCTGGTATTTGATTTGAATTAGTAGTTTTTCAAGTTTCGAAAGCAAGTTTTCATTTCCAAATCGCAAAGTTTCGTCATTGTCCTCATTTTGTCTTGAAAAGAAACTTGCTAGTAGTGTCGCTTTGAAAAATAATTCAGATTTGCGCTTAGCTTTCCTTTTATCATTCACACATTAAGAAGGCTGAAAACAAATACATTCATGTGCATTTTCATTTACACTGTTTGTTGGTTTGATTTAGGATAGTGCATATAGTGTGTGCTCTCTGCTCTATGTTGAAAGAACGTCATCTCTCTTTCCTTAGTAGCTAAGATTTTCATTGCAAAAAGAAGATTAAACGATTGTTTATCATCTTAGATTGCATTTTAGGAATTGTACATCTACATCACGCGATGAACCTGAAAGGAAAATTTCTTAAGCAAGATCAACTGTAAAATAAATTTAATGAATCTAAAAACGCTTTAGAAACTAACGCACAACATTTAGAAGTCTAGGCTAGAGACGTATTATGGCGTCGTAAAGCCTGGTAACTGTTGTTTTCATTGTTGGTTGGGTGATTCCTCCACTTTGAGACGATAAGTGCAAGTACGAACTTGTGCTCCCACGTACCGTCGAGTATATATTAGGAGACCACAATAGGCTTTATCCTTTATCCATAGGAAGTCGTGTCTGCCGCCCTATCAATCGCAATGCACTGAACACAGCATTCGAGAAGATTGACTGCCGTACCGTAAAAAGTATTCTGCAGTTTTGCGATTTGTTTGGTAATCCCTCTGTCTATATTTCTAGAGCAGTCTCTTTCGTTCCTTTTCAGACTCCTTAAAGGAAAATGTCCATCTGAGCACTTGTCACTTCAAGCTCATTAAAAATCGAAGGCGACTAGAGTCATCTTTTGTTTTTTCTCGACTCTTTAAAATTGAAAAAACAAGTTGTGTCAAAGCATCTAAAATTCATCTAATTTGGAAACATACTTCCCCTTTGATTTTTAGTTGATCGAGTAATCCGCAATCGTGGAAGAAAGTCAATTGAAACCCCGTCGTTCGCGGAGGCTTACGAGTCAACCGTCTTTGTCTCCATAGTCGAAACTGTTACGAACAAAGCGAACTCGTTTAACCGGTTCCAAATCCCCTGGTAAAGTTAGAACAAGTGTTCCAACACCATCAGAGACTCTGGTTACTCCAAACATTTCTGGTATCCCTACCTTTACAGAAGAAGTTCAGCAGCCACCAAAGGACAGTAGAATTGATCCTAGTGTGAAGGTAAACACTTGTATAACTGAACCAGCTCCATCTATAGCTAATTCGGAAGGTGTTATTACCCAAACATTTGTCGCTGCAGATTCTATACCTTCTTCGGCACCAGAAATATTTTACAGACCTGACGGTCTACCTCTTCCACCTGGTCTGATTGCTATAGAACAGATTGTGGAGGATCCTCCATCTATTACTCCATCACGATTTGGATTTGGGATCACTTTATATCCTTCTACAACAGAAATTAGTCTACCGTCATCGGAAGCTCCTGTAGAATCGCTAAGCAATCTTTTGGATAGACTAGAAATGTCTGAACAACCGTCGACATCTAGGACTGTGTCATCCGACGCAGCGATGGCAGAACCTCCTGCCGTCACTCCAACAATGTTCGTCGGCATACCATCTGTCCCGACTAGCTCTCAATCGTTAGAAGGGGCCCACTTAGGGGCTATTTCGACAGTATGGTCCGTTCCTGTTTGTTCATCCGGAATAGTATCCGGGAACTCTTATGTTGAGTCTCAGCAAATTGATCCTTCAGGGTGTCAATTTGGGCAGTCCGGTTCTCAAGGACAAACAATTCCTTTGAGTACCAGATTACCACCGTATGGGGGGCAGTATACCCTTTCATTGTCTCCTCCGGGAGGACAACCATACGAGAGTTCACAACAAAATTCAGGTTATGCTGGAATTACGTCTAGCGGTTGGGTGCCAATACTGCCTCAACAACCAAGAGTTGTATATTCGATGCAACAACGTTTACCTATGTCAAATATACCAACTACGCCGACTATTGTGACGGTGTCGCAAGTACAAGCGTTGCCTGTTGTATGCCAACCTCAGGTTTCTCAGGTTGTAATGCAACAGCCTCTTGTCCCTGCGACTCAACCACAATCGCCAACTAGTGGAATGACACAGGCCCAAACGGGTACAATTACCCCTCATCTTGGTCAAACGGTCGGTATTGGACAACAGCACATGGTTTCGCAACCATGGCTGGTGCAATATCAACAACCGCAATTCCAACAAGTGCACCAAGGATCTGAGCAACAAATCTTTGCAAATAGCGGGCAGCCGTATATTCAACACGGTCAAAATCAACCACTCTACAATGGTTATGCCCATCAACCTTACCAAAGTTACCAGCATCAAATGCATTACGCTGGTATGCAAAGACCAACTGCTCAGGAAATCCCATCATATCATGGGTATGCTTCGCCAAACTTGAATCAACAGTTACCCTTCGTGGCAACTTTGGAGTTACCAGATCTAAATCGGTTAACGAACGATCCAATTGCTTACGCTCCTTGGTGGCTAGCGATTCCGCATAAACTTCCATCAGATATTCCTAAGTTTAATGGAAATCCGGGTGAAGACCCGTCGAATCATGTGATGACCTTTCATCTGTGGTGTTCATCAAACACCCTAAACGATGATTTGATTAGGCTTCACCTTTTTAGAGGATGTTAACTGGTCCGGCAGCAAAGTGGTATATCAAGTTACCCAGAGCTTCGTTTGACAACTTCAATGCCCTAGCCACAACCTTTTTAACCCATTTTCAGTTACCGATAAGGTACGAAACGGGAACAGAACTTCCAACCAATTTCAAGCAAACGATGGCCACTCACATATCCGATCATATTCATGAGTGGCTACGTCATCGTAGGATGGTAAAAACGTATGTTCCTGATCAGCTTTTAGCTGAATGGTTTATTAAGTCATTATTACCTTCCATTACAGAAGATGTGGCAAAACGAGGAGTCGTCACTGAAGAGCAAGTTATTGCTCATGCGCAATATTTAGACTTGATTTATACCCAGTTTGGCACACTCTACGATAAAATCCCTGACGCTCCCAGACCGGAATTTTCCGTTCCTCCTCCTCCTAAATCGAACAATGACTCTCATGCCGGCGATGGCGTGATTGGTACGACAGACACGAAATCGACAAAGGCTACATCTAAAAAGGCCTGTAAGATTTCCAGTCAAAATGAAAAAGAAGAACTTCTCGCCTCGGAAGTAAATGTCGTCTCGACTGATAAAGGCAAAGAAACCAAGCAACCAGGAGGCAAGAAGAAAAACAAAGGGAAGAAGAAGAAACAAGAGGAATCATCACCTGAAAATTCTTCTGCAAACCCTCCTAGAGATAGGAAACCAAAAAATCCATGCTTAATATGTGATGAGGATCATTGGACAAGAGATTGTCCACATAAAGCTGAGCTTAAAAGATTCTTCAAGAATTCAAAAACCTCGGCGGTATTGACTGATCCGTTTCCAAATCCAGGAACAAATCTGGTTGCTAGTGAAAATGCTTCCCTGTCCCAAGTACTGATGTTGTCGGTTTCGAAACAGCAAAATGATGCTTTGATATCGACAAGGAATAAAGATTATGGGAATCCACGGCTATCGAACAACGAGGATAAAGATCAACCTAGTAGTTCGACAACGAATTCGACGGAAGTTGCGCCACCCATCATTCCAGAGCTAACAATAAAACCGCCAAAGGGAGTAGTACACAAGTCGACATTTAATCCTCGTGCCAGAGTAGCACAGCATTATAACATAGTGGAAGATCTGGCCCAATCGCCATCCACTATGTCGACACTTGAAGTACTACAAAATTTCCCATCCCAAAAGCAGGCTTTATTATCAGCTATAGGTGGGATAGACCCAAAGGATTCTAATCTTGTGTCCTTTAATCACAAAGGATATGATCCTCAGTTACCAGCTCAACTAGCTTTCCTCATTCAAGTGAAAGCCCTCAACAAAACTGTTCATCGAACAATTATTGATGAGGGGGCATCTACATGTATTATGTCGATGAGTTGCTAGAAAACTTTAGGGTCTCCAACCTTGTCACGATCTTCGACGACATTAAAAGCATTTTATGGACAAACATATACCCCATATGGTATTATAAGTAACTTGCAAGTCGAACTAGGGGGGAAAACAATAGAGATAGATGTCGAAGTAATCGACGGAAACCTTGATTACAACATCCTATTGGGAAGACCATGGATATATGCTATGGTTGCGGTTGTGTCGACCTACTTTAGGAAGATTGCATTTCCTTTTCAAGGAGGAATCACAATCGTCGACCAACAAACATTTCTCCCCAACAGTTCCCAAGTTACGGGAAGCAATCTGATGATCCATGGAAGCCCCCATTCGCTTCAAAATATCGGAGTACGCCTACTAAAAGACCCTATATTAATGGGGACTTTTTCCCATCCGCCTCCAATCAATCTAGCGGAAGTAGCGATGGTAGGAACCTGCAATATGATATCTTCAATTCAAAAGATCTTAGAAAATGATATTAACATGGATCATCCGCAGGTATTGCCTCCAAGCCCAATAGAAATATTGTAGCAATCAATGTTTTCGGCATGGGAGGCAGACCCAAATCAACGCTCATCAAGCGTTTGGATAGATAGGTCTAAGGAATATGGCACCCCTTCAAATCCTTGGTCGCAAGTGCATTACATCGACGAAGGAATTATTCAGTCAATGATAATTGAAGGGGCGCCATGGGAAGATTACCACCATCGTTCCCATCTTCCGGATTGTCAAGAAGATACTCCTGATGACCTTCATCATCCTTCAGTTTTTGATTTCCTATCAAATACTATAAACACGGTGGATTCCGAGCGAAACTTGTCCAATATTGAAGAGACTATCGCCATAAATATCTCGACAAAAACGGATGTTGTAGAAAATATTTATGTTGGCAAATGTTGTTCTCCTTCAAAACTGGAAATATATAACGCTCTTTTTTGTGAATTCAGAGATGTCTTTGCTTGGTCATACGATGAAATGCCAGGCATTGGCTCGATTATAGTTGAACACAAAATCAAGATGTATCCAGATGTCAAACCGGTACGACAACGGCTACGGCAGGTGCACCCCAAGAAAGCTGCTGCTATCAAGGCAGAAGTTGAAAAACTTCTCCATGCTGGTTTTATTTACCCGGTTCCTCTAACCGATTGGGTATCAAAAATTGTTCCTGTGATGAAAAAACAATGAAAAATTAGAGTGTGCGTCAATTATAGGGATGTAAATCAAGCTTGTCTGAAAGACAACTACCCTACACCCTTTATTAACCAGATAATTGATGAATGCACCGGATGTGAAATCTTTTCATTTATGGATGGCTTCTCCGGGTATAATCAAATAAATATCCGCCCACAGGACTAGTCAAAGACTACATTTATTTGTCCGTGGGGCACATTTTCATATCGCAAATTACCCTTTGGTTTAAAGAACGCAGGGGCAACATTTCAGAGGGCAATGAATTATGCCTTCCATGACATCAAAAACATCATTCAACCATATCTCGACGACCTTCCGGCTCATTCGCGAAAGCGGACCGATCATCCGCAGCATTTGAGAGCGATATTTCTACGTTGCCGACACTACAAGATACGACTCAATCCACACAAATGTGTGTTCTGTGTCAGTTCTGGTCATTTGCTTGGCTTTGTAGTCTCAAAAGATGGGATTCGTCTCGACCCATGTAAGGTTCAGGCAATCATAAATTTGCCTCCACCTTCAAATTTGCTTCAGATTCAGAAACTCCAAGGGAAAGCAAACTTTCTAAGGAGGTTCATTCCAAATTATGTCGAACTTGCTAAAGGTTATACACGTCTATTGAAAAAATAAGTACCCTTCGTCTGGGATCAGGTCGCGCAAGCTTCCTTTGATGCTTTAAAAGAATCCCTAATGAAAGCATCATTAATGTACGCTCCTGATTATCAAAAAGACTTTAACCTGTATCTGGTTGCAGCAGATACAACCATCGCAATGGTTTTAGTTCAAGAAGACAACGGAATTGAACATCCTATATATTATTTGAGTAGGAACTTAAATGATACAGAAAGCAAGTATTCCTATGTTGAAAAGCTGGCTCTCGCAGCTGTTCAAGCGATACAGAGATTTCGACACTATGTCCTCTTTCGAAAAAACACCATTTTGTCAGATGGAAACCCCATGACTTATATATTGTCGCGACAGTTGCTGGGGGGAAAATATTCAAAATAGATAGCAATTCTTCAAGAGTTTGATTTGGAATTCGTAAAATCCAAATCAAAGAAATATCTAGTCTTCGCGGAATTACTATGCGATCTCCCATCGTCATCCAACGATGAAACATCCGAAGAAACCATCGTGGATGAATCTTTGTTTCTGATATCTTCAAGCAATCAATGGTATGGAGATATAATCATCTATCTCCAAAACCAAAAATATAGGTCTAATACCTCTCGCTCGGAACAAAAACGTATTCGATACCAATCAAAAGACTACATGATCGTCGGTGATACACTCTACTGTCGTGGTGTCGATACAGTTCTGAGGAGGTGCCTCACCCACGAGGAGGACGAAAAAGTCCTAAATGATTGCCATTCAGGCGCGTGTGGGGGGCATCAATATGGTTACGCTACAGCGCAAAAAATTTTACGAGCAGGATACTTCTGGCCAAAAATGTTCAAAGATTGCATAACCGCAGTCAGAAGTTGCCATGCATGTCAAATTTTCGATAGAAAAACCAGAAAACCACCCGCACCTCTGCAACCGATAGTTGCTATTGGGCCATTCGCCAAATGGGGCATTGATTTCATGACATGTAACCCCACCTCGACCGGGGGGCATGGGTATATCATAGTCGCAGTAGACTATTTTACCAAATGGGCCGAGGCGATGCCTACATTAGATAACACTGGTGAAACAGCTGCCCTTTTCTTTTTCAATCATGTAGTCGCCAGATTTGGCGTTCCACAGGCTATAGTCACAGATCATGGATCGCATTTTCGCAATCACATGATGGTCGAATTGGCTGCCAAATTAGGGTTGTCCCACGACAGCTCTACTCCATATTACCCGCAGGCCAATGGACAAGTTGAAGCAATCAACAAAGTCCTGAAGCGGATGCTGCAAAGGATGATTGGAGTCCACAAAAGGAGTTGGCACCTAATCCTGTACTCAGCCTTGTGGGCATACCGAACGTTGGTAAGGAATGCAACCGGGTTCACACCTTTTCAACTGGTGTATGGCCTAGAAGCAATCTTACCAGTTCAGTGTGAAATCTCGTCCCTCAAACTCGCAGTCGACCTTCTCCCCGGAACTTCAGAAGAGGAGGCTCGTTTCTTGGAACTAATCCAATTGGATGAAACCTGTCGTGATGCCGCTTTGGCTAACGAAGCCCATAAGAAACGAGTCAAGGCGCAGTTCGACAAGAATGTCAAACCCCGTGTCTTCTGAGAAGATGACTTGGTCTTACTTTATGACCAGGAATCTGATAAATTGGGAGCAGGTAAGTTCAAGTCTTTATGGATGGGCCCCTATATTGTTAAGTGAGTGTTAGAAAAAGGAGCCTACGAGTTAATGGATTATGACGGGATTCCACTGGCGCAACCCCACAACGGGTTGTACCTTAAGCATTACTACACATGATTCAGTGTGGTAACCTATATGCTTTTGTTACATTTTTGTTTTCGCTAAGAGTAATTGTTTTGGTCAAGTAATCTACTTTTTACATTTGTCGCAGATGTCGGACCCATTGGAATCTTTCATTGGATATGCCGACGAAGCGAGTCGTAGTTCGCAGAACCTATCTTCTGCGGCCTGGGTCATTTTTGATCCAAACGGCGAGTTAGTAAGTTTCAGAGGGGTATGTATTGGTCGGTCAAAAAATAACATCGCTGAATATAGCGCGTTGATAGAACTTCTCTCTGATGCCATCACACATGGCATAAGCCGACTTGCCGTCAGGCTAGACTCACAGCTCGTCATACTACAACTCACTCTCCGTCCGAAATCCAGCTATCTATCGTATGTTCCTAAGGGTCAAGATTTTGGAAAGACAATTTGATTTTATTCCATATCAGCATATTTCCATAAACTTAAACACATTAACATACTCATTGGCAAATTATGTGTTAGATAGACATTTGCAACATTTATAAAAAGAAGCATTTCATCAGTATTTGCATCAGGATCATGTAACTTAACCAAAATAAAACTCCGAAAATCAAAAATATATATAACTGTTTATGGTTTACACATAATGTTTTGTAACCAAGACAAAATTGGTCAAATGACCCAAAACTCAAAACGCTAGGGGGCACCCTAGTCTAATGATTATAGTGATAACAAGTCATTGCCTGTGCAATCATGCGTAAAAGCCTAGTCCACCGACTCGGCACACCAATAGTATGTCGCTGCAACCTCAGGGGCAGCTCGTCGGTCCTCACGTCCGGAATACCAAGAGTAAGGCCCTTGACCTGATCCTGCAATGCTGAAAGAGTCTCGACCACATCAAGGTCGCGAAGGATAGCCCTTCCCGCACCCTCTCCTGCTGGAGCGACAGCTGGCACTCTCAGGTGTACTACTGGTCAAACTGGTCCAACATCTGCATGAGCACATGAGTTTTGATTAGTCCTGATAGAAGAAAGCAAAAGAACATTATAAATAGAAATGATAAACAGGGATATGGTCAGAGAATTTACCGATGACACCCCACTGCTCGCCCAATGACACCCCACTGCTCGCCGGCAAGCAGTACCAAATTCGGATCACCCCAGAAATCCATACCAACGTATGGATACTCGGAAAAAACCATCTCCTGACAGTTGAACCACTCGAAAAAGGTATCAGAGAAGGAAATCTGGGATTGACCAGCATGTCTGGCCATAAGGTCGACCCATCTCTACATCCGTGGCTCAGTCGGTGGAGGTAAACCAAGTGAAACATACTGCGACTGCATCAACGGGATCTTTTCCAAGGTGAAAGCTCTCAAAATAGAACCATATCCAAAGTTCTTCAATCTTCCATTTTTCACCTTGGTCAGTTGTTCTTTCATCACAGAGAGTACTGCATCACACCAGTTGAACACCTTTGGTTCAAGGCATTCCAAGGCGTACTGCATATAAGACCTGTTGGCCACGTGAAGTGCCGCACTACCAGCCAGTCTAGCAAAAGTGAACAGAATGGTCCTCAGGGACCTGTCAGTGACATCTCGGATAATGATCTTGCCATCCTTACTCGGCTGAGATCCCTCTCTACAATACCTGCGAATGTAATCTCTCACAGATTCACCCCCACGGGCCGAACCTGATAATGAGATAGGGGCACCCCGCCTCGATAAGCCGGTCAAAAAATAGATGTCCACGACAGTCAAGGGGATGGACTTGCCCCTAATCTGGAACACCTGGGTGGTAGGATCCCATGCATCAAGAAAATATTGCAACAAGTTGATTTGTTGCCTCATGCAAGAGATGCGGAAAAACTTGAACAAGCCACAGTTCCGCAGTGCATTTACCGTAACCAGATCATGTAAAGCAAGCATGTCCTCTTCTTCATGCTCACGTTCTCGCCATGTAACAAGCATTTTGCTCCAATGAATCTCTGAAACAAACAAGAGAAGAGTCAAGATCCTGATTTGGTGAAAAACAGGCAAAAATTTCCATGAAAAAACTGTGCATAAATGGCCCTCTTTGCGCCCATCGCACCCCCAGCAGTGTTCTAGGTGGGATGCATGCTGACTGGCCAATGGCCAAGCCAGCATGCATCGCACCTTTCGATGTAGAATAGGTGCGATGGAGCCAGGGCAAGTTTTTAAAACCCCAAAGGCTCAGAAAAACCAGAAAACATGCTCAGAATGCAAAAAGGAAAGGATGAAATTAAAGAGCTCAGGTTTAGCTCCTACCTGGTCCAGACGGCGCCGAGAATCATCCACAGAATCTCTCGGAATCAGCTAGTGAAAATCAAGGGGGAAAGCACCTCCAAAGCTCCAACAAACCAAAGTTCAAATGAAATGGTAAAATGAGAGGTAAAAAACACTTTTATATTACTTTTCACGTAATTCAAGTAAAATATTAGTGTTTTAACTCATTTTTCAAACATATATTGTTCGTTTCTAACTAGTTTGATGAAGCAATTGATCAAGCAGTACAACCTTTGAAAGAAAAAATTTGTCAATGATAAAATCAAGACAATCAATGACCATTATATCGAGAAGTTTTAACGCGGAATTCAAGCTCGTTAAAAAATAAACATAAGCAATGAGCAAATGTTCCCCCAAAGTTTAAGCTCATTAAAAAATGAACCAATTTTCGGTAAATAACCATCGTGAATGTATTATCACCAACCTTTGAAGCCTTGGTCGTGTTCTCATCATCACCTCCACTCTGTATTGGCCGATCATTCACCTCCATTTGATTATTTACCCTTTTTGAGGAACAGCTGCGAAGAGTGATCCTGTTAGCCTTCCTTGTGACACTGCCGTGATTGGAAAATTCCAAACCTTACCTGGAATCAGCTGCTACCCATATTTATCACTCATTTTTCAAAAAACGAGTCTCCTTTAAGCTCTTTTCAACTGACTCGTAAAATATGAAAAGATTGCCGAGCAATTGGCCTCTCCGGCTCATTAAAGGGACCGGAAGTGTTATCCCTCCTTTAGATTTGAATCTTTTGTACTTGAGGGATTATTACACAAAAAGATCGAGCGCTTGTTTTGTTCGGCTCGTTAAAAGTATCAAAAATTCATCCCTTTTGTATTGTTTTATACTTTTTCGGAATCAAGGGATTATATGACGAAAAGGATTATTGGAGTTTTCTTTACGTCCCTTTTTCAGACTCTCTAAAAATGAAAAGGACCGAGTTGTCCTTGTCGTTAAACTCGTTAAAACAGAAATAGCGACAAACTTGTTCATACAGACAAGAATGAGTTTCACTATCGCTAGATTCGTTAAAACATAGCGATGGGTTTTCCCAAGGGCAAATTATAGAACAAGCATATGTTATCCTCCTCAAGCTTGACAAAAATAAAGAGGTACTGGTCAGCAATGACTAGGGAAAAATTGGGAAGAAAACTTGAAGAAACTTTATTGGTAGCAAGTCGCTCTTGAACATGACACTTTCACTCCGTATCCGAGTCGGGTTGGGTTGTTCCATTCACTGGTCACATCACCATGGTTCCGTCACACCATCCATATTTGGGGTTAATGCTACCAATCCATCATGTCAGTGTCGCCGATATGTTCAAGAGAAGTCGCTCAGAGAATTCACCTGTGTCTCACCCACTACAATACATTCGCGCTCCATTCTTTCATGACCGCCACCCTGAACCTTAAATCACCAGATCGTTTTCACCTCCATTAAAATCATTTTCTCCGTTCCGTGTCATTGATGTGGGATTCACTAAGGCCCTCCTATGACGGATCGCTTCTTGTCGATGTCAACTCATTATCCAAGAAGTCGATCTAAGAACAACCCTTTCAGTACTTTGAAGCTTGCATGCCTCAATGGCAAGTTTCTCACTTCCGGCGACAGGTTTATATCAATGGCCTCCGACCGAAAGCTTTTGCGTGGTGTCCGACGTCAAGTCCCTTATTCACACCACGCGAATTGTACTGTAGTACCTTGAGGGTCATCATCATTATCGGTGATTACTCTCGCGCCTGTTAACAGCTTACATCATTGGCTGGTAATCAGGCGATGTCTTTCCATGTTCGACTCTAGAACATCTCTCACATGGATCGACTTGTACTTTGAGTGAAGAGCGAACGAGATTGAAGACCCTGGATCTAGTTTCATCCATCCGAGCTGCGATATATATTCAAGAAAATAAAGACATCAAATGTACATCATTACTGCACAGATAATCATCCAACCTAAGGGATGATGGCTCTACCAGAATCATCATTCTACACTCAGAAGATTGTCTGTCTTATGTACATGAAAATGAATTTATAAAGCTGAGCATGGGAATGCCCGCCTCAGCTAGATCATGAAAATATTATGAAGATAATGTATTGTATTGTATCTTATTACAGGTCGCCTTCTAGCTTGAAAGAACTTCAGATCCTCATGATAAAGCATTTCACCCGACATCAACAGATTAACGACCTCATGCTTTAGGGGGCAACTGTTATAGACATTTTTGGGCACTGCAACCCCAATCATAAATGTTTGTAAACCAAGGGCTCTTAAGTCCATAAAAGTGTTGTTCCAACCTCTAAAAGAACAAGGTCAACTAATTACATCTTCTCCCAGAAGTTCTCCATGAAAAATTGCTCAGAACTGGTCAAAACTGGACCATCTCACCTGCTCCATGGTCAAAGTGCGCTGCATCCCACCTAAATACACTCGAGAGGTGCGATGCATCTTTAAAATCCCTTCTATGGGCTGCGATGGGCGAGAGTGGACAAATGGCAGGGTCAATCTACAAGGTGGAGGATCATGGAATCTTCTAGAAACTTCTCCTATGACACTTGTCTCTCTGCATTCGCCCAGGGATGAGTAAGAGATCATCAATCTCCAAGTGGAATCAAGAACTATCAGAGAGAGGACATTAATCAAATCTCAAAAGCTGACTCACCCCCCTTGCAAACATCTATATATGGATCCCTCATCCCAGAGATCCAGAGGCTGGAATTTTGTATCTTGTAAGGAAGTGTTGCTGGTTTCTTGGTGCAATATCATAGTGTTGGGTGATCTAAGCTTTTCATGAGGTGAAGAAGGGCTTTCTTGCTGAGAGGATGATGTTGGGTCAGAACAATTGGTTGTAATCATCTTTGCTCTTTCTTGATTATCAATAAAGCTATTCAAGTTTTCCTCCACATTCTTGTATGATTGATGTTATATGCATTTGTGTGGTCAATATATATCTGGTCCTATATTGTTTATGATAATAGATCTATGTTCTTGGATAGTGTTATGCTGCTTTGGTTCTACAGGTGCTCTTTGAAGCTGGGTAGATGGGGAAGTGAGTGGCAAAGATCTATCAGAAGGGAGAGGAATCGAGTGAGGAACCAAGCGCAAGACAGAGGTTGGTCTCATTTATTCCCCTCTTATCTATTTTTCATAAAGGAAAACGAAAGTAGTTTTAGTTTGTTTGTTTCTAAGGTAGCTACCAGCCTTAGTGGGACTAGCAGCTCTGCATAGACACTAGTTTTCCCGATAACAGAGAGCCCTAGCCATGGTTGACTAATCTATTCACAATAACCCATAGGATATGAAAGAAGATGGATTTGTGAGGTTGAAAGCATAATTTTTTGACATCAATCACAATATGAACATCCTTATGGCAAGTCTAGCAAGCAAGGTTTGACTATTTGAAGAGGTTGGAGGTTCTAACTTACAGATCAGATCAAAGGGAAAATTAGGAGATAAGGAAGAACCAACAAAGGAGCTGAAGAAATAACTTGAGAAAGAGAAACTAAGTTTGAGTCTTATTAATGCTTCATAGTCCTTATTCAATATGGAAGCAAGCATGGGCAGAAAGTCATACTAAGGTGAGATCAATGCATTAAAACAGAATTATTTGTTTGTAGTAACTAAAATTTTATTCTAGCATTCACCATATGGATTAAGAACATAACATATCATTTGCAATTTTGAAGTTAGAGGGTCGTGCTTTAACATGGTGGGAAAGCAATACGAAAATAGTTAAGTTGGAGGTGATCCACTACTTCAGGCAAAGGCAAGGGTAGAGTGTACACGAGTAAACCATTGTGTTTAGAAATATAGAAATCATGCTAGGTATCTCTCTCAGAACCTAGATGCACTCCTCAAGTATCTGGGGAGTCTACAAAATCATCTACAAAAGCAAGTGATGCTTTTAAGCCCGGGAAAATGGATGAGGCATGTGTAGGGTCACCATATCTGGAGGGCATAGGCCACAAGAAAGGGTAGACAAGTGGTTCTAGGCAAAAAGAGCAGGCAATGACTTGACCAAGCACCTCACCTTGTGGATCACCTATCACCATCATATCCAAGAAGGATGGGACTTGGAGAATGTGTATTGATTATAAGGCTTTGAATAATATTACACTTAATAATCGGTACCCTCTACCCAGGATCAATGATCTATTGCAATAGTTGCATGATGCAAGTACTTCACACAGTTGGATCTAAAATCAAGATACCACCAGATACGTTTCAAAGATGAAAACATATAGAAGATTTCCTTCAAGACAACACAAGGTTTGTATGAATGATTTTTCATGGGATTTGATTTATGCAATGCACTAACTACATTTATGAATTTGATGAATGATGTATTATGTCCATATCTAGATTCATTTGTTATAGTTTATTTAGATGATATATTTATTTATCGTGCTACTTAGGAGGAGCACACCTCACATATTATGTAGGTGTTAGGGACTTTGAAGAAACAATAGCTGCTAGCTAGCCTCATAAATGTGAGTTTACTCAATGGCCTTTGGGTTATTTGGGCTATGTGATTAGTGGAGGGGACTTCAAGATAGATCCTACAAATATGGAGGCCATCATGAAATGACAATCAAATATCATAGAAGTTAGCAGCTTTTTTGGGGTAGCATAGTACTTGTGGAAGTTCATAACTTAATTTGCAGCAATATTTGCACCATTCCATACCATAACGATGAGTGGTAAGAGTTTCTAGTGAAGGAAGAATCAACAAAAGAAAGATCAATCAAGCACCAGTTCTCGCATTACCAAACTTGCAAAAGCCTTTTGAAATGGAGACAAATGCAGAGATACCACCTAAGTAGTCTTAATGCAAGGATGAATACATATGTGCTATCATTCTAAAATGTTTCATACGGCATTTCTCAACTACCCTTCCTATGACAAGGAACTCTATACCGTAGTTCAAGTGGTCAAGAACTGGAATCATTATTTGATGGGAAAGGAGATCATCATCCACATAGATCAATAACTACTACAATATTTGCAGGCCCAAAATAAGCTACAACAAACCAAACATTATAAATGGATGGGGATTTTACAACGGTTTCATATATTCATTAAGTGTAAGAAGGGAAACACAATCAAGTTTGTAAACATGCTTTCAAGGCCACCCACATCCAATATTATAGCTTCAGGAACTTTGATTCACATGGAACCTTTTACCCATGATGCATTCATAAACGTGTACACATAAGATGAGGACTTCAAGGAGGTGATTCAATAGCTACAAGGCCAAATTCACATAGAATAAGGTGACAATAAGGTTGACTATCCGCAGCTAGCTTTGTGTTCCTAAAGGTGAATAATCGCAACTTTGGACACACTCAGACCTCCAAGACTATAGGAAATTTTGGTATTGGAAGACAATTTCCAACTTACAAAGATGTGTATTGGCCCCGAATGCAAGAATATGTAGCACACTATGTTAAAGGATGTATACTTTGTTATACCAGCAAGCCCAACAATAGGGAGTAAGGTCTATATCATCTCTTATCGGTATACAATAGACCTTAGGAAATCATTTCCATGGATTTTGTGGAAAGTTTACCAAGAACCAGGAAGGGACATGACTATCTATTTGTGGTAGTTGATAATTTAGCAAAATGTGCATTCTGATGCCTTGCGAAAATACCATCAAAATACAAGAAGCGACAAACATGTTTTTAGAACAAGTTTGGGTGCACTTTGTGATACCAAGGTGCATCATCTCAAATAGGGATACCAAATTTCTCAATGCATTTTGGACTACATTGTTGGAGAAGATGGACGTTAAGTTGAAGGGATCTACAACATTCCATCCACAAACAGATGGGAAAACATAAGTAGTTAATAGGAATTTTTTGTAGCTTTTGAGGGGTTACAATCAAAAGTATTTGAAGACTTGGGATGAAAAATTAATCTATATACAACACTCTTATAACAGAGTAGTACACACTTCTATTGGTAAGTCACCTTTTGAAACTTACTTTGGATATATTTCACCTTCACCCTTGGATGTTGTATATGGAAAACAAGGAGGAGTGAGGGAGGACCTCACAAGAGATGCATTCAGAGCAGAAAAAATTGTTGAAAAGATTAGGTAGATCCATTTGCAAGTATAAGAGACATTGAAGAAGTCATAGGAAAAATATAAGGCTAGGCATGATCACCATTAAAAAAAAACATTCAAAGTGGGAGACAAAGTTTCACTACAACTGAATAAGGAAATACTATAGGGTCCTTGTAAGAAGATCAATATTGTGCGGTATGTTCGTTTCAAGATATTGGAAAAGGTGGGAGATAACGCCTACAAACTCAGTATAGCCCCATACATGCACATTTACTTAGTGGTAAATGTGGAGAATCTCAAACCCTAAGAGCCCTCCATGTTCGATCAGGAAGAGGAGAAAGTCCCATCTTCCATAGAGGACTTACGCCAAATGTTTAGGTAAAGTTAGCAAAGGACACAATTTTTTAGAAGAGTTGCAGAATTACAAGACAAGGGTAGCATGACCTTTGGAAGATTGGTTTGAAATGAGAACTTCGAAGCAAAGCAAAATGGTACTCCAAGGAGAAGAAAGAGGAAAAATTTCCTCACCTCATTCAGTAAAATATTTTGGGGACTAAACTCTTCCTTAAATGGGGAGGTATGATTCAAATTGGTTCATATATTATTTTTCATCTATCTCGATACATTCAGATTGGGAAAACTTTGAGGAATCAGCTTGTTGGGCCATTTTAATGATAGGTCCTAGTTTGGAAAATTAGGGTTTGAAACCTTCTGAAGCCATTTTGATGCATCATACATAGTTTTTTTATGTCAAAACCTTTTTGGTTTTAGCCTAATCCCTTTGATTCTGATCGACATTCAAATAAGTTTCCAATGGTATAAATATCACATCAATTAGAGCTCATATGAAAAAGTTATCCCTCTTGAAAGTTCACTTACCATGTTGACCACTATGGTATGAGAGGATGCCACATTGACACCCATTATTCATGCATATGAGGCTAGCCATGTGTGGAGTTTCAAGAATATTCTAGAAGGTCCAAAATAGTAACTCTAATTAAGGGTTCCCCCGATCGAGGTGGTTAATATGATGAGACGGGAAGGCAGCACAGGGACGCAGGGTGGCAATTATGAGCCACCTTACAGCAGGAGCTCGCGGCAGGTGGATGACAAGGTAGGTGGACTGGGCATCATGCTAAATTGTAGATGGAGGAATAAACTCAAACACGGAGGTGGTGGAGGTGACGGCGGAACGGTGATGGGACAAGGACCAGGACGCACAAGGGATGGCAGAGGAGGAGTGGGCTCTTATGGTGAATGCAGGCGGCAGAGAAAGGTGGTACAGCAGATCAGAGGAGGGTGGCAGGTAAGCGGGAATAGATACGGGTGGAGGCATAAGGGGAAGCATGCAAGGAGCGCTCTCGAGGTGAACGGAGGAAGGAAAGGAAAGGTGGTAGACGGAGCAGGTGTAATTACTCAGGATCGACCTCTGGAGCTGGGGAAAACTCAGAGCAGGAAAATTGAGGACGGTATGAGGACTGCAATGCAGGGAAACAGGGGAGGCAGACCTGCGCGAGCAGAAGGTTCCAAGGTAGAACAATGGAAAGAAGAGGAACAGACCTACGCAAACACAGAGGAAACACTTGACCTGGAACGGGATAGGCAACAGCAGGTAAGGAGAAGTGATAGAGGTAAAGGGAGAATACACGACAGGCAGCGAAGGATATAGGAGAAAGGAAAGGCAGAGACCAAGAAGAGGAAGCCGACATGGGAGCACCAGCCAAAGAAGTAGGTCAGGGCAGCGGAGCAAGGGAATACAATGCAGGCAGAGCAGGACGAGGAAGGGGCCGCAGGGGGAGAAGGGGACGGTGGCAAGCAGGTCGACAGGATCAGGGACGAACCAGGACAGTAGGACCCAAACGAGGAAGGAAAACGATAAGCCGCCAAGTGCAGTATGCAGAGAGGGCATATTGCAAAGACACGAATGCAGACATTAGGAGAATAATTCAACACCTGGAAGAGGAAGCGACCCAGGAGCAGTCCGAGTCTGAGATGGAGGATTGGGAGTACCTGTTACCAGACCCTGGCAATACCAGAGGTCGCATGTCTCTGTATAAACAGGCCTTACATGTGTATTGGGTCATGAAGCGACTGCTAGCTAAGGCTATGGAGCAGGTAGCCATGGAGATGGCCGAACTAGCCCAAGGTATTCCTAATCTAAAGAAGGAGATAAACAAACTGCAGATAACCATCATGATGCAAGATGGCAAGCTCGACGAGATACAGCAGCAGCTCAAGAAGCTCACTCAGGAGGTTAAAGAGGAGGAACATCAGCCGAGCGCAATGGAAGAATGACTTTGTCAAGATATGTCTATCTCTTCTTTAGTTAGGAAGTAGAAAAGCTCGCCACCCTTTGTTTAATTTTCATAATGCAGCTAGTAAACAGTGGTAGTTTTTTTGAATGGATAGTTTATATAGCATGGACAAGCAGACTAGTTAAATTTTATTTTTGGATGGCTATTAAGAACTTTAGATGGCCAACAGACCCGGTTTCCCTACGGGGCGGGTTGAGGCCATCATATGTATGCACTGGTTTTAACCCGTTATAATAGAAATGGTTCCACCTTAGCTTACAAAAAAAAAAACCTCTAATTAAGGATTGAGGAAGTCAAAAATCTAACCTTGGATGGCTATTGGGCAATGTTAAATATTGAACCACCATTCTATGTCATTGTATTTGTTCCATAGTTGAGAAGAGAATATAGGAGTGGGAAGTTAGAGAGAAGAATAGAGGGGCATAATATTTTGTAACAACCTTATAGCCACAAGTCTCATGTAAATCCATAGAGAATACCTCTTTATTTGGAAGTGCATATTTCCATACTAGAGAACATAGAGCAAAGCTACCTCACCTTCTAGTTGGGTTTTCTCTTGTACAAGTTTCCTAGGGTAAGTTTCATTTGTGGATGGTGTGTGAGTATTCTTCTCTCTATTTTTCGCATTTCATTGATTTCATACATTTAAGCATAAAAGCAATAATTAAGGAACTTGAGATCTAAAGGAAATTAACATGCATAGTAAATATAATATTTTATTAGATCTGATGTGGAAAAGTATTCGTGGAATATCCGTGGAAATTTACAAATCAAGTGAAGTTTATGACTTGGTGGAATGTCTCAAGTCTATAACTAGTGGGTGGACAAGCGTAAAAGATAAGTGTCCTTGTATTTCATGTGATGTTAATTATGTATATTTAAATGTGTTTATTGTTGTTGTTAACTTATTGAATATGTTGCACATGTTTCCTATGTGTCTCAGGCATTGGTTTGCATGTTTGTATCATATGCAAGGCAAAATGATCATGCAATAGTGCTCTATATATATTGTCCATGGACAATAAAATTTGTGTATGCAACTAATGGGCAGAGAACTCGTTTATGTAATCGACCAATAGTTGATGGATAGTGACCCCACACATATTGTTGACGGGTGGTCAGAAGACAGCAAATCTATTTATACAATTAACAACAATTAACTGTGTATATAGTCAATGGATGGTTGAGCCAAAGGTGGTCGACAAGAAATGGATTCTAGTATATAGTTAATGACTAATGGGTCAAGCCAATTTCTAGGCCAAATATAATGTCAGGGATAAAATAAGGAGAAAATCTTTTGGTATTAGAATAAAGAGAAGCGAGAAACGGTGTTTTTTGAAGTGCCTTGTACTCTTGACAGTGAACAAAAGGATGCAAAATATGTTGCATTTATCATGTGAAAATGGTGTTCCCATGTCAAAACTATAGCAAATCATTGGGTTTGCATAAGGCACTAATTAAAAAAAAAAAAACTTACTCAATGGGAAAAAGAAATTTTGCAAAAAAAATTGCTTTCATTTGCAAAGGGTTTTTCAAATAAAATTGGCGTATATGTTAGTGCTAAAACCTTTGTAAAGATTTATTCGCTTAGTAATGCCTCTTCTCTTAATTTTGGGCACCATGCACTATCTCTAGATAGTTTTGAAGCCTCTAGCTCTAGGATCCAATGGGCCAAAACTCATCAATTTAGATAAAGCCAAAACGATGTTTCCCTTTGGTTAGCCAACCAAGGTTTGTCATATATCATGTAAGTTTTCAAATTTTGAGGGTTCCTTTACACTTCAAGACTCCTAAGGAAATATAGAAGGTGATTATCCAAAGGGTGGGGAAAAACATTGATAAATGGATAAACAAGCCCATTCTTTAGAGAACTAAATTCCAAACTACACCAAAGTCCTTGTTGCCACTCTTGTTTAATATTCTACTTATTGGGTTCCTTTTGTTATTGTGTATTTAAAATTGGAAAATCATTTTAAAAAAAATAAAGTGAAAATGGTGGGGGCAAAGGCTTATACAAGGTTAATTAGGGCCCATGTTCCTTGCCAAGAAACTAGGGGTTATGGGTATTAACAAAATTCATACCTAATCTCAATCCCTTTGTGTTATATGGATGATTTGGAAATTAAGGGAATGAAAATTAGAAAGTTTTGCTCAAAAAATGTATTTTGTATAGTGTTGAGTTTGGGGAATTGTTTAGTATGAACTATTATTTGAAGACAAAATTTCCAAAGGGTTGAGACATGTTTTATACTAACACGTCATTTTTAACTTTCGATAAATCTATATTTGTGGCTTATCCTCACATAGTTGGAAGATGGGATGCTTACAAGTTCATAAGTTTTGCCCAAATTCAAACACACATCTTTTTTGTATATGATATGTATAAATCCATTGGATATATATATATATATATATATATATATATTCAAAACTCCCATTGAAACCTTGTTGAATACATGTTACTTTTTTCCAGTTTTTTTTCAAGCAAGGGTTTCATATAAAAATAAATAAAAGACAATTTGCATTAAATATAACTCTCTTCCTAGTGCAACTCTAAAACTAATATTTTTGTGATTTCACCCTTTCAACTAAAGTTTTGAGAAGAAAATGAACAACTTCTAAATTGTGTGCCTTTGTCTCCACTTCATGAAATATCTTATATAACCCATCATCACCTGCAAAATTTATTTTTCTAACAAAAAGAAATGACACCTCAATAAACACTCTAGTTGAAAATCACGCTTCTTCAAAGACAAGTTACCAAAATGGATAATGTTTTGCATTGTGCAAGAGGGGCGTATTGTGGCCACTATATATCCCTTGATATTACTTCAAAAATTATAAGTAAGTAGTCATTGGAAATGCCTCCAAGCCTAGTGTCTAATAAAACATCAAAAGCAATTCAGTATAACTCTTTAATAAAAGTTTTTTTTTGCAACATGGATATTGTCTAACATAGAGACTAAAAACTTGCTTTGATACCACTTGATATGTCCCTCGAACCAAAATGGAAACCACCATTACACCAAAGATTATTAATACCACATACAAAAATAAATAAAAAACAATGATAACAGAAGATATAGCACTTGTGCACCCAAGTTGGAGTGTCCCTACAACTCCTAAAAAATGGAGGAAGACATCTCTAAATGGTCCTACTCAAATTAGTAATAATATTTCAATGATTGATTTCATAATGATGATACAAAAGAGAGTGGAAACAAATTTTTAAACTAAAGAGGAATTAAAATTCTAACTTTTGTCCCAAGTTACCTTTAAAAGAGATTATCTTATGTATATTATTTCTTTATTTGAGGTCTTATTTAACATAAGAATCTTTGTACAAAATACAAAATTACAAGAGTCTAGAACATTATTACAAAATTACAAGCTTACATACAAAATACGCATAGATTATTCATATAAATAAGTATACTGTGTTTAGGTACACAACACAAAGGCCTTAACCTACAGAAACTTATCACTAATCTGATGTACATCAAGATCAAGGCACCTTTGTGGCTCTCTGAAGCATGGGAGGTAGTTAATCTTTATCTTGTCTAAAAAGAAGATTCTCTCATATCTGATTCATCTTTCAATAATTAGAGTCCATATCTTGGTCCACTATCTTGACCTACAATGATAGAATTCTTGTTAAAATTACTTGGTTCTTAATGATCTCATTTTTCAAAAGAGTCATCAATAAGATCACTAATGTCTTTAACATACAAGCTAGGGGCTAGTTGTAATGGATACAGGTAAAAGTTAAATTCTACCTAGCCAATCTTGATATGTTGGTATTGAATCACATTAGGGAGCTCATCCATGACTTTTATGATTGCATTGGCCCTTCAAGCTCCCATTACATGGTGGAAGGACTTTGGATGGAATAGGGCATAAAATGGATATACATAGCTTTATTAAAAGATAATGCTTAATGTGGAGGCCCAAGTACAAACAAAAAACAATTTAAAATATGTGGAACCCATATGTATATCTTAAGAAAGTCATGTTTCCTTGATCATTTTTTATGACATTGCCTTGGGCCTAACATTAATAACACCGCAAGAGTGTCTCATGGGAAATGTTCTATATGTGGAAAATTGAAGCCTTAAATCCCTATTTTGGTTTTGTGTTTATCCTACATATAGTTGGGATTGACCATTCAAATCATGTAATTACATTCTCCATGTTGTTATTTCATGGAAAGCCACATTATTAGGGGAAACACTCCCAACAGTTGTTAGTTGAACAGAATGATGAAACTCATTAGAATATATGGAAAAGAAAGCACAACTCTATTTATAAAAACACAACATGAAAAATACTTCATCGAGTATGACACTACTTTGATATGTGCACATCTTCACCTATAGATCATTGTTTAGGTTAACAAGATCAAAGTGGTGATGACACACCTACACCAACTATTGGAATTTTAATGGATTGCTCCCTATGCCATAAGTAGTGAGCCTCTTAATCTCTTACATGTTCCATGTGATATCAACACCCTAAAAGCAAGGCACAAGACCATGTAAGTTGGGTAATATGTGAAAGAAGACAATATGTTTTAAGGTGCCACATTCAACCACATTTACCACCCTAAGATGGCAGTGTCCTCTACTAGCTCATCATTTATGAAGTTGAAAAAACAACCTAAGCCTAGTTAAGAGAATGATGTGTGGGATCCCTTTATCACAAATATGGAGTTTACTCAAGATGATTAGGTACCACCCCCAAGGACCAAGATGACCTTCACCCAGTATAAGCATGAACATTATTGCATCATGACAATGCTCTTTGTTCGTTGTTAATTTCTTTATGCATGTTAGTTGGACAAATTTATTATGTTTAAAGTTCTATGATTATATGGATCATGAGCCCTTGCGACAATTTTGATTTTGAACTAGAGCACTTGTCTTTAAGATAACTCAAGGTGTGGATGTTGCTGTAGTGACCAATTTTTTTTTTTTTTTCTAGTGACCAATTTTTTATTTTTTTTATTTTTATCTTTTATTTTTTTGTATAAAATACTCTCAATTTATAGGGTTAACCCTGTTCAATTAATCGCTACAAACATATTCTTAATAAACAGAAAAGATACAATGGAAACACACAAATTTACACAGATTTTATCTTAAAAACCCAAAACCGAGAAAAAATGCAAGCATTTTTCATTATATTTTCTGTACAGTATTACAATACAATATATATTTTGTAGCATACACATGAACCGTCAATCCAAGTGTAGTTCCATAACCAAAACTACAAAACCACCTTGCGCCACAAAATCACTTTTAGCCAAACTGTGGGCGAAAAGCTGCCAAAAACAAATGCAAACACTGCACAAAAAAAATTGCAAGGAGTGGAACCAAAAAAACTATTTTTCTTTATGGTACATATAAGTTGTGCAAAAAATATAACACATACTCAACAATTCACATGTTTTCATCTTATTAATAATTAAGGAAAAAAAATCATCTAAAATTCAATAGCGTCCCTTACCAAGTCTTAAATCCCCACCAACCTGTTTTACCCTTTTTGAGCCATCTCACCCTACTAAGCAAACCATTAAGTAGTTGAGCCCACTTGGAACTCTAGAGGGACTTTACTGCAATAGATACCCCATTTGTAACTTTGCAGCCAAAGAAACCTTCTTCCAGTGTTGTATGTTGGCCATACTTCATCGTAATATTCCCATATGGATGAAGGCTTTACTTATTGCATCATGATAAGAACCATCTACTATGTATGTGTTTATATATATATATAATTTTTCCACCTTAAATTTTACTCTGATTTACTTAAACGAACATGCAACTTTATATATATATAATTTTTTCACTTTAAATTTTACTCTGAATTACTTAAACGGACATGCAGCTTTATATATATATAATTTTTTCACCTTAAATTTGACTCTGAATTACTTAAACGGACATGCAGCTTTATATATATATAATTTTTTCACCTTAAATTTTAGTCTGAATTACTTAAACGGACATGCAGCTTTTTCCAATTTTTGGATTGGATTTTATAATGTAATTATTTCACCTTCAATTTTACTCTAAAATTACTTAACTGCCATGCATCCACACAATTGTGTTTGAACACACACATTACTTGCTTGCATGTTTCACATATGTCGTGTGCTAATGTACGTGCTTGTGTGGCAAGTTCACCATCAATGTCTTAATCAAGTTCATTTATAAAGGATTATAATCTCTCCCTGTATTTTTCAGAGAAGGATGTGGTCGGAAACTAGCCATCAAGCATGTAGGAGCAAGCCCTTGAGCTTCGACTTCCCATGTGTGCTTACTCAATCTTGTAATGCTCTAGGGCTCAGGAAAATGCCAAAATTCGACTTCCCATGTGTGCTTACTCAATCTTGTAATGCTCTAGGGCTCAGGAAAAGGCCAAAATACCTCCCTGTTAGGGTGTTTTCGTCCATGTTAAAAACATAGTCAACCATTATTCTATCCAAAGTTCTGACAAGTCCTCCCATTTTTTTAACAGATGTACCCCCTTCAGAAAAGAGGCATGATGTATATACCGTCTCCATCTCTTCAACAGGCCAGATAAATACTAGAAGGGGTCCTATCAGAGCATTAGAATAATGGTCAAGCAGAAAAGCAATATGAGAGTAGCCGCTACTGACACAATAGCTGTAAGCTTCTAACACTGACAGTTATGGTTCTGATAATTCATAATGTTGTGCATTCTTTTGCAAAAAAATTTCAAACAATCCGAAATTCTCAATTTTATGTTGTTAACAGTTCACAACTTTTTTCAAACAATGGGAGATTCTCAATTTTATGTTGTTAACAAGTGTTCCTTTTTTAGACGCTTCTGTGATTGGTTGCATCTGGATCAAACAAAAAAGAATCACGATAAATCTTCATGTATTATAAGGTAATGATCATTCTTTTCTGCCTATTATTTCTCAGGCTTCAAACATAATTCAATATAAGTGTTTAGGCAACTATAAAACTCCTGAATCCCAGAAGCTAAAATGATAATATTTATAATTCATCATACGGAACATTTGTATCAATTAAATCAATGCCATAAAGTGGAGCACCATAATGGAAAAAGACTACGCAGAATCCTCCTATTCTTTGCAGGTTGCATAAGTTTGTCATAGAGAAAGACCTAACCCTAACCAACAGCTTGCCAACATTAACAAGCCTAAATGGGCAAACATAGTATTAAAGTTATAGACAGAGTCTTGAAATCCATATATTCGATTAAGCCCACATCATCAACCTTACCTGGACAAGTATTCTCGGTATTCTAAATATGCTATATTTCTTCATATATACGAATAGGGTACAGTACAGTTTTCTTTGCATCTTTTAGACAACCCTGCTTACATTTCCCTATAGGGGATGATCCTCCTTGCAGTTACCATTCTTTTATGAATGCCAGCAATAAGGCTTTACGAAAAGACAATATAGAGACCGCTTAGAGTTGTCCAAAAGACCAGTTCAAGAAACATTAGGGAGTGGAAGCTGGAAACAATCAGCAGCATGGCTGTCAACGTTATGTTACAGTGAAAATGTCCTACTTTCATATCTTCTGTACAGTAAGCCTGCTTTCACTATGAAATTGCAGCAGCAATGGTAGAGATAATTAGCATGCTGATCTTCAACGCATGAAAGAAAGAAGTTAAGGGCCGATCAATAAGATCAAAGTTAAGAATATTGTACATGGAGGAGTTTCATCATGAAGTGGAAGGTAGAACCAGGTAGTGTCTTTGGGTGAGGCCACTTGGCTCCTTCAGGAACCTTAACACATCTGAAGCCCTGGCTCTTGTATAATGCTACTGCTGCTGAATTGTTAACATCACAATGCAAAGCAATGGAGCGGCAGCCCCAACTCTTCGCTAAAGCTTCTGCTTCTATGACTAATCTTCGAGCGACACCTCTTCTCCGCCTTCTTTGACGAACAGCTACGTTCGAAATGTAAGCAATACCTGTCCTGCAGAGAAAAAACCACGTGATAGTGTTAATTTTAGGCAACAATGGTATGTTCTATGCTTTAGAGCAATTTTACTTCAACTTCTTTATTAGCTCAATATCAATATCCAGATTAGCATTGACATCAACATGACAGTAAAATGCAGATAGAACATAAACATAAACAATAGAAGACAAGCCAAGACAAGAGGACACAAGATGTGGCACCAGCGAGGGACAAACCCCAATGTGGGGAAACCCTTGATCAATTCTTCTTATATTCTTCAATAGTTTAGCAGAGAGAGAGTACAATTTACAAATCTGATAATTTATGACAGCAGCAAAAGAGCCCTAACCAGAAAAGTCAATGCTGGTCAACATGGCAGATTTGACCCTCAATAAATTGGTCAACTTCAGTCAACTTCGGCCTCCAAACAACAAGATGAATCAGCCCTCAAAAGAACCCAAAATCAGCCCAGTCAAATCTGGTCAAACAGCCAACCTGTGGTCAGCCCTAGCTGCAGTCAACGCTGGTCAAAGTCAACATTTGGCCTTGATTTCTGTGCCCATAAATGCAGCCTGCCCAAACAAAGATAGCCCCCACAAAAACGCAGTCAAAGGAGGTCAATGCTTGGTCAAACTGTCCAGAAATTCGGTCTCCTGAAATTTCGCTCTCCTGAAATTTCAGACATGTGGAGAGAGGCCTAGAAATCTGTACCCAATCAATGAGGAGAGAGAAAGAAGTGTGAAGATGAGTGTGTCCAGACTCCAAATGAGGCTAAGGCATCATGTATTTATAGCAAACGTTGAGGATGAATAGACATGACTGTTGGGTTTCTGAGTCTACATAAGTTCGTTGGCCGACCTTGACATTTTGTCCATAATCAAAATAAATTCATAACTTCATTTGTACATGTCAGAATCGGATGATCTTTAGATCAATCCTACACCTCCCGAAGGGACGTATCCAAGAAAAATAGCCGTTGTCATAAATAAGATGACCCATGTGGAGTTTGGCCCTGGTTGCCAATTTTAACACTCCCTCTCAACTAGGGAGAACTCCATCTGCTAATCCATCTGCCAATCTGTACTATCTCTGCCATCAATGCACTACTCTGCTGAACTATGAAGAAGAAAAAGTGATTGAGAATGTATCATACCATTCTCTACTGACCTAAAGTCGGTCTCAATCAAAGGAGAGTGTCATACCAATCTTACTAACCTGAAGTCAGTTTCAATCAAAAGAGAGTGTCTCATACCACTCTCACTGACCCGAAGTCAGTTCCAATTGATCTCAGATCAATATTAGTCATCCTAGTATAGGGAGTACGGTAGTACACGATGCATCCATTGGTAGTACTATGGTCCCTATCTTCATTTCCCTACTCATTAGCCAGATGAAAGGTACTTCCCATGAGTCCCAAACTGCATGGGTAGGATGTCTCAACAGGAGAAGGATGAACCACTCATCCTGTCTACATGTTGCCAAGGAGTATCGCGGGGGAAGGCTGAACCACTCACCTTGTACACAACAAACCACTAGGGGAAGGTTGAACCACTCACCCTATGGTTGTTCATCACTCCCAGAAGTACCCCAAGCCCCCTAGAGCTCCCAGAGCTTAATGTCCATCTCATACAAGACCCTCATAAGAGGGTCTCTCCATGACTCCAAGTCGTTCTCGGACGGCCAAGAACTTGACTCTCCCCAAGGGCTTTGTCAGAATATCAGCGACTTGCTCATCAATCCCAATGTGATGGAGCCTTCTTGCTCCCCGTTGTACCATATCCCGGATAAAGTGGTACCTTATATCTATATGCTTGGAGCAATCATGAAACACGGGATTCTCTGATAATCAGATCCCACTCTAGTTGTCGCAGAGGATCACGGTGGTATCCAGCATGTGTCCAAATAGCTCACTAAAGAGCTTCCTCAACCAGACAGCTTCACAGGAGGCCATACTAGCAACTATGTATTCGACCTCGGCAGTGCTCAAGGCAATCGATTTCTACTTCCTACTCATCCAAGATATTGAAGTAGAACCCAAAGAAAAATAGCATCCAAAAGTGCTCTTGCGATCCACCACACTGCCAGCCCAATCAACATCAGAATAACCACGCAGCCTCACATCTCCAGCAGTGTATCTCAGTCCATGAGTGATTGTGCCCAAAGATATCTCAGAAGATTCTTGGCACCAATCTAATGTATATGATGAGGCTCAACCATATATTGGCTCAATGTGTTAACTGCAAAACATATGTCCGGATGGGAGATCACCAAGAACATCAGTGCTCCTATGAGTTGACGATACTCAGAAGCATTTCCCAATTCAGGTCCAGCAACAGTACCACATAACTTATTAAAGTTAAGTTCCATCGGAGTAGTCACAAGCTTGCAGTCCACCATCCCAAATCTTTCCAATATCTTCACAGCATATTTTCCTTGAGAGAGGAAAATTTCACCTGGCTTTTGCCAAACCTCCAACCCTAGGAAATAATGCATCGGTCCTAGGTCCTTCATCTCAAATTCAGAAGCCAACTCACTCTTACATTTGTGAATGAGAGGGTCTGCACTTCCATCAGCTCCATGCTTGATAGAGCCACTTAGAGATGACAACCGATTTGTCCTGGGGTCTAGGGACCACATCCCATACATCATTCTTCATAATTGACTCGTATTCTTCATTCATAGCATCCTTCCATACTTGATGCTTCACGGCTTCTTCGAATGATGAAGGCTCATTTTGAATGATAGTGCTCATGGTGGTCAAATATCCTTGATACCTCTTTGGATTCTTGCTTTCACGGAAAGTCCCCCTTGTTGCAATGTGTCTCTCAACATCTTCGAGAGTCTCCCTAAGCCATGAGTGTCTCCTTTTGGAGGAGGAGGGTTCATGAGGAGGAGGATAAATAGGATCCATAGGTTCATCAACATCAGTCATCGTTTCGTCTTCTTTTGCACCCTGATTTTCGGTGTCAAATTCTTTGTCCTTCCTTAGGATAGGAGGGTTGTTGATCTTCCTAAGGGCCAGATCTTCGTCGAAGGTGACATCATGACTTATCTCAACTTCCTTTTGACCAGCCACATAAATTCTATATCCATTAGAATTTTCACTATAGTCCATAAAAATTCATTTCTTCCCAGATGCATCCAATTTGCTTCTTTTCTCTTTCGACACATGAAAATATACGGGACTTCCAAAAATTCTAAAATGACAAACATCGGGTTTCTTACCAGTGAACATTTCTTCGGGAGTCTTGGAGTCCAATGCTTGATGAGGGCATCGATTTTGAACATACACGACGGTATTTGCAGCTTCAACCCATAGGAACTTCGAAAGGCCTTAATCATGAAGCATGGCACGAACTGCTTCTACAATAGAGCGATTCTTCCTTTGAGCCACACCACTCTGCTCAGGAGTGTATGGCGTTGTAGACTCCCTCTTAATGCCAGCTTCTCTACAATAATCTTGCAATTCAATAGATTCATACTCGGTCCCATGATTAGTCCTCAATATCTTGATTTTCTTCTCGGATTGGTTTTCGATCAAGGATTTGAAGTCTCGGAACCAGGTGAACACTTCATCCTTCTTCTTCAAGAAGTAGATCCAGGTCTTGTGAGAATAATCATCCGTAAAAGTGATATAATATAAGTATCTTCCCAAAGAGTTTACGGGCATCATACTTGAGGGAAATGGTCCCCTTATAAGTTTTCCTTCGGCACATCCCGGACATAAACCTTCATGCTCTACTTTGAACTCACGCATACCTGTCACCATCTATCTCACATCGAGTAGGGCCTTATAATGAAGATGCGCAAACCTCAAGTGCCATGGTTCAGATTATAGAGATGTGTCGCAAGACATGGGTCCCAATGGACTTCCTCCAACTTGATACAAAGTGTCAACCCTTAACCCAAGAGTAAAAGCATCTTTAAAATTTATTTTCCAAACATGTACCTTTCCATCGATGAATGCCACCTTGAATCCTTTGTCCTCCATGGCTGAAATGGACACCAGGTTCTTCTTGAGATCAGGTACATATAGTTTTTCTTGCAAATGAATAGTGTTATCTTGATTCAATTGAAGGGTCACATTCCCTACTCCCTTCACAGGATAGGTGGCATCGCCTCCAAGGATGATCTCCAAGTTTGTCTCCTTTTCTATCAAATTAGAGAGGGCTTCCTTGTATCCGGTGAAGTTACTTGAGGCACCACTATCAATCAGCGAATTTCCCAAAGTGTCCGGAGGAGAGGCAGTGGAGAGGGCCGATATAAGATAGTACTCTTTTCGCTTATTGTTAACAACATTGGATTCTTCATACCTGGAATTCCTTGATTTCATGGAGGGTCCACCATTTCCTTGATGTCCCGCATTCCTTTTTCCTTTGCCATTGGACCTGCCATTCCTTTGATCGTTGTTGTTGAAGTTGCCCCTAGAATGATTGTGATCATCATCATGCGATGTGTCCCTTCTATTTGGACACTCCCTTGCATAGTGGTCAAACTTATTGCAAACAAAGCATCTTCCCTTCCTTCCATTTTTGAATCCCAGTCTTCCTTGACTTTGCTTCTTTGAACCTGCATTGTTCTTCCTCTTGGCATGAGTGGAGAATGCAGCGGGGTTGCTTCTATTATAAGGCATTTCTTGCTCCACCATTCTTGTTTCTTCTTGAATGCATCTCGACATCAATTCTTCGAACCCTGGAATTCGATCATTGTTGAGTATGGTGGTTCTAAATACATACCACTCAGGTGGGAGTCCTCTAGGGTGGTGAGTATAAGTTCCCTGTCAGGAATGACCTCTCCAATCAAGAGTAGATCATTCTTGATCTCAGTAATCCTCAAGAAATAGGATTGAATGTCCTCGTCCTTGCCCTTCTTAATATCCTTCAACTTATTCTTGAGAAATAGAATTTGATTAGCATTACTAACCTTGAACATGCCGACCAACTTGTCGTAGATCTCTTTGGTGGTCTTCAATTCGAAGATATAGGCCACCAGATGCTTGTCAATGGAATCCCTGATAATCTTCTTCGCTTTGACTTCAGCCCTATTGTACTTGGTCTTCCTAGCAGCGGGTGCATTTGAAGGAGGCTTAGGGATTTTACCCTGCACATAATCCATCACTTCTTTTTCTTCCAAGGTCAAATTAGGAGACTTCTTCCATCCATGATAGTTAGATTTATCATGGAGCTTGTCTTCAGCCAGTAAGTAGGATGAGGAACCGATTGAGCCTTTTGTCCTTGTCCAACTGTCTTTGGTGATTGCTCTTTCACTCTTGCTTGGGCTTTGTCTTCAGCTCAGCTCTGATACCATGTTAATTTTAGGCAACAATGGTATGTTCTATGCTTTAGAGCAATTATACTTCAATTTCTTTATTAGCCCAATATCAATATCCAGATTAGCAATCACATCAACATGATAGTAAAATGCAGATACAACATAAACATAAACAGTAGAAGACAAGTCAAGACAGAGGACATAAGATGTGGCACCAGCCAGAGACAAACCCCAATGTGGGGAAACCCTTGATCAATTCTTCTTATATTCTTCAATAGTTCAGCAGAGAGAGAGATAGTACAATTTGTTGGCATTATGATACAAGTGTTGTCCTTAATGGCAACTCACTCAGAGGTATGATACAGGTGATGGCGACTCAATCAGAGCACAGATCTTAGTACAACAGGTCAAGAGAGAGATATACGCAGGTTAACCTTGATGAAAGCGCGTATACACGCGGGTGAGAAGAACAAAAGTTGCGTATGCGTACACACGCAGGTTCATAGAAGGAAAGGCGCGTACATGTTGGAAAACTAAGTATTGGTCCGTGGTATTTGGTCCATGATATTTCGATATTGGTCTGTGGTATTTGGTCCAAAGTGTTGACCCCAAGTATTGGGTCCAAGGTATTGTTTCTACATGGTTTTGGACCATGGTATTGAGAGAAGCCTAAACCTATATAAGGAGAAGATCATTAGGCCAAGGGAGGTGTGGAAGTAATGAATGTTTGATGAAGTGTGGAGATCCAGTATGTTGGTTATGGGTATGTGATGCTTGGCTCGATCTGAATCAAGTTGGAAATGGTAGCGAAGGTATAAGTAATTATCTTTAGATCTGTACGCGGGTTCTCTCTGGTGAAAGCGCGTGTACACGCGGTTTTGACACAGTCAAGTAGCGTATGCATTATGAGATTTGATGTTTCAAGTTGCTGTTGGTCCTAGTGGTTGTTGCAGAGTTCTGGGCTCTGGTCTGTGTTCTAGTAACTGTGTTTTGATGACAGGGTTTCAGTGATTCAGTATTGGGTGATTTAGAGATTGATGATGCAGGTATAGTTGATGATTGTCTTACAGTGGTGATTGTTTTGTATTTATGGATCCAGTCTGAAAATTTATGAAACGTGGTCCCTGGAAGAAAAGAGAAGGTTGTAGCCTTCTGTAGGCCAGCACCTACGTACTAGTACTTCAGCTAGTACAAGAGCTAAGGGGGTTGTAGCTCCCTTCCAGGAGATTCTGGAGAACGAGAGAAAGTTGTAGTCTTCTGCAGGTAGAAACCTGCGTACTGGTATAAGACTGCACCAGTACATAAATATTGTAAAAAGAAGTTTCTTATTAAAAGAAGATAGAGACGAATTGCAGCAGGTGGTTTTCACCCACATTGGGTTTCCACCTTATATCATGGTGTTCATGTGTGCTCCTTATGTGTGATGATCTGTTCTGTTTTACTGCACCTGTTTACTGTTAATATGGTTAATAATGTTCTGATGCACTCATTGAAAATCAACTAATTGAATCATAAGTTTACTGGATATACGCTAGTTGCATTAAACACAGTTGCGTATATACGCGGATATCCTTAACTGAAGTAGCATATATGAATCTGAATATGGAAATGAAAAGTTATTATTGATTTAATAATACTGATTCACCCCCCCCCCCCTCAGTATTATTTCAAACAATTGGTATTAGAGCAGGTCCTTTGGTAGAAGCTTGATCGCTTAAAGGAGATCCATAGAACAATGGGAAAGAAAGCGCTTCAAAAGAAGAAGACAGCTCAAAGGAACAATGGTAGCCTGTCGTTGAGTGGAAGCAAGTATTCAGATCCTGAATCACCTCAGATTGAAGATGGACAAGCAAATGAAGCATCAGATAAACTCATAGATCAACAAGATCTACCTTGCAAAAGGGAGAGTGCCCTTAAAGAAGAAATTATCAGCTTAAAATCTCAGCTGGAATGTGCCTTCAGAGTTCGTCAAATGGTGCAGGAGCAGAATTCAAACTCCAAAGCAAGAGGATTATACATCATCACAATTCCAGGTATTGAAGAAGACAAAATTAGAGACAGAAAGGTGTGACATAACTCAGTTAGCTGACATAACAGACACAGGGGAAACTGAAAGTGAAGACCTTCAGTATTCCATTTTGTATACACTTATATAATAAAGATAAGTCGCGTATATACGCGATCTAGAGGCTGCAGAGTCGCGTATATGGAGCTCAGAAGAAAAAGGCAGCAGTGTGGTCAGACTCAGGTTGGGAAGAGTCTGATGTGGGTCTGGCAGAGACTATCTGGCACAGGTTCAGGGGGAGCATATATTCTTCTAATAATACATTGTTGGCATTATCTTAGAAGATCTTGGTTTGCATTCACAGCTGTTTTGGTTTCAGGCGGAGAGGGAGATTATGGTTGTTGATCTGAATGATGATTGACAGATGCTGTTGATGACTTTCATAGAATTGTCATAGATATTTCATCTCTATGTCATGTATATCTTTTATTATCAAGGTCATGTAACGGCCTATTTTGGTTTCCCCACTATGCCTGGGATGAATGATGTAATGTGCTTATTTTTCATGTGTAAACTTCTGGTGTATCCCCACTTGGTTGGGAGATGGATGTATGTATAAGTCTTTGGTGATAGGAAGGTCTTTTATAATGTATAAAGTCATGTTTCTTGTGTAGATCATCTTCTTGCAGAGCTTGCCTACAGTCAGGGGGAGCATGGACAACACAGCAGAGCAGAGGATTCAGCATGTATTCAGGGGGAGCATAACCCTTTGCCCTTGATGTCAAAGGGGGAGAGTGACTTGGTGTGGTGGTTGCCATCAAGTCCAAAGGGGGAGATTGTTGGCATTATGATACAAGCGTTGTCCTTGATGGCAACTCACTTAGAGGTATGATACAGGTGATGGCGACTCAATCAGAGGAAAGATCTTAGTACAACAAGTCAAGAGAGAGATATACGCAGGTTAACCTTGATGAAAGCGCGTATACACGTGGGTGAGAAGAACAAAAGGCGTGTATGCGTACACACGCAGGTTCACAGAAGGAAAGGCGCGTACATGTTGGAAAACTAAGTATTGGTCCGTGGTATTTGGTCCATGGTATTTCGGTATTGGTCCGTGGTATTTGGTCCGAAGTGTTGACCCCAGGTATTGGGTCCAAGGTATTGTTTCTACATGGTTTTGGACCATGGTATTGAGAGAAGCCTAAACCTATATAAGGAGAAGATCATTAGGCCAAGGGAGGTGTGGAAGTAATGAATGTCTGATGAAGTGTGGAGATCCAGTATGCTGGTTATGGGTATGTGATGCTTGGCTCGATCTGAATCAAGTTGGAAATGGCAGCGAAGGTATAAGTAATTATCTTTAGATCTGTACGCGGGTTCTCTCTGGTGAAAGCACGTGTACACGCAGGTTCTCTCTGGTGAAAGCGCGTGTACCCGCGGTTTTGACACAGTCAAGTAGCGTATGCATTATGAGATTTGATGTTTCAAGTTGTTGTTGGTCCTAGTGATTGTTGCAGAGTTCTGGGCTCTGGTTTGTGTTCTGGTAACTGTGTTTTGATGACAGGGTTTCAGTGATTCAGTATTGGGTGATTTAGAGATTGATGATGCAGGTATAGTTGATGATTGTCTTACAGTGGTGATTGTTTTGTATTTATGGATCCAGTCTAAAAATTTATGAAACGTGGTCCCTGGAAGAAAAGAGAAGGTTGTAGCCTTCTGTAGGCCAGCACATACGTACTAGTCTAAGTTGCAGGAAACGTGGCCCTGGGGGGCGTTTCGCCAGGGGAAACGAAACGAAACGCGTTTCCCCGTACCGTACGGCCTGGAAACGCGTTTCCGGCCGTACGGCCACGTTTCCCGAAACAGAAACGTGGCCGTACGGCTGGAAACGCGTTTCCAGGCCGTACAGGCCACGTTTCCCCCAAAAAAACATTTGTTTTTTAATTTTTTTTTTCTAATGTAGATCTCTTACATTTGTTTGCCCTAGTGTTGATATGCAGTTCATGGTAATGTTAAATTCTTAAAGTAAAAGTGATATTCTCCTTTATTTTTCATTTTCATCCTTTTACTTAAATTTTTAACATTACCATGAAATGACTCAGGATGTTTGAGAGTGGTTTCCCCGTCATTGGATTTCATATGGAGAAAGTAAAATTTTAGATCTTACTCAAAATCCAGCAAACTTATCTGTTTTTCAGGATTTCAGGATTGGGGGGATTTCAATGTTTCCATTGGATTTTATCATGTACTAGGGTATGGAACTTGTATTTAATCGAGAGAACAAAGCCCTCTATGCAGGGGAGACTCCCAATAATCAAGAGAATGTAGGGTACTAGGGTATGAAACTTGTATTTAATCAAGAGCACTAAGGTCATTCGACTATGTAGGAGGAGACTCCCAATCAACCACGAGACAAAAAATTAGAAATTTCTCGTGGCTGATTTTGGATATTTCTATTTTCATTATGTGATTATTCATGAGTAAATGTGATGTAAATTTAGATACTTATAGTCTATGCATTGACAATTGACAATTTTATCATAATGTAATAAATTAGAATGTATCATATATGCTTTATGATTGCACATATTTCTTAAATTCCTAATATATATATATATATATATATATATATATATATCCGCGTTTCCCCGTTTCCAAAATTTGGGGAGGTCGCGTTTCGTATCGCTTCCCGTTTTGGAAACTCGTACCCGTTTCCCCGTTTCGTGCAACCTTGGTACTAGTACTTCAGCTAGTACAAGAGCTAAGGGGGTTGTAGCTCCCTTCCAGGAGAGTCTGGAGAATGAGAGAAGGTTGTAGCCTTCTGCAGGTAGAAGCCTGCGTACTGGTATAAGACTGCACCAGTACATAAATATTGTAAAAAGAAGTTTCTTATTAAAAGAAGATAGAGACGAATTGCAGCAGGTGGTTTTCACCCACATTGGGTTTCCACCTTATATCATGGTGTTCATGTGTGCTCCTTATGTGTGATGATCTGTTCTGTTTTACTGCACCTGTTTACTGTTAATATGGTTAATAATGTTCTGATGCACTCATTGAAGATCAACTAATTGAATCATAAGTTCACTGGATATAAGCTAGTTGCATTAAACACAGTTGCGTATATACGCGGATATCCTTAACTGAACTAGCCTATATGAATATGAATATGGAAATGAAAAGTTATTATTGATTTAATAATACTGATTCACCCCCCCCCCTCTCAGTATTATTTCCAACACAATTACAAACCTGATAATTTATGACAGCAGCAAAAGAGCCCTAACCAGAAAAGTCAATGCCAGTCAACATGGCAGATTTGACCCTCAATAAATTGGTCAACTTCAATCAACTTCGGCCTCCAAACAACAAGATGAATCAGCCCTCAAAAGAACCCAAAATCAACCCAGTCAAATCTAGTCAAACAGCCAACCTGCGGTCAGCCCTAGCTGCAGTCAACGTTGGTCAAAGTCAGCGTTTGGCCTCGATTTATGTGCCCATAAATGCGGACTACCCAAACAGAGATAGCCCCCACAAAAACGCAGTCAAAGGAGGTGAACGCATGTTGGTCAACGCTTGGTCAAATTGTCCAGAAATTCGGTCTATTGAAATTTCGGCCTCTTGAAATTTCACTCTCCTGAAATTTCGAACGTGTGGAGAGAGAGGGGGCTAGAAATCCGTACCCAATCAATGAGGAGAGAGAGAGAAGTGTGAAGATGAATGTGTCCAAATTAGGCTAAAGCATCATGTATTTATAGCAAATGTTGAGGATGAATAGACATGACTATTGGGCTTCTGAGCCTACATAAGTTTGTTAGCCGACCTTGACAATTTGTCCATAATAAAAATAAATTCATAACTTCATTTGTACATGTCGAAATAGGACGATCTTTAGATCAATCCCACCTCTCAAAGAGAGGAATCCAAGAAAAATATCAGCGGTCATATATAAGATGACCCATGTGGTGTTTGGCCCTAGTTACCAATTTTAACAGATAGGCTTCTTACTAATCTCTCTCTTGATTAGTGAAAAGCAAATCATGACTTTATTTTTGCCTGCTATTTCTTAATAGCGAAAATTCATTCTCGTAGCTAAACCTATTAATTCACAACTGTGGTACATTTACTTTCATACAAGATGAGGTGCAATTACAAATTCTATAAGTTAGGGATCATTGCAGAAGATACTGAAAAACAAGTGAAAACTCCTAGATGTATAAAAGAGACTTGTCTTTTGGGACCAAATGTATATAGCATATACTTATGAAAGAAACTTTGCGTTTGGATTCTCTGTGCGTACATGCATTTAACTGTTAGGTAAATGGGAGTTTGGCAGTCTAATTTTAATGTATACATAGAGGTTAAAGGTGCTTACACGGATTATATAAGAAAAAGATTCGAAGGCTTATATCAAAACTTAGAGATGTTTTAGAAAGTTCCTGGTAGATCATCTGAGTTTTTCTTTAAAAGCAGTGAAAGCAAAATGGTTACAGTAGATAAAAGTATTTGGTTTCTCATATAATCACCTTTGTTGGTTTAGATGACTAAATACGTAAGCAATCTTCATCACATACTCACTTCAGATTACGCATACAGGTTGTGCAATTATTCTACACAGAAATGAGCAATGTATCCATTCACAAACTAAAGCTATTGGAAAGTGTGGGAATGGTTTAATATTAACTCATTGACAGATCATAAAATCAAAACAAATCATCAAAATGTAGAAAAGCTTGAGTGTTACTGGACGAGTATCTAGTCCACAACCAAAAGTGTAACCAAGAGGTAGTTGATTTTACATACTTGGACTTGGAAGTGTGATTGCGGGAGGTCAAAAAACTATTTGACTATGTGATGCGCCACTTAGCACGGCAACATAGGCACGATATTTGTTACAGATAACAGGCAACAACAATATTGATACAAATGCAATCTGCAACAGGTGTGTGGTCCAGTGGCAAGTTGTAAGGTGATCAAACTTTGACTAATGTCGAGGTCAAGTGCAAGTCCTAGGTGATTTTGATGGCATAGAAATGCTCCTCATGGCATGTGTTAGACCTTAAGAAACCAATTTCCTGGATGTAGAGAAATTGTGCTTAAGACATTAATAAATATTATTTACTGTCACTTATTGTTTGTTGTGTTCTCAAATGAAGGACCTGGAAAACTTGGTATTTAACCCTTAATACATATATGACCAGAACATTTCAGAATGCCATTTGTTGCTAGATATAAATGATGAGTGAAGAAAGCTTGAAGGAGAAGTTAAAGGTAATATGTTCGTTATTCACAGAAACTACTATCTGTAACTTAGAAGAATTATGAAAATGAGAACTGAACCATAGACAATATGCTGCTTAACACAGAAACTACTATCTGTGACTCTTGGAGAAGTTAAAGATAATATGTTGTTCTTTCACAAAAACTATTATCTATAACTTAGAAAGGAAGGTGGAAACTTCGAGTATAGAAGCGCTCTTTTAAGGAATTTTAACTTTATCTACATAAGCAAATAAAGCCCTGCAGCTTCATTATTATACTTGAAAGAAGAAAACATAACATGACACATGACAGAGAAGGTTACAAAATTATACCCAACAACTCGAGGAAACTTCTGATTCTTTCATTAATCAATGATGATATCAAGAATACAGTGGCCTAGTCTCCGAGTTTTCCAAAATTCCATCCCTTTCTTTGTAAATTTTCCTCTTTTTATACATGGAACAGTCGTTGATTTCTGAAACTGCCCAAATTATTTAACTGCTTCTCTAACTATATGAAGTAAAAACTATTACAGAATTTTACAGAGGGTAAAAGACACCTCAAAGAACATGAAATAACAGGAACATAACTGAATTCAAAAGGGGACGATAACTGCTGGCTTGCTCTGTTAATCCGCTGCCGAATTCCTCTGTAAATGCCCTAATGATGCTTAATTTGTTTTAGCTGTAATGAAATGCGTTTAGCTTGTGTAATCCTGGGCTTACATGGGCATTTTGATTGGCCAAAATACAAAGAAAACATACCCGATTGTCTTCCTCTTCAGATTCGGCTCTAACCCTAATTTTCCACTTTACACAGCGAAATTAACGCAAACCTTTGATTAATACGGAACTCAAAAGAGTTAATCTTGCTTTATAAATCTATCAAATCCGCCCATTTAGTGCTCCATTGACTTCCATCGCAAATCGCAATCGGCCCGATATATCACTGCAAAACTTAACTTTACGCACCCTTAAGCCGCTTACTATGGTAATATTGGACTTATGCATGAATCCTTCATATTTGCGTTTTTTCCATTATATACCCCTTATAATAGAAATATGCCATAAAACATGCCTTTTCCGCTTTCAATACGGGCTCTGCACAACTATCGAGGCATACCTTTTCCGCCGATATATCCCCACCGTAGATCTGCGCTTTTCGGATCAGACGATCTATAAAGATTTCAAGTGGGACATACGCCCGGATAATACCTGCCCGAAATGGGCAGTTTTCTCTCTCCACCCGGCTGCTACATGTCGAATCATAAGTGGGATCAGGGGAGCTCCAATAAAAACCACTTACCATTTTTGCTTCGCCCGAAATCCCACTTGTAACTTTAAATTCGCCTTTTCGTACGCCTCGCGGACCTGCCGAGACTTTTAAAACATAATATATATGTTGGAAATACTAGGGGGGGTGAATCAGTATTTCTTTTCAATTGTTATTTTACCAGTTAAAACATTTATATTCAGAACACAAGATGAACAACAAGAATAAATTCTTTTATTAATATAATCTTTGCAATAAAATAGATACAATATATATATGATTCCAATCTATTGCCAAGCACCAACTTGGACTTTTGTGAGGCTCCAACCTCCGGAGCACCAACTCTGTTTTGTCAAGGTACCAACCTTGGACTTAGGAGCCCCAACTCCCAGGACACCAATCCTTCCAGTTTTGAGGCACCAACCTTGGATATAGGAGCACCAACTCCAAGGACACCAATCCTTCAAACTTCTGAGGCACCAACCCCAAGGGCTCCAACCCTTGTCAAGGCATGTTTGATAGTAATGTTCTGCTCTCAGAACTCTTCTTTACTGAGTTTTGTTTGTTTACAGCTTCACTGTAGTCTCCATGCTACAACATCAATGGCAATCAGTCTTCATATGAAGAATTCTATACAACTCTTCATACTGTCCACATAGAGTCTGCAATAGCCCTCATGATCTCTAATAATGTCTCCACACAGCTTTAGTGAGTCTACTATTAGTTGCACTAAGCTTTGATTAATTCATTGTTGGTTTGAGCCTTTCATAGGTTAGCCCGATCAACAGAGTTTCTCGTCTGTCGGCTTCCTCCTGTCCTACTGGACCTTCGGCTTCCTCTTGTCCTGTTGAACCTTTGGCTTCCTCTTGTCCTGCTGGACCTACCGTTGCCTCTGCTTCTTCCAGTTTTTCCAACCTCTAAACTTTCCTTGTTCTCTGTTTTATATTCCTAATACCCCTGACCTTTGGCTTCCTTTCTTCGTTGGCTCTTCGGCTTCCTCAACACTCGCTTGATCTTTCAGCTTCCTCTGCGCTCACTCGTCCATCTACGCTCGCTTGATTCTTTGGCTTCCTGGTCCATGGCTTCCTCTATCTATTCGAGTGTTTCAATACTCACAGGACACGTAAATTCAGAAGAGAGGCTGAATTACAAAGAAGTGTTGCATATTAAAAAAATATCAAAGCAGCCTTTTTTAATATTCATACAATATACATTAATTGTGCACGGAAACCATATAAGAGAGACTAGCCATATATAGAAGTCCCACATGCCATGTCATCCTTTTATCGCAATCGCCGCTTTAATATGACAAGGCCTTAAGCCTTTAAACCCGGGACCATTCAATATATCGGAATACAAGGATGCACAGGAAATACACGAAAAACACCCTCCGAACACATAAGGTCGGACTTCAAATGCATTACGCCCACATCTATAACTTCATCAGGTCGCTCCTCCACAACTTTATCGCAATTGGCAGATTTGCATACAACATGGCCAATTCCCCTTCTGCCGACGGGATGGATGCGACATTCAATGAACTGTTTTTTAATGAATCCATCGGGGCCATATGTATATATCGCAATTGGCGCTTTATAGTGTGGCAAGGCTTTACAATATATGCGATATGCGATGGATGCGATAATATATTAAATCATATTGCAATGGTGTAGTCGGGTCCGCGTTATTATCACAGTCGCAGTTTTAACGTGACAAGGGCTTTAAACACTGCGATACATAACTCCCGATATGATAGACGCGATATACCATTAAGGCGTGATATAATAAGACCATCGAGTCCGCAACTGTATATCGCAGTCGGGGGTTTCGGGGGTGACAACCCTTCATAACTTGCGATATGAGAGTTCCGATAGGTGGATGCGATATAACAATACATCATATTGTAATGGTCCCGTGGGTCCATATATATATACATATATATCACAATCGCATATTTTAATGTGGCAAGGTTTAAAGCCAGAATACAAGGATACATATGAAATACACAAAAAACCTTATATCCACGCTATTTCTATTATAATGTTTATATAATAGAAATACACAATAATCATGGGTAACTTACCTTTTCTGCCTTTTTACAACCTTTGCACATTTTCCGATGTTTGCCTTTTTCCGAATCAATCCTCCACCGTAGATCCTACCATCCCATCCAACGGTTGATATTACACCTGACCAACAAAGTTGCTCAGTGATCCTACACCATAGATCAAAACCGCATTGATCCAACGCTCGACAATGATATTGTGTGAGCTACATGCACGAGGATTAATCGCCCGATAAGGCGGTTTCCTCTCTCCTTCTCTTGCCACGTGTCGGTCAATGAATGGTATCGGGTGATCAGCCCTAAATACCACTTACAGCCTTGAGTCCGCCCGAAAACCGTTGCCACTGTTACAAACCCGCCAGTTAACTGTTGAACGCAGATACGATGTCATATTAAGGATTGTTGCTATAACCTGTTCGGGTCCGTGTTATTATATCGCATCTATATATATATACTCCTCCGCTCTTACACTTACTTGGCTTTCCTGTGGCTTTCGATACTGCTCCACTACCTCTTCTCTGCTTTGATAGTTCTGCACTATTATTCCTCCGACATCGCATGATATGGCTCCTCTATTAACTGCTCTTCCGCTGGCTTCTCCTCCTGATGCGTGTTCCTCTTCTGATTCTTAGTTCTTGCCTTTTTCCACTGTGTGTTCCTCTTTGCTTCTTCCATTGAACTTCTTCCTCTGGCTTTTCTTTGGCTGCTCCTGTTTCTTCATGGATCTGCTTCTCCTTCTCCTTGGCCTCACATCATTGTTTACTCATCCAGAATATTGCCATATTGACATCAATGACAATCTAGGTCAACAATCTCCCCCTTTGTTATTGATGGCAATATTCTTCCTCTCTCCCCCTTTGACATCAATGGCAAAGGAGTGCTCAAGGACTCCCCCTGTCGAACTGCTACTCTTCTTCATGAATAGTAGATCTTCATGGGTCTATTACTCCCCCTGTCATAGTGCTCTTCTTTTTACTCAAGATAGAAGGATTGTTGCAACTAGCACATTATCCCCTCTTCATGTCTTAGAACTACTTTATCATGGCTTCAACAATGCTTAAAGATGCTCCACTTCAACGCTTTCAAACAGATTGCAAATAGCCACACACCAAGTGTCCAAGTCCAAGTTTTCTGCTTCAATCCATATTTTGTTGTCTCAACGGTCAGAATTAAGGGGCCTTCATAGTCCGATCAATAAAATGCCACTGAAATTGTCTTTCTCGTTGTCTCTCTTTAGATCAGAGTTCCTTTGTATTTTTGTGCTTCTCCTTAAGTTACTGAGCTATATTCCACTACACAACATTCTCCTTTCTATAGTCTTTTTGATGAGCCATCTTTTCCTTGTGTTCTTGTAAAGGTTTCTGCAAGTTATCTCCACTAGTTGATTTTTATATCCAATCTATGACAGTCTTTCAAATTCTTTTTACTGATTTGCATCTTTTTGCAATGCTTCAGTTTTGGTTAGATGCTGCCAACTGCTCTTGCTTCATGCTCCATTTCAGATGTATCTGTTTGTTTGAAGATTGCCTCTATTTGTGTCCATAATTTACCTGTTCTCACATCAAATCCCTGAGTCAAAACATTTAACATCTGTAATATCAACAACATAGTTATTTGCCCTATTTCTCTAGCATTGGATGGCCTTCTCTGCTGCTCCAATTTTTGCTTAGTGATCAAGTGGAAAGCATCTTTAACAACAGTCCAAAGAATGGTTACAGGATCATGTTCTTCAATGGAGTACTCCTGAGAAATGATCTTTATCAAAGAATGATTGTTAAAATAGATCAACAAGGATTTTATAAGGACCATTTCACGAATAGCTTCTGCAATAATGATCAAGAATCACAGGCTCCCCCTAACTGTATGCATCATCTCTTTTGGCAGAGTCTTCCCATCAAATGCTTAGATTGTCAAAAATCAGGCCAATAACATGTGTTGTTGGCTGGAGAGTTCAAGGGACTTTCGGATTGTATTTCCTTCTTTCTCCATACTTGTGTAACTTTCTTCTTTTGCAGGGTTCTAGCTTGTGTAAGGGCCCAAGTTAAGTTACAAGCACGTGCCATACGACCAATGTTATGACACTTGAAGCATTCTACATTGTTCATTAATAAGAATTCATGATTTCTTCCTGCAAAATTGTTCCTTGGAGATTGTTGGGGACCATAATATCTATCTTTATGATATGGTTGGGGACCATAACATCTATCTTTATGATATGCTTTACAATATTTTGTCATGTGACCAAAGTTTGTACAAGAATAACAATAACCAAGAAATAAACTTTGGTACCTGGGAGATGGATATTTCCTTGATGTACTTATGAAGTCTTTCTGTCTTGAGATCCTTTGATGATAAACATTGCTTCTAGCATCCTTGACATTATCTACATTTCTTCTTGGAGTAGGATTTCTTCCATTGTTGCCTTGATTTTTCTCCTTGCCTTTGCTGGAACTGGGAGCATCACCATTTCTTTCTAGCTTCTTCACATCCTTTTTGTTTGAAGCATTATCATTCTTGTTTGAGGGTTCACCTGCATACCCAAGACCTGATTTATCAAATGGACATCTTTGATGGCTAAGCATGTCATCGAAGGCTTGAGAACTCTTCAAGGTTTTGTTCATCCCTTCAACCTTTTTCCTGAGGAAGACAATCTCTTCTTCCAATCTTTCACACTCATTATTCTTCTTAGCAAGTTGTTTCTTAGTTTCTTCCTTGATATGAGCAGCTTCATTTGCTTCTATTTTAAGGGAGATGATATCTAACTTCATTTTGAAGATTTCTTCATTTTCCTTTGCTAAACTGCTTTCCATTTCTTCCTTGATCCTTGTAGCTTTACAAGTTTCGGCCTTGAGAAGTTTGATGTTAGATTTTAATTTGAAAATTTCTTCATCCTTTGCTTTTAGTTGACATATCATGGTGTTTCTCTCCTTTTCTGCTTCATCAACTTGTTATTCTATGATTTTCAATGCTTCCATTGTCTTCTCAGCTCCTTGTGCTAACTTTCTTACTTCTTGTAGTTGAGATTTGAGAGAGGAGACCTCTACCTTGTACTGACCAATCTCTTCTTCAAGTTTGTTCAAGCTCTTGTGCCTTTGTTCAAGTTGACTTGACAAGGTATCTTCCCGTTTCTTTGCTTTATCCAATTGATTTGTCATGGATATGATTTCTTCATGCTACTTTCTTTTGTTTTGATGAAATTCCTTCTTAAGCTTGGCAAGCTCTTCATCCCTTTCTTGTACTTGAAGCTTAACAAGGTCACCTTTCTTCCTTGTTTGGTCTTGGTCACCAGTTAGTGCTTTCTTCTTGAGTTCCTCGTTTTCCTTTTTCAAATTGATAATCTCTTCCATGGCAGCCATAAGTTGAGCGAGGAGATCTTCTACAAAATCTTGTTCATTCTCTTCATCTTCTAGATCTTCTTTAGCCTTGATAGCATCATTCTCATTTTCAGCTTCTGTGATGGGTTTTGGATTTCCTTCTTGATTTCCATCATCTTCTTCACTGATGGTCATGGTTAATGCTCCTTTTGAGTGAAGGTCATGAAGTTTGTCCCATGTACCCTTTGCTGACGAACATTTCCCTAAATTGTTCTTTATAGAATCAGGTAGCCCATTCAAGATTGCCTTTAGTGCTTTTGCATTGTACTCCTTAGATTCTCCATCCATCATGCTATCAACAATCACTGATTTCCAGATTTCAATGCCTTGAGTCTTTAAGAAATTCCTCATTCTTGCTTCCCACGCATCAAAGTTTCCATTGAACCATGGAGCCTTCTCAAATTGATTTTCTTCTATTTCAGTGGTAGAGGGATACACATCTTTAGGAGGATTGGAGGCTTTCTTCCTTGGCTTCGCCATTTGTGTTCTAAAGATCAACCCTCAAGCTGTTAGGCTTTGAGTGAAGGAACTGGCTCTGATACCATTTGTTGGAAATATTGAGAGGGGGGGTGAATCAGTATTTCTTTTCAATTGTTATTTTACCAGTTAAAACATTTATATTCAGAACACAAGATGAACAACAAGAATAAATGCTTTTATTAATATAATCTTTGTAATAAAATAGATACAGTATATATATGATTCCAATCTGTTGCCAAGCACCAACTTGGACTTTTGTAAGGCTCCAACCTCCAGAGCGCCAACTTTGTTTTGTCAAAGCACCAACCTTGGACTTAGGAGCACCAACTCCCAGGACACCAATCCTTTTAATTCTGAGGCACCAACCTCAAGGGCTCCAACCCTCTGCTGCAAACTGTCTGAATCTGATTTGTCAATGCACCAACCTTGGATATAGGAGCACCAACTCCAAGGACACCAATCCTTCAAACTTCTGAGGCACCAACCCCAACGGCTCCAACCCTCTTGTCAAGGCATGTTTGATAGTAATGTTCTGCTCTCAGAACTCTTATTTATTGAGTTTTGTCTGTTTACAGCTTCACTGTAGTCTCCATGCTACAGCGTCAATGGCAATCAGTCTTCATATGAAGAAGTCTATACAAATCTTCATACTGTCCACACAGAGTCTGCAATAGCCCTCATGATCTCTAATAATGTCTCCACACAGCTTTAGTGAGTCTACTATTAGCTGCACTAAGCTCTGATTAATTCATCGCTGGTCTGAGCCTTTCACAGGTTAGCCCGATCAACAGAGTTGCTCGTCCATCGGCTTCCTCCTGTCCTGTTGGACCTTCGGCTTCCTCTTGTCCTGCTGGACCTTTGGCTTCCTCATGTCCTGCTGGACCTACCGCTGCCTCTATTTCTTCCAGTTTTTCCAACCTCTAAACTTTCCTTGTTCTCTGTTTTATATTCCTGATACCCCTGACCTTTGGCTTCCTTTCTCCGCTGGCTCTTCGGCTTCCTCAACGCTCGCTTGATCTTTCAGCTTCCTCTGCACTCACTCGTCCATCTACGCTCACTTGATTCTTCGGCTTCCCGGTCCATGGCTTCCTCTATCTATTCGAGTGTTCCAATACTCACAGGACACGTAAATTCATAAGAGAGGCCGAATTACAAAGAAGTGTTGCATATTAAAAAATATCAGAGCAGCCTTTTTTAATATTCATACAATATACATTAATTGTTCATAGAAACCATATAAGAGAGACTATAGCCATATAGAGGTCCCACATGCCACGTCATCCTTTTACTGCAATCGCCGCTTTAATATGACAAGGCCTTAAGCTTTTAAACCCGGGACCATTCAGTATATTGGAATACAAGGATGCACAGGAAATACACGGAAACACCCTCCGAACACATAAGGTCGGACTTCAAATGCATTACGCCCGCATCTATAACTTCATCGGGTCCGCTCCTCCACAACTTTATCGCAATCGGCAGATTTGCACACAACATGGCCAATTCCCCTTCTGCTGACGGGACGGATGCAACATTCAATGAACTGTTTTTTAATGAATGCATCGGGTCCATATGTATATATCGCAATTGGCGCTTTATAGTGTGGCAAGGCTTTACAATATATGCGATATGCGACAAATGTGATAATATATTAAATCATATCGCAATGGTGTAGTCATGTCCGTGTTATTATCGCAATCGCAATTTTAACGTGACAAGGGCTTTGACGCTGCGATACATAACTCCCGATATGACGAACGCGATATACCATTAGGGCGCAATATAATAAGACCATCGGGTCCGCAACTGTATATCGCAGTCGGAGGTTTCGGAGGTGACAGCCCTTCATAACTTGCGATATGAGAGTTCCGACAGGCGGATGCGATATAACAATCCATCATATTGTAATGGTCATGTGGGTCCATATATATATATATATATATATATATGTATGTATGTATGTATGTATATATATATTGCAATTGCATATTTTAATGTGGCAAGGCTTAAAGCCGGAATACAAGGATACATATGAAATACACAAAAAACCTTATATCTGCACTATTTCTATTATAATGTTTATATAATAGAAATACACAATAATCATGCGTAACTTACCTTTTCCACCTTTTTACGACCTTTGCACATTTTCCGATGTTTGCCTTTTTCCGAATCAATCCTCCACCGTAGATCCTACCATCCCATCCGATGGTTGATATTACACCCGACCAACAAAGCTACTCGATGATCCTGCACCATAGATCAAAACCGCATTTGATCCAATGCTCGACAACGATATCGGGTGAGCTACATGCACGAGGATTACCCGCCCGATAAGGCAGTTTCCTCTCTCCTTCTCCTACCACGCATTGGTCGATGAATGGTATCGGGTGATCAGCCCTAAATACCACTTACAACCTTGAGTCCGCCCGAAAACCACTGCCACTGTTACAAACCCGCCAGTTAACTGTTGAACGCGGATACGATGTCATATTAAGGATTGTTGCTATAACCTGTTCGGGTCCGTGTTATTATATCGCATATATATATATATATATATATACTCCTCCGCTCTTTGTACTCCTCCGTTATACTCTTGGCATATGCGATACTCCCGATAGTTCTTCCTTTGGCTTCTAATAGCTCTACTCCTCCGCTCTTACACTTACTTGGCTTTCCTGTGGCTTCCGATACCGCTCCACTACCTCTTCTCTGCTTTGATAGCTCTGCTCTGTTATTCCTCTGATATCGCATGATATGGCTCCTCTGTTAACTGCTCTTCTGCTGGCTTCTCCTCCTGATGCATGTTCCTCTTCTGATTCTTAGTTCTTGCCTTTTTTCCACTGTGTGTTCCTCTTTGCTTCTTCCGTTGAACTTCTTTCTCTAGCTTTTCTTTGGCTGCCCCTGTTTCTTCATGGATTTGCTTCTCCTTCTCCTTGGCCTCACATCATTGTTTACTCATCCAGAATATTGCCATATTGACATCAATGACAATCTAGGTCAACAATATATACACCTCGAGTCCGGCCTTTTCAACGCTTATTTCTATTATAATCCTTTATAATAGAAATACATATAAAAATGCAGGGCTTTTTGATATAGCAGACCCACCAAGACTTTACAACAATATATATATATATATATATATATATATATATATATATATATATATATATATATATATATATATATTTCGGGTCCGGCCCTTATCGCGTATCGCAATCGGCGGGATCACATACATATATAATAATCGCTCTGTGTGATTTCAGACCCGTCGGCATTATAAACGCAATATATATCTTTTCGGGTCCGCCATCGCAAGTCGCAATCGGCGGAACCAACCTCTATAGCCCTGCGGTGTGGCAGACCCGACAGGACTTTTAAACACAATGTATATATGTTTCGGGTCCGGCCCACGATCGCAAATCGCAATCGGCGCTATCAGTGGAACCAATCATACATATCATTGCGGACCCGCCAATCTTTATAAAACACAACCTATAGTATCTCAGGTCCGGCTTTAACCCTTTAACACTTGTTTCCTTTGCGAATCCGACATATTACTTTGTTTCTTTCTTGTTTCAATATGCATATATATATATATATATATATATATATATATATCGGGTCTAGCTCCATATAACCATTTATATTGTGATTTCAATATGCATATATATATATATATATATCGGGTCTAGCTCCATATAACCATTTATATTGTGATTTGTATAGCAACCTTGGCTACTCCGGGGTCTATTCTTTTACAAATCTTTTAGTGATTCCACTATGCCATTATCACTTCTTCATCTTGCTTTTATCCCTTCTTTTTGAAGTATTTTCAAGTGATTCTTGAATGAAAAATGAATATTATAAACAATAAAAATGCATGTTACAACATCTGGCTCCACCTGGGGATAGTGCTTTTGCCATAGAAGCACTAAGAACCACAGATTAGTGCCTTCACCTCGGGCATGGAGTCATATATTGCTTTGCATAAATTGAAATGCTATGGCATTTGTACACTGATTTCACTCTGGTATTTACAATGAAATGATGCTTATTCTTCAAAACTGGAAGTAATGCTTTAAGTATTGCCCATTGACAGGCAGCTGTAGAGTCTCACCATCAAGATTCTCAAGAATGAAGGTATTATTGGATCTTACTTCAGAAATTCTAAAAGGGCCATACCAGAGAGGATCAAACTTTCCATGGTTACCCTTATCTTCCCTCCTGGTATCCCAACTTAACACTAAATCTGCAACTTTAAAGTCAATTTCCTTGGCTTTTCTGTCAAAAATACTTTTCATCTTGGATTGATACATAATCAAGTTGTCTCTTACCTTGTCCCTGTTCTCGCTTAGCTCCACCACTTTATTCATTCTTCTTATCAAAGCATTTGGTTCTTCTTTTGCCTCCTAAATCATTGCAATCACCAGCTTCACAAGTTGACTTGGAAACAAAGCCTGAGTTCCATATACTACTTCAAAAGGTGATTTCCCTATAAATCTTCTTGTAGTTACTCTAGCAGCCCACAAAGCAAACTTTAACTTAGAATCCCAATCTCTTTGATTTTCTGCAATGGTTTTCTTAAGGATCTTCATCAAAGTTTTGTTAGTAGATTCAGCTAATCCATTTCCCTGAAGATGGTAAGTTGTTGAATGGGACAAAATAACATTATACTTGTGACAAAAAGTAATGAACTTACTTGAATTGAAGACTTGAGCATTGTCTGTTATAATTTTAATGGGGCATCCAAATCTGCTGAAAATATTCTCCTCCAGGAACTTCATTACTATCTAATCATTTGCTCTCTTAGTAGGAATTGCCTCTACCCATTTGGTGAAGTAATCAGTTGCTGTGAGAACCCACCTGTGTTGTCTACTTGAAGGTGGATTGATTTCTCCAACAAAGTCCAATCCCCATTGTCTAAATGGCTCCTCTATGAAAACTAGAATCAAAGGTAAAGGGGCTAATCTCTTTTTCTCAGCAAAAAGCTAACACTTCTGACAACTTCTAACAAACTTATATGTATCACCAAATAAAGTAGGCCAATAAAATCTTGCCTGAAGGATCTTATGTGCAGTTACTTTCCAACTGTAATGTCCTCCACAAAACCCCTCATGATAATCTTTGATTGTTTCTGTAAATTCATCTTCTGTTAAACATAGCAATAAAATTCCAGCAGGATCCTTCCAGTACAATCTGCCTTCCACAATCACATATGGTTGTGCCTTGATCTTTAGTGCCCTATACTTTGTTCTATCTAAGGATTGGGGACAAGAAAGAAAGCACAAATAATGAATTATATGCTTATACCATTCTGAACACAAAAATTTATACCTGATCTTCATACCTGGATCTTGCTCTCCTTCATTTTCTTCAGCTGCTTTTTCATCCACAGGTGCCAACAAGTTAATTCCCAATGCCTGAAAGTTTGATTTTGTCAACATTTTTGCCAATCCTTGTCCTTTCACCAACTTTGTAGGTTTTATGTCCAAATCATATTCTTGGATCTTGGCTATCCACTTTCCTCTTCTGCCTTCTACATCTCCCTGTAGTAATACATCTTTCACTGCAGCATTTGGCACATAAGCAATGATTTGTGACTGTAGCACATAAGTTCTAAAAGCTTTCAGGGCTTTTACCAAAGCATACACCTGTTTCTCAAGAATATTATATTTCAGCTCAGAATCCCTAAGAATCTTACTGAAGAATGCAACTAGCTGCTCTTTCTCTTCATCATTCTTCTGCAGTAAGACAGCAACTATTGAACTTGATGATGTGAATGAAAAAACTTGGAAAGGCTTTTGGTAATCAGGGTTGATTAAGACTGGAGCTGCCTGTAATGCCTCTTTAATCCTGGAAAATGATTCTCTAGCTTCTTTGGTCCAATTCACTTCATTCTCCTTCTTTAGCATATTAGTAATTTCTTTTACAATTTCTGCATAGTTGGATACAAATCTTCTCAGGAAGTTTATCTTTCCCAGAAACTTTTGAATATCCTTTTTACTCCTAGGCAATGGTATTTTTTGCACAGCTTGTACTCTGGCTGGATCTATCTTCACTCCATCTCTGGAAACAATGTGTCCCAATAGTTTTCCTTCCTCCAGAGCAAAAATGGATTTCTTGGGATTTAAGGAAAGTCCAAATCTTCTACATTTATCAAAAGTCCTTTTCAAATGGTCCAAATGTTCTTCATCAGACTTTGAGAAAACAGTAATATCATCCAAATATATTACTACAAACTTATCTCCAACAAAAGCAATGTCCATAGCCCTTTGAAATGTAGCACCTGCATTCATTAATCCAAAAGGAATTTTGGCATACATAAATGTTCCCCAAGGAGTTGTGAACGTTCTTTTCTTCCAATCCTCCTTATCCACAGCCACCTGGTTATAACCAGAAAATCCATCTAGCATTGACATTCTAAAAGATCATGTTACCTTTTGCAGTACATGATCCATCTTAGGCAATGGATAGTTATCTTTCAAAGAAGCCCTGTTGAGATTTCTGAAGTCCACACATAACCTTATTTCTCCATTTTTCTTTCTCACAGGTACTAAATTAGCCACCCAATCAGAATACCTAAGTGGGACTATTATTTTGGCATCAAGCAACTTCTTGACCTCCTTTTCAATTGATGGTAGAAGCAGAGGATTTATCTGTCTAAGCTTCTGTTTGTAGGGTTTAATTCCCTCCTTCAAAGGAATCTTATGCTGAATAATATTTACATCATAGGTTTTGAGATCTTCATAGGACCATGCAAAGACATCAACATAACCTGGGATTCTCCTGAGTTCCAATGTTGTGATCCTAAATATGTTCATCCTGTGAAATTTTCCCCGAGTCCACAGCCACATCATTGTAATTAAAAAGCCTTTCAAGAGGAACAAGTCCCTTTGGCAGAATATTATCTCTCAATTGAAAGATCTTCCGATTTGCTATTGAATCTTTTAAACCATTGACTTTTGCAATTTCTGTTGTCTCTTCTTCATCCTAATCAATTTCTATGCCCTGGAACTCTTCAACCATAGTCAAAAATTCCTTAATCTGCTGGTCATCCTCAAAAACTTGCCAGTTCTTAACATTATCAGGAACAGAAGGTCTATGTCTCATTTTTACCTCATATCTTAGTCTTGGATTAATAGGAGACTTGAAAGTACTAGCAGCCACAGCCAATGAATCTGCTAATCTATTCTAATCTCTTGGAATGAATTGAATGATAAAAGCTTCAAAAAAGTTCTCAATCAAATCCCATACCTCATTTCTGTATGCCCTGAGCCGAGAATGCTTTGTTTGGCAGTGATCTTTTATTTGCTTAATAATCAGCTCCGAAAAAGCAGAAATTGACTTAACTCCCATCTGTTTAGCTGTTTGTAGAGCAATAATCAAGGACTCATACTCTGCCACATTGTTTGTTGCCTCAAACTCTACTTTGAAAGAAAAAGGGAACATATTACCTCCAGGTGCAATTAGAAGAAAACCAACCCCTGTTCCTTCCTTGGAATAAGCTCCATCAAAGAAACATTTCCACACTTCTTCAGTTTGTAGCTCTGTAATTACATTGGCTGAAGCAAGCTACTCCTGATTATCTTTAGCCGACTCTGCATTATCATGCAGTGTGAAATAAGCAAAGTCATCCGTCTCCTAACTATATACAGGTGAATTGCTTGCTCCATTTTTTGTAATTGTTTTTACAAACCTAGTTTCTCTGTACAATCTCCTCTCCTCCCCACCAAAAATTGGTATAACAGCATATGTAAAATCTAGCTTCAAAACACGTCCCAATTTAGCCCCCCAGGACCTAGATAGAAGCATTCCAAATCTAGCAGGGATATCTGCTACTACAACATCCATGACCAAGCTTCTAGTTGGAATTTGGGATAGTGACACTGCCAGATCCTTAATAACCCTCAGACACTTGACTTTGTTCGAATCAAAAGAATACAAATCCCTATAAGGTTTGGTCACTTGTAGATTTAGTTGCTTCATCACTAACAAAGGCATAAGATTATGTGAAGCTCCCGAATCAAACATACAATTATGTAGGAGGAAATCATGAACCAATAAGGAAATATAAAAAGGAGGTATTGAAGAATCTACTTCCTCTACATGTGGACCAAAAACCACTACTGGTTTATCCTCTTGCAAATTTACAATGTCATTTATACTCTCATTTTCTTTTAAATTAATAAACTCAACAATCTCCTTTTGATAAATAGGTGTTTTTGCCAACTCTGTAAGGGGAACTTGTATTCTTACCTTTTCCAACTCCTTAGTAAGACTAAACAAGTGACCCTGTTTAGCAGTCCTTTCGTTCTCATCTTCACCTTTCTTCATGACTGGAATTACTTGAGGAATTGAAACAAGTTTCTCCAAAGGAATTTTTTCAGTTTGATCTTGAGAAGACTCACCTTGAAGTATCTGTGTCTTGCCATTTGTGTTTTGTTGTTGCTTTCCTTTATTTACTTGTTTTGCAGGCTGAGATTCTTGTGGAGTCGCCTTTGGTGAGGAAGTTGAAACTTGCTGCTCACTTTCATTTTCTTGATTTCTTGATCTTTTCCTCGATCTCAAGTCATACTTCTTATGTAGTTCAGCCTGCATAAAATCAGAAAATTGTTTCCAATATTCATCAATTTCATTTTCATCATGAATGGCATATGTTTCATCATATACATATTCTTCTCCTTCGATACCAAGTTCATCTTCATCTACTGCATATAACGTAGAAATTTGATCTTCAGGTTGTTCTTCACCAGGATCTGCTTCTATATATAATGGTGCTTGAATCTGATTTTGATCTTTTCTTTCCCTTTGTAGGATTTGCAAAGGTTGTCTTTTGTATTGGGGATTAAAGTTCTTATTATACTGTGTTTGCTTCTGCAAATTCTTATTTTCTAACTCTAATTTATTTAACTTATCTGACAAAGTTTTAAACATATCCTCCAATGCTTGACTTTGAGAGGATTCTATCTTTGCCTTTCCCTTGTTTTCAGTAGGTTGTGTCTCTGGTGCTTTTCCTGTAGCCACCAGATTTGCTTCTATCTCTAATGCATCTATTTGGATCTGATCAAGGGTTGGAGATCTTCTTTCCCTTAATGTGAATCCAAAATTTGATTCAAAAGCCCCTACAAAAGTTATTTTTGCACCAGCAGGAGGAGGCTTAATCTCCACTGGGAGTCTATTGTACAATTTGTTAAATCTTCTGACAAATTCAGCCACAGTTTCATCAAACTTCTTCTTTATGGCATTAAACTCTGTTAATGAATACCCATGGTCTCTTTTTTCTCCCCATTTCTGGATGAATAAACGTTCCATCTCTTCCCAAGAAGGAATAGAATTATTAGGAAGTCCTTTAAACCATTTCCTTGCTTCTCCATCCAAGGACTGAACAAAAAGTCTTAGAATAACATCTAAATGTTCAACGTTTAGGCTATCTGCAAAATTGCAAAATACTGACACATGATTCTCTGCAGTTTGTTCATCTTCCCCTGTAAAACGAGGAAGAATTTTGAGGTAATCCTGTGGCATTTGATTAAACGGTTGTGGCAGTTGAAGGGGTGCATACCTATTCATCACGAATGCAGGTACTGCCATGTTTATTGAACTTTGATTACCAACAGATGTGGAACCTGACTGAGAGGTAGATGGAATGTGCAGAGGTGGTAATGTAGCTATTGGTTGAGGTTGAATGATTATAGCAAATAAATGAAAAGTAACAGATTCTAAAGATTGCTCTTGATAGTTAGGTTCCTGAAATGAAGATGATGAAAAAGATGACTCTTTATCAAATGAATGTTCAAGTGAATTGCTGCCTAATGCAGACAATGTAGGAATTGGTGTAATTGGAATCTTAGACCTTCCAACCCTCTTAGAAAATAGCCTTTCAGGATCTGAAAGAGCTTGAACCTTCTGTTGTGAAGTGTCTGATCTTGTATGGGGTCTCCTTGAAGCCAGAGTTATTGCTTTGATTCAAAACAGCCAAATATTTCCTCCTCACTGAACAACCAGAGGAAAATATTGAAAACCCAGGGAAAAGTGTTCTTGTCTTCTCTCCCCGGCAACGGCACCAATTAATGTTGTACCTTAAGAAACCAATTTCCTAGCTGTAGAGAAATTGTGCTTAAGACATTAATAAATATTATTTATTGTCACTTATTGTTTGTTGTGTTCTCAGATGAAGGACCTGGAAAACTTGGTCTTTAACCCTTAATACATATATGACCGGAACATTTCAGAATGCCATTTGTTGCTAGATATAAATGATGAGTGAAGAAAACTTGAAGGAGAAGTTAAAGATAATATGTTGGTTTTTTACAGAAACCAATATCTGTAACTTAGAAGAATTATGAAAATGAGAACTGAATCATAAACAATATGTTGCTTAACACAGAAACTACTATCTGTGACTCTTGGAGAAGTTAAAGATAATATGCTAGTCTTTCACAGAAACTATTATCTATAACTTAGAAAGGAAGGTGGAAACTTCGAATATAGGAGCACTCTTTTAAGGAATTTTAACTTTATCTACATAAGGAAATAAAGACCTGCAGCTTCATTATTATACTTGAAAGAAGAAAACATAACATGAAACATGACAGAGAAAGTTTCAAAATTATACCCAACAACTCATGGAAACCTCTGATTCTTTCATTAATCAACGATGATAGCAGGAATACAGTGGCCTAGTCTCCGGGCTCTCCAAAATTCCAACCCTTTCTTTGTAAATTTTCCTCTTTTTATACATTATGGAACAGTTGTTGATTTCTGAAACTGCCCAAATTATTTAACTGCTTCTCTAACTATATGAAGTAAAAACTATTACAGAATTTTACAGATGGTAAAAGACACCTCAAAGAACATGAAATAGCAGGAACATAACTGAATTCAGAAGGGGACGATAATTGCTCGCTTGCTATGTTAATCCGTTGTCGAATTCCTATGTAAATGCCCTAATGATGCTTAATTCGTTTTAGCCGTAATTAAATGTGTTTAGCTTGTGTAATCCTGGCTTACATGGGCATTTTGATTGGCCAAAAATACAAAGAAAACATACCCGATTGTCTTCCTCTTCAGATTCGGCTCTAACCCTGATTTTCCTCTTTACACAGCGAGTTAACGCGAACCTTTGATTAATACAGAACTCAAAAGAGCTAATCTTGCTTTATAAATCTGTCAAATCCGCCCATTCAGCGCTCCGTTGAATTCCATCGCAAATCGCAATCGACCAGATATATCACTGCAAAACTTAACTTTACACACCCTTAAGCCACATACTATGGTGATATTGGACTTATGCATGAATCCTTCATATTTGCGCTTTTTCCATTATATACCCTTTATAATAGAAATATGCCATAAAACATGCCTTTTCCGCTTTCAATACGGGCTCCGCACAACTATCGAGGCATACCTTTTCCGCTGATATATCCCCACCATAGATCTGCGCTTTTCGGATCAGACGGTCTATAAAGATTTCGGGTGGGACATAAGCCTAGAGAATACAGGCCCAAAATGGGCAGTTTTCTCTCTCCACCCGGCTACTATGTGTCGAATGATAAGTGGGATCGGGTGAGCTGCAATAAAAACCACTTACCAATTTTGCTCCGCCTGAAATCCCACTTGTAACTTTAAATCCGCCTTTTCATATGCCTCGCAGACCCACCGGGACTTTTAAAACATAATATATATACACCTCGGGTCTGGCCTGTTCAGCGCTTATTTCTATTATAATCCTTTATAATAAAAATACATATAAAAATGCAGGGCTTTTCGATATAGCGGACCCGCCAAGACTTTACAACAAAATATATATATATATATATATATATATATATATATTTCGAGTCTGGCCCTTATCGTGGATCGCAATCGGCGGGATCACATACATATATAATAAACGCTCTGTGTGATTTCGGACCCGCCGGCATTATAACTGCAATATATATATTTTCGGGTCCGCCATAGCAAGTCGCAATCGACAGAACCAACCTCTATAGCCCTGGGGTGTGGCAGACCCGACGGGACTTTTAAACACAGTGTATATATGTTTCAGGTCTGGCCCGCGATCGCAAATCGCAATCAGTGCTATCAGCGGAACCAATCATACATATCATTGCGGACCCGCTGATCTTTATAAAACACAACTTATAGTATCTCAGGTCCGGCTTTAACCTTTTAACACTTGTTTCCTTTGCGAATCCAACATATTACTTTGTTTCTTTCTTGTTTCAATATATATATATATATATATATATCAGGTCTAGCTCCATATAGCCATTTATATAGTGATTTGTATAGCAACCTTGGCTACTCCGGGGCGATTCTTTTACAAATCTTTTAGCAATTCCGCTATGCCATTATCACTTCTTCATCTTGCTTTTATCTCTTTTTTTTTGAAGTATTTTCAAGTGATTCTTGAATGAAAAATGAATATTATAAACAATAAGAATGCATGTTACAACAGCATGGATACTTAACTTATGGAAAGATATAAGTAGCGTTTCCAAAAAAACTATAGATGCCATCCAAAGAACATGAACATAGATGATGGCAATAGAGTTGTCTTCTGACCTAAAGGATTTAAAACTGAGCAATTAAATGTTAAAATTATGAGCACTATACTCAAAGGTCAAAACCCTAGCAAGCACACTCATTGAATATATCATTAAAAATTCAAATGATTTAAAGTGGGTGCTTTGTCTCAGCTACAATAGTACAATACCCAAGTGACTGAAAAAAATTCTTAGCATGTTCTGCTAAAAGCGATTATTTTCTTTGCATTTCAGCCCTGGGATCTCATGTTATCTTATCTATCATTCTCCACTTCCCTTGTCTTCCTTTTACCATATTTTAACTTCGTTACCTTGACACAAGCCAGTGTCTCTAATTTGTGACCCAACTTAGGTATTTGCTGAAGCCTAGAGAAAAACAACAAGGACATATATCAGCAATTACAGTGGATTCTGAAAGTTGCCTGTGCCAATCTACGTTGTACTAGTAGTCTGCCAAATGATTAATATTGATTTTTTCTCACATACTCAGCCTTTACAAGACTACCCACCAATCTTCAAAACATGTTTCGTATAGCATTGTTGTATCTCATTTTTCTCAAATACTTCTCAATTTGATTTAATAGGAACAAAAGCTTTTCCACTTAAATCATCTTACACGTACCATTCTATATGATTCTCATGTGAATATATTGATTATTGTTATTCTCTTAAATGATTACCCATGAGTTTAAACATAGTGTACTAAGCATTTGCCATTTTTCATTTGTTTCTTATATTAAGTTGGTGAATGACCATTTCCCCTATACTTATCATATTAATATCACAAACGCTTCTCATATTGGGAAAAATAATTTTGACTTGGGGGCTCACCTCCTTTTCCCGAGTGGTCCTCTTCTTGGTAAAAATTCAGCTATTGTATCTATTGTCAAAATTCCAGAAACCTTTCCACCATTCAGAGGCAGTTTCAATCCGGCCTCTACATTTTCATAATTCTCAGATTCAAGAGAATGATTTTCTTCAAAGTTGCCATTTCTAGCAACTAGACATTTTTTTCTGCAACCTGGAGGTATGGAGAACCCAGAAAACATAGCCACCAACCTATCTGCTCTTAGAACCAAATCCATTGGAAAGCCATGATCAGGAAAAAAGGCACTGCAGTGTGTTTCTGCCACTTCCCAGTAATCCTCTGGTCGTGCCTCTCGAATAATAATATCTGGACAGATTGCTGGAAGATAGTGAACTGCTTCACTGCTGCTCTTTCTTCTTCCTATATAACAGAAAAAAGTTAGCAGCACCCAAATAGATTATTCTGGTATTCAATAGTTGCTGAAATTGAAAGTTCAGAAACAGAGCTATTTGGATATATAGACTATGTAATGACATAAATTGACTACTTGGCATATAAAGTGAATAAAATCCAAGTGGATTCTACAAAAAAATAAATTATGAGAGCTCAAACATAAAGTTTCCATATCCCAAAAGAGAACCAAATGGAATTGTTTAACACAAAGCAGAGAAGGCTTGAACGAATGCTGACATAGCACGCTCACAGAAACCCCCTGAATTAATAGCACTGTAGAATTAATAAGGATATTGAGTGTTCATGTAGCTATTCTTTTTCCAATATTAACAGTAAAATATAACTTTTACAACCATATTTTTCATTGTTGATCAGAAAAGTTTTCAGAAGTCTCAGAAAATGAGTCTACAGCATCACTTTCAGATGATGAAGCAGAGAAAAGACTGAAGAATACAAGTTTTGCAAACATTATCACACACACGAAAAAAGTTTAATTAACATGCAAAGACCTTCAAGATCATGTTAATTTCTGAAAACTAGTACCTAGGTAAATAGATCAGATCTAGATTTACACTACTAGAATTCTTTAACCAAATAAAGCAGCGGAAAACTTAGAAAAGCAAGAAAAAGCAAATCTCGTGCATGCACAATTTTTTTTCTGCTCTTCAACATTAGTTCATCATTCAAATAACTTCTGAACTTACAAGAGCTCCCATACTGGGAAAATGGCTGAGAGGAAAAAAACTACAAATGAAACCCAGCAAACCTGAATTTCCAACTCTCAGAAATCTGCCCAGATCACCTTATGCTGGATCGTATGGTCTGTGCAACCTGCAAATTAATGGCTGGCCTCTCCTTCGCTGAGCAATTCTTCTTCTTTCCTGGAAAATCGAAAAGTCCTTTTGATTCTCTATCTTTCTCAAAATCCTTGTTCAGAAAATAATTGATTTGTCCTCTCTTTCACTTGGCTTTCTTTTATAATTTTGAGTTGGTCCAAATCCCTAATCTCAATGGTCAAGATTAAATCTAATCTTGAGTTGATATCAATGGTCCAAAATTCAATTTAAATCACTAGTACCCAAACTTAGGCACTTAATTAAATTAAACTCATTTTATAAGAAGATATCCACTTTATTAATTAATTAATAAAGTGAGCCCATAGGGTGTAGAATGGATGGTGACAAGGTGTTTTGTTAATGCACTCCGTGGCGAAACGATCACCGGTTTGGAACCCCGTGGGCAAAAATCTAGCCATGCTAAGGGTTGGTATGGCCCAAGCTGGGTGCGATCCTGGGTGATTTTGACAGCTTAGATGCCCCTAGGTCACGATTACTCAAGCCACAGGTTAGGCGTACTAGTCATCTCAGGACTCACATTACCTAACAACAACAAATAATTAATAAAGTGAACTCTTAAGTCTAAGAGACATCTAATGATGATTCCCACAACTTGCACACTTTACTTTCGCAGAAATAGCTATCAAAGCTACAATCATCAACACTTTATCTTAGCAAAGAAGGTATTCTCCACCACTCCAAGCTTATCTTGAGAGAAGACAAACTTTCCTTTCACCAAAGGTTTGGTGAGTATGTCTGCAACCTGCTCACCTATCAGAATATACTAGAGCTTGACTGCTCCCTTCAGGACCCTATCTTTGATGAAATGGCATCCAATCTCAATGTGCTTCAATTTATCATGAAATACTAGATTCTCTGAGAGTTTCATGCAACTCTGATTGTCACAATGAATCATTGTAGGCTCCAGCTCTTGATCAAACAATCCTGTAAGCAGCTTGCGAAGCCAAACTGCTTCACAACTAGCCAAATTGGCTACCATATACTCAATTCCTGCAGACTAAGTGCTATTGAAGACTGCTTCTTGTTGAACCAAGAAATCACTACAGACCCCAAACTGAAACAACATCTAGAGGTGTTCTTTTGATCTATATCACTCCCTACCCAATATGAATATGAATAGCCCTGCAACTTCGCCCCATCTCCACTATGGTACCTCAAGCCATACTCCATTATGCCCTACAAGTATCTGAGCACATGCTTTGTTGCAATCCATTGTACCTGCCTTAGCTCCACCATGTATTGACTCAAGATGTTCACAGCATAACAAATGCCTAGTCAAATGTTGACCAGATACATCAATGAGCCAATCAACTGCCTATATTGTCTAGAATCTACCAACTTTGACTCCGAAGAATCCACCTTCTTTAGGTTGGTCACCATTGGAGTAGCCATAAATCTATTGTCCTCCATCTTGAATCTCTTCAAGATCTCCACCATATACTTCCCTTGTCCAAGGAAGATCTCTCTCGATCTCTACCAAACCTCAAGCCCCAAAAAGTAATGCATCAGCCTCCTTCATCTCAAAGTTTGTTGCTAATACTGACTTGCACACAACAATCAACTTCTCTACGCCAAAAAGAATCAAATCATCCACATAGAGCACCAAGATGAGGGGCTCAGATCCAACCAGTATGAAGTATAGGTTGGAATCTACCTCACTCTTGGTGAAGCCCATGCTCTGCAAATAGTTGTCTATCCTAGAGTACCATGCCCTCGGCACCTATTTGAGTCCATACAAGGCTTTCTTAAGCCTACATACATGTGACTCTCTGTCATGTACCTCAAACCCCTATGGTTGCTCTACATATACCTCTTCCTCAATAACTCCATTAAGGAATGTTGTCTTCACATCCATCTAGTGAATCTTCCACCCCATCTCTAAAGCAATAGATATCACTGCTTTGATAGAAGTGTATCTGGGAACATAAGTAAAAGTCTCTTTGTAGTCTACTCTTAGTCTGGGAGAATCCTTAGGCTACAAATCTCACATTGTACTTCTCCACACAACCATCTGCTACATGCTTAATTTTGAATAACCACTTAGAAATCACCAATGACTTCCTACTGGCCTTGGCACAATCTCCCAAACATCATTCTTCATGATAGAGTTGTGCTCCTCCACCATAGCATCTCTCCATACCTACTGGTTGGCTACTTCCTCAAAGTTGGAAGGCTTTGAGTCTATGATGTTGGTCATCAAAGCCATATATGTTGGAAACTTTCGTGGAGGCTTGCTCTCCCTAAATGTGGTTTTGGGAGCCTCCACATGATCCCAAGAATCTCTCAAGGTCTGCTCAAACCATCTGGGCCTCCTGGCTGATTTAGAGGGGGATAACTACCCCTCCTCCCCTAAACACTAGCCCTCTACACTAGAAGTTTGTGAACTCTGCTCACCCTTTGGATTCACCTACTGGATATCCTCTGCAACTGTAGGTAGATCATGAGATTTCTTGGAGGCCAAGTTCTCATCGAACTTGAAATCCCTGCACACAATTATCCTCTATTGTGTTGGTATAAAGCTCATGTATGCTTTCGACTACTCACTGTATCAAGCCATAATGCCCTTCTCATCTGAGGGCTCCAGCTTAGTCCCCTTCTCCACAGGCACATGGATATAGACTAGACAACCAAAAATCTGAACGCTTCCTCTGGGGTCTTGTCCTCCAAAAACTTGTGAGGACTCCTATTCTGCAAGTTCACAATTGTGTTGCATGCCTCTACCCATAGAAACATCGGCAATCTTTGATCATGGATCATGGCTTTCACAAAATTGATAATGGATTTGTTCTTCCTCTCTGCAACCCCCTTCTGCTGCAGGTTGCGGGCAATTGTCTTCTCCTTCTTGATTCTTGCATCCTTGCAAAAACCTTTGAACTCATTAGAGGTATACTCACCCTCGTTGTCAAATCTTAGCACTTTGATCTTCTTCCCTGTCAAGTTCTCTAACTAAACTTTGAACTCATCGAACTGACTAAATACCTCATCTTTGGTCTTCGTGAAGTAGATGTGGGTCTTTCTGGAGAAATAATCAATGAAGTTGACGTAATAAGATGCACCCTTCACTAATGCCACTAACATAGGCCCACAAACATCGCAATGTATCAAATCCAAATTGCTTTGGATCGAGTCTCACTGCTAGGAAACGAAGCAATGACAAACTTGCCAAGCACACAACCTCTACACACCCCCTGATAATCCAGACTAAACTCTAGAAGTCCAGTGACTCTCTCTCACTGTGCCCTGTGATGCAGATGTCGCATCCTCATGTGCCAAATCTCACACGTGCTCTCACTGTCATGCACCAATTCCTGAACAAACTTGCCCTGTAGCCTATATAAGTTGCCTTCCTTGACTCCAATCCTCACAACTATGTCTGAACTGGCTCCCTCTGGGCATATGAACACTTGCCATTTTTGGAAGGTAATTGCATAACCTTTGTCCTCCATGACTAAGATACAACAATTTCTTCTTCAAAATAGGCACATACAACACCTCTTCAGCATCAAACAACCCTCTTGACTCAAGCTGGAACTGCACCATCCCCTGTCACCTCACTACATACTTGGCATCATCGCCAAGCTCCACATTGATCCCTGAGTCATCCTTTGAAAGTTGATTGAACAACTCTCGTGCTTCAGTCATGTAAAAAGAGGCACCACTACCCAAGTGTTAGAAAAACAAAAAGGCAGAAAGATTTTCTTATGTTGATAATTACTTGTGATATTCTTGTAGTTTTATTATCTTCTCTTATGTTCTTTTATTTTAGCTTCATCAAGCAATCATCAAAATAAAGCATGAAAATCAACGACACCAAATGTAGGCACTCAACCCAGGTTAACACCCCTCTATAGGGGAAAACCCAGTCAAACTCTTCCACTAATAAATCAAATTGAGATAGACCAAGGTCCAAGACCTTACACTTAAAAGACCTTCCTCCTCCACCAAGTCCGCCTTCCAATATGATTCATCAAACTTCAGTAGTCTCTTCTTGTCCAGCAGCTACAACCCAACAACAACCCAGAATTTCGACCCTCAACAACTTTAGAATTTTGGCCCAACTACAATCTAGAAATTCAACCCCAACAACTTTAAAATTTTGGCCCAGCTATAATCCAGAGACTTTGCACGTGTGAGAGATAGATTGCCCAAGAACTTGATTTTGGTCCTCCAGCTACTTCAATCCTTCTCTAGCAACTTCGCTATTTCTTTTGCCTCCAACAAATACAGATCGAACTTGTTGAGTGAGTGTGCTACAAATGAGTCAAATTGTTGCCTTTATATAGTGTTTGCGTGAGGTCAAATTCCCTTGATGAGGCTGACTTGTCCTTCTTGAGGCCAACTTGGTGGAGGAGACCTAAAATACCTATTTTACATTAAAATAAATTTCTTTCTTGACAGATGAAGCCCAAGAAGGGTCTTTTACATTATGACATGGACAAGGACACTTGACATAAACCCTAGAAGCCTACAATGGAGGCTTTGACTTATAAACCATTGACCCAAGCATGAAACCCATTCTTTAATAAGTCAATTTCTTTTATAATAAAAATTATTTTTCTTTCTTTTGACAAATACATTACATCATGACTCAAGTACAATTATGAAGGTCGACACTAGTTACATTCTTCAACACTCCCTCTTAACTAGGGGGGTATTCATAATTACATATATACAAAGGTACATGGAAGATCTCAAATGATATACACTATGAGGAGTCACAGCAAACACAGTGCTACAGATTAGATACCTGACTAAGGTACTCTAATCAGGTGGGACTAAGATGGACTCAAGCTTTAGCCACTCTAGGTACCATTAGGTTTTTAAGCTCTACCACTAACCCAAGAATCTAGGCACATATCCAAGGTCGGAGCTCCATGACCAATGCCACCCTCCTTACTTCGGGATATAGACATCAACACATAGGCCAGCCAGATGTCCTGCCAAGCATCTTGCCATAAGATGCTTTATCTCTCTTAATCAACTAAATCGGATATATCCACCAATCCAAGCATGCTTAAAATGTTCAATCTTTTATGGAGAGATCTTGCACAATCACAACCACAATTAGTAATAAACTTTCAAATGTATATATACAAGTAAACACAAACCTTTGGGGTCCTCAATCATTCTGATGTTGCTTATATCCAATGTTGCAGTTATTGTTATCAGGATATTATCGGCAAGGGACAAAATCGGGAAAAATCGGAAAAAATCGTAAAAATCGGGAAATAATTGGGAAAAAATCGTCAAATACAAAAATATTCATTTTTTTTTCAATTTTTTTAATATCTAAAGCATCTACAACATAAAATAATTACATTGACACATAAATACGATAAAAGAACTAATATATAAGATGTGTAATATCATTTCTAGTGCTACATCACACATAATAGTGAATCATGTCCTAACTCCTAAGTTCCAACTCAGCTTCAAAATATCAACAAAAAATATAATAATGTATCTCATATCATGAGTCATAATGTCATACACAATGAAATGAACAAAATAACTAAAGTCTAATAGACTAATACTGTTGATTTCCTCTGCCCCTCTTGCGAGAAAATGCAATTTCTTTCCCTTTCCCTCTAGATGTAGATGCCGGTGGAGTTGGCAGTGGACTCTGCTATGCTCTAGAAGTTGAAGAACTAGGAGCTATAGGAGGTATACCACGTCCTTTACTGGTGGCAGGGGTAGCCCAGGTAGGTGGTGTCACCTCCTCCTCCTCCTCCTCCTCCTCCTCCTCCTCCTCTACCTCTTGCTCTAACCAATCATCAGCAAACTCCATGAGAGGCCTCTCGGCCTCAACCCTCCATGCAGCAATGGTGTCAATCCCATCCAAGGAGATGACCTCCATATCAGGTGTCCTCTCAAGTTGCCTCACCCACAATCGAAGATTGTAGTAGACGTAGACCATGTCATTAAGTCGCTGGGACTCCAACCTTTACAAAGATCATGAAATAATAATTATAAAAAAATTATTGTTTAATGAATTCAAAAAATTATTTGGAAATTTGCAATATTTTAAGTTTTAAGTTTAACTTGCTGCGCTTATTGTTATGTAAATTTTCAAATACACTCCAGTTGCGCTCGCATCCTGAGGAGCTACATGTTTGGCTAAGGATTTGAATGGCAAGCTTTTGCAGAAGGGGTACCCTGGCACCATACATTCTCCACCATGCATCTACAACAAAATTACAAATAAAATTTTAAATAAACATAAGAAAAAAATGAAATTTGAAAGTTGAAGCAAAGTATGAAGTTATGAACTTGAAGAGACAATGAAATTTGAAACAAACTAAAAAATACCTGGCATTTTAGTCGTCCTATCAGTCACAGCCATCTCAAAGCCAAATGTGCCACCTGCCATCCTGTATGTCTCCATTTCTTTGGAGATTTCTGTACGTTCTGCTGGAGATCGCACCATCCTCTGAACATAGGTTAAGAATCCATCCATGATCTCAGCATCAAATATGAACCCACATGGGTAAGAAAATGCGGGGTTCAGGTAGATCCCTGCAGCATGAATGGGACGATGGAGTGTGTTGTTCCATCGTTCATCAATTACTTCCCATAGTAGGAGTTGTTTCTAAAACCCCTCATCTCCCTTATCATCATAGTAGGCCCGAATGGATTCTTTGGCCCTGTCCATGACCTCGTACAAATAGCGCATTGCGGGCTTCTCACCATCAACTAATCGAAGAACCTTTACCAAAGGTTCAGTAATGGTGCACACCTCCTGCACTCCCGCCCAAAAGTCTTCCTGGTATGAAACTAATCTGCATATGGCCTCTCCCTCTAGTTTGCGGCTCATTGTCAAAGCACGCCACTCCTCTGAAAAAAACATTCTCTTCACATCCCACATAGAATTCAAGAGGGATTGAAGAGATATGAAACTGGTGGAAAACCGTGTAATGGCGGGGCGCACCAACTCTTTATTGTTGGTGAATTTTCTCATCAAGCTAAGCACAAATGTATGATTATATATAAATTTTGTAATTCTTTTTTATGACTCAACAATATCTTTGACAAAGGAAATTTTTACTATGTCCTCCAACATCAAATCAATACAATGTGCAGCACAAGGTTTTCAAAAAAAGTAGGATGCCTCTCCATAAGCATCCTGCCAGCAGCAACATAATTTGCAGCATTGTCCGTTATGACTTGGACAACATGTTCTGCACCCACCTCCAAAATAAACACATCCAGCAAATCACATAAAGTTTTTGCATCTTTGATATGTGAAGATGCATCAATAGATTTCATAAACATTGTCCCCTTGGGACAACTAACCAAGAAGTTTATAACGGTTCTCCCCTTTTGGTCGATCCAACCATCTGACATCACAGTGCATCTTGTTTGTGCCCATGATGCCCTAAACTCCTCCAATCTTTTGGTGCAGTCAACCTTTTCATTTTGAAGAATTCGGCCTCTAAAGTCATCATAAGAAGGCATTTTGTAACCTGGGCCAACAGTTGCAATAGCATCAACAGCAGGCTGTAAAAATGGATTATTCCTTGCAACGTTGAAAGGAATATCATTCCAAAGGAGAAATTTGGCAACAACTTGTCAGCTTGTTCTTTCTCAGTTTTTTTAAGCATTGAAGTGATAGATGGTTGTGAACCAGGCGTAGTTCTAGGAACAAAAAATGATGAGGCGACTACCGGGTTGGTTATAGATATTGATGCTGAAGTAGAACCAGTGCCACTTCCTTCACCTGAGCCTAACACCCTCTTTGCTAGTTGCCGCTTCATTTCTGCTTTGGCCTCTCTGTCATGCTCTAATTCTTCCAATGATCTCATGGCTCTTCGGATGATTTCCGTATTTGTATTTGTGCAAGGCCCTACATCAAATCCAGGGATTTGTGCAAGGTGATACTTCAATCTATAAACCCCCCCTAACATATGATGCCCACACAACTTGCAACTCAAGTTCATTCTATCAAACCCTCCATCAGGTTCACCAAATTCCCACAAAGGGTCCAATTTCCTTGGCATGTTTGTAACTTGGTTGAACTATTGACTCTTGAGTTTTAAATTTGTAAGATGAACTTTCAACTTTGAACTTTGAAATTGAATGGTGAACCTATGGCAAAATAATGATTGCAAGTTACAAAAATTTAAAAAAATTACATATATGAGTAACATGACAAAACACATGGAATTTTTGAAAATTTAACAAACAAAAACCCCATCAAATCAATTCAAAAATATTTGATAAACAATGGGTTATCCAAACCCAACCAAAAAAATAAAAATAAAAACAAAACAAAACACATAAATTTGATGCCCATACCGGTTTGCAGGAGAAAATTGATCCTCTCCTCCTCAGCTCTCAATCCACCAGGGTTTTTGAGTCGTTTTTCTCCTCTAATCAGCTCCCAATCGACAAGTTTTTTCTCCTAGGTCACTCCCAATCCACCGCTGCCCCTATCTGTCGAAATGAATCAAAAAAATTCGTTTTTCGCTAATATAAACCCGCTATCTGCTGGCCCAGCGATTTTTACTAATTGAATTGCGATTTTTTGCGTTGGTTTAATAATCGGACGATTATATCGGAAAAAAAATAAAAATCGCGGAAATCCGATTAAATCGCGATTAAATCACAATTTTCACATCATTTATTATATCATCTTCAATCTTATCATAGGTTTTCCTTTTCCATTTCTTCAGCAACACCAAATACAATCTCAGCACTTCTCAATTCTTTTGTTTATAACTTCATGAATCACGAACATTCATCTATAGTACTTTCATTTATTCAGTTTCATTCTTACTTCAAGGTATTCATTATGATTGTCATAATATGTCCTCCCTCTCAACTGGAGAAATATATCTTTTCTTCTATCCAGGCTCCCTCTCAACTTGGGGAGATCAACAACTTCATAACATTGGAGAAACTTCATTCTTTCAAGGCTTCATTTCTTTCTTATGACATCAAGGTCATCTTGATCTTCATCATTCTTATAACTTCCTACATCATGCTCATTATCATCTTCAATTACGAACATCTCCAACACCTTGAAGATTATGTACCTGCAGATCTTTAATAGCGAGTACAACCAAATACAAATATACAGAAGCATGAAGTTAACTATATCAAAATCAGGTCATTATATTGGAAGCATCAAAACATTCAAGCTTTAGACATCAATTATCTAAACCTAGTTATTTTCATAATCAGCAAGAGACACATATTTTTATACGCTAGACTTCAACTTCTTGCTAGGGTTTTGTCATAAACCCTAGACTTCATCTTCGAGACATAAAGCCTTAGATATCAGCGATTCAATAACAATCCAATCATAGTACAATATATTTAAGGCCTCAACAATAAACTTTTAGAATTACATGTCAGACTCTACTAGGGTTTGTTGCAAACCCTAGATTTTATCATCAAAACTAAATCATATCAAAAACAATATCATCATATCCTAGAATATCAATTTCTATTAGGGTTTTGTTACAAACCCTAGATTTCACAAACTAAATCATTAAGTCAGCATACTCGCATATACATATCTAGGATGCACTAGCATTTCACATTAATATCAATTAGGTAAACCCAAGACACAAACATCAATACATCGAAGTTAGATATACAACAATTTTCACCAGGCTAGGGTTTCGATCAAACATACGAACATACACCTAGGGCTTTATTCCTAGGATCTTACTATAACTATTACAAAGGTTTTGTTCATAAACCCTAATTCACCAAACCCTAAAGATCTAGGGTTTCAATATATAACTTAGACATTAACAGCAAACCCTAAAGAACTAGGGTTTTATTATGACATTATCAAAACCCTAAACTTCAAAAGAATAGGATTTTTATACTTTATCAACAACCCTAAGCAGACTAGGGTTTTATAATCAACATTAGCATACCCTTAGCAACCAGAGGCTAGGGTTTTGTAGTGAACCCTTAAAAGTTAGGGTTTCACAAGAATCATCAAAATGATAGGATGACAAGGGTACTTTCAGTCTACTGTTTAATCACCCTAACAAAAATCTTTAAGATTCAAAATCCTAGACATAATGATGTCAGTAATGTAAAGCAAATTTCAAAAGAGAATGAACATACCTTTTTTTGTAACAAAGCTTGTAGTTTAAGACATACCTTAAATTGTTATTTAACAAAACTTGTAAGATATCAACTCTTGACGAGCTTCCTTTGCAATAGAACTTCTTCCATGCTTCAAGTCTATCCTTTGAAGTTTCCTCCATAACCTTTGTGTATTTTGCAATCTTTCCTGCCAAGGAAAATATAAAGAAAAGGTTATTAGCATACAATTCAAACAAATCTTAATGTGAGGAGGAAACCAAACATGAAAAGATGAAACAAAGAACAAAATACTTGTCTTCTGGTAAAATGGCGAAGGCTCCCTCTTAATCCAATCCTTTTGAGGGATACCTACAACTTATCAAAATAATTCAAGAATGTTCTAACAAGATATGTTAGACCTACAAACTTTAGAAATCCAAACATAATGGAAAATAATGCAAAACTTAAGATAGAAGGATATGTGAGGGATAGTATTCCCTGACAGTCTTTGGCAAATAGATCTTTGATTTGGATTCCTCAGTCTTGTTTCTCTTAGGTGGAGCTTTATCAGCAACATTCACATGTTCTCTTTCTCTCTTCTTATTCCTTGGATCTTCAGGACAATGAATTTTGTAGTGACCCATCTTATGACAGTTGTAGCATTCAACCTTGGATAGGTCAACTTTCTTCTTTGGTCCTTTGACCTTTTTGAAGATTCCCTTCTTGTGATGAGCAAAATAGGCATTAGAGGTATTTTCTTCTTCATCCTCCTTGTTGTTTACTAATGATATTCGGGCTTCTTCTTGACTACATGCATTCCAAATTTGTTCGAATGTTGGAGTATCCTTCCAACTACTAATTCTTGATGCAAAAGCACTCCAAGATTTTGGTAGTCCAAAAAGAGCAGCAATTACGCGCTCTTTTTTTAGTACAACTTCATTTATTGCTTGGATTTCATCTCTTATTCTAGATATCCTTACAAAGTATGATGATACAGTATCGTCTCTTGTCATCCTTATTTTCCTTAGTTCATTCTTGAGGCTTGCTATTTGACCAATGTTCTTGATGGTGAATAATTTGGAGAGAGACTCACAGATTTCTTGAACGGAATCTGTTGGATATGTATGGAATTAGATTGTCCTTTACTCCATCTTCTATTAGATTCATGGCCAAGATTTTGGTTTCTCTGAACTTCTCCTTCTTTGTTTCACCTGTAGGCTTCTTGACTTTTCCTTGAACAAGGTCCAAAAATTTGTGCTTAGCGAGGATAAGATTTGTCCTCTTTTTCCATGCCATGTAGTTGGAGGGTCCTTCTAGTTTGTTTTCTCCCCTCTTTGAGTTTGTCATATTGCTACCTTCTAATCCTTGTGACCTTCCTTGAAACCCTTTCCTTATGTCTCTCTTTTTCAATAGATCTTTAGTCTACCTTTTTCCTTCTTCTTCCCCCTAGCTCAGGTACCATGTTAAAAAATCGAAATGGCAAAAAGATTTTCTTATGTTGATAATTACTTGTGATATTCTTGTAGTTTTGTTATCTTCTCTTATGTGCCTCTTTTATTTTAGCTTCATCAAGTAATCATCAAAACAACGCATGAAGATCAACAACACCAAATGTAGGCACTCAACTAGTGCTAAAACCCCTCTATAGGGGAAAACCCAGTCAAACACTTCCACTAGTAAATCAAATTATGATAGACCAAGACCTTAGACCTAAAAGACCTTCCTCCTCCACCAAGTCAACGTTCCAATATGATTTAGCAAACTTCAGTAGTCTCTTCTTGTCCAACAACTACAACCCAAAATTTCAGCCCAGCTACAATCCAAAAGTTTGACCCCAACAACTTCAGAATTTCGGCCCAGCTATAATCTAGAAACTTCGCACGTGTGAGTTGCCCAAGAAATCGATTTTGGTCTTCCAACTACTTCAATCCTTCTCCAACAACTTCACTATCTTTTTCTGCCTCTAGCAACTATAGATCGAACTTGTTGAGTGAGTGTGCTCCAAATGAGTCGAATTATTGCCTTTATATAGTGTTTGTATGAGGTCGAATTCCCTTGATGAGGCCAACTTGTCCTTCTTGAGGCCAACTTGGTGGAGGAGACCTAAAATACCTATTTTACATTAAAATAAAAGTATTTCTTGATAGATGAAGCCCAAGAAGGGTCTTTCACATTATGACATGGGCAAGGACACTTGACATAAACGCTAGAAGCCTACAATGGAGGCTTTGACCTAAGAACCATTGACTCAAGCATAAAACTCATGCTTTAATAAGTCAATTTCTTTTATAATAAAAATTATTTTTCTTTCTTTTGACAAATACATTACATCATGACTCAAATACAATTATGAAGACCAACACTAGTTACATTCTTCAACACCACGGACCAAGCATTCCTAACAATAGTGTTGGTAGAAAGGCAAGAAAAAAGGGAAAAATCATTCTCGAACTTTGTTGCAAATTCTCTGAGTTGGGTCTTTGTTGTTGCTACTGCTACCTGTTGTGTTTTTCCTTTGGTCTTTCTTCTTCTCCAGACACTGAGTAGCATAGTGACCTTGCTTATGGCAAACAAAGCACTTGATCTTGCTCATGTCTTTCTTCTTTCTAGGTTGATGTTCATCTTTGTCATTGTTACATTTCTTGGTGAACACTAAAAAATTTCCATTTTCCCTTCTTCATCTTGCTAATGAGGGTCAGGTTTTCATCACCACCTCCCTATTTGTTGGCTTTGGACTCCTCTCAAGTCTCCTCCTGAATGCAACCATCGCATAGTCTATGCCAGTGTAGAATGTTCTCTCGGGCATGTATGCCCTTCACAAACAGTTCCCAAGGTTTGGCAAACCCATTTAGAGCTACATTCACTAGCTCTGCATCCATGATTTTTTTCTCCAATTGCTGCAAGTTGATCATGGATTTGTGTGATCCTCATAAGGTAATTGGTAACATTGTCGGATCTAGTCATCAGACACTCTTCAGCTTACTCTTAGAACCATCTTCCTGTTTAGATTGTCACTCTAGAAGAGATCAACAAGAGCATCAAACATGTTCTTGGTTGTGGCCCTTTCTGCCACATGCTGGATCAGGTGATCTTTCACAAAGAATAATATCACCCTTTGTGCTTTAACATCCTTCCTGTCCTATCTTGCCTAATCTGCAGGATCTGCTTGCACTGGAAGGACCTTCTCCACATTTGCCCACAAGACTTGCTCTTTCAAGAACAATGCGACTCTTGCCTTCCAAGACAAGAAATTTGAAACCCCATCTAGTTTGTCTTCAAGCTTGAGACTGCTTCCTACCATGGCTATCTTGTGCTTAATCCTTCAAACACTTTGTAGATTTGATGTTGAGACCTACGGATTTGATAGATCTGCACTCAACAACTTTGGATCTACTTTTCTCTTCCAAGCCTAAGCTCTAATAACATGTTAATTTCCGAAAAACAATGCCTAGGTAAATAGATCAGATCTAGATTTACGCTATTGGAATTATTTAACAAAGTAAAGCAATGGAAAAACTTCGAAAAGCAAGAAAAAACAAATCTCGTGCATGCACAATTTTTTTTGCTCTTTAACAGTGTTTCATCATTCAAATAACTTCCAAACTTACAAGAGCTCCCACACTGGGAAAATGGTTCTAAGAAAAGAAAAAACACAGATGAAACCCAACAAACCTAAATTTCCAGCTCTCGGAAATCTGCCCCGGATCACCTCTATGTTGGACCATACGGTCTCTACAGCCTACAAATTAATGGCTACCCTCTCCTTTGCTGCTGCTGCAATTATTGTCCTTGCCCGAAAAATTAAAAAGTCCTGATTTTCTCTCTCTTTCTCAAAATCCTTCTTACAAAAATAATTGATGTGTCCTCTCTTTCACTTGGCTTTCTTTTATAATTTTGAGTTGGGCCAAATCCCTAATATCAACAGTCAAGATTAAATCTAATCTTGAGTTGAGATCAATGGTCCAAAATTCAACTTAAATCACTAGTACCCAAACTTAGGCACTTTATTAAATTAAACTCACTTTATAAAAAGACATTCACTTTATTAATTAATTAATAAAGTGAACTCCTAAGTCTAAGAGTCATTTAATGATGATTCCCATAACTTGGACAGGTGGAAATGGTTGTCAGGGCTACAACCATCAACAGATCATGCAGGTGTTTCTATTTTCTATCAATCCCTTTTGCTGCAAAGCTATAGCTTGGGAATGAAATGGTCTTGTTATACTACAGATATGCTGTAAAAGAAGTATGCAATGATCAAATTGTTGATATAGGAAGAAAACAATGTAAAAATTAAAATATATGATAACCCCTACAAAGCATTCAGCGAGAATAAATTCTACCAGCATAGCTTAGCTTGTACAAAACAGTTGTTTGTGGCTGGTTTCCAATTTAATCCTGCGAGGGCTGATTAGCCAATCTTGTTCTAATGTTTGACAGCAACCATTCCTCAGGTCTCCCACCATCAAGTTCATTGATTTTGCAGCAGCCTGGCTCAGCAGCATGTATTTAGAGTAAAACTTCTCTTCCATCTCTAGAAAGCTAGTTACAGAATAAAATTTAAGAATAAGGAGCAAGACTTACTATTCTCTTGGTTTGACAAAGTTTCTGTGATGGTAAATCTTTCTATGCATATTTAGGCCCAAGTTCAAAAATGTTTGCTTGATTTCAAGCATCTGCATCAGCTGTTGGAATTGTTGATGTTTGTAGCTCGAACAGGTACTTTTACACAAGTCGAAGTGTCAAGACATGTGGAAGTCGTCCAAAGCCTTCAACCTTGGCAAATTCACTTTAATTAAAGGGATTATTAAAGTGTTTTTATAAAAGGTAAGTTTAATCTAATGAAATGTAAAGTTTTTTACAATAGTGAATTAAATGAACCTTAACCCTTAATCTCAAGTAAGGTGAGATCTAATCTCAACCATCGATCACTTTGAAGATTAAATCAATAACTCAAGATTATAAAAGTAAGGCTAGGTGAAGAATAAAAACGCGCAAGAGACATTGAGTGATTGAATCACAAAGGACATTATTCATGTAGAACACAACAAGGGTGATAAAGGATCTCCAGCCAATGTTCAGGGTGAGGAGGAAAGGAAATAGTTCATTGGTGAAGAAAACCCAACACCAAAAAATTGTGTGGAGGTCGTACAGGTTTTCTGGGCACCAAATTGCAGGGCCATACAAGCAGCAACAACAGCAGGCAGCTAGGAGGTTGTACACAGGCCATAAATGCAGGTACAACACAATGCAGGTTGTACATAAGGCCATACGGCACAGGTACAGCAGCATTGAGTGTGAGCAGGATGCACGTGTTGTGTGGGTACAACAGCAGCAGAGCAGCAGGAGGCTGTACAGGTGAAGGCTAGGCCTTATAGCCAGCAAAAGTGTGGACCGGTTTTCTTCAGGGGCTGATAAGCCAAGTTTTTAATTGTTGTAATTTTTTCCAGTATTTTCTTTGTGGGTCATTTTCCCAAGAAAGAAGCCCCAACATGCTTTGATATTACTTTAATGAAAAGCAGATTTGAAGGGCAGAAATATTTTGTGTGCATGTGTGGAAATCGGTTAATTTGCTTCTACCAAATTTTATTTGCCAGTTAAAAATCCCAGTGGGTGCATTTTTATTCAATATTCCAAACTTAATACTTATCATGGAAATTACTAGGAAGTAATTTGCGTAAGTGCTAGGGTTAGGAAATTTAACATGGTATCAGAGCTTGCACTATGAGAGGGAGGCTGATTTCAAGTTTGCACAGCAGATCAGTGAACAATAAGATTATTAGAGGCCATACACTCCGGAGGGAGACCATACCAGTCAAGTTGATTGGCAAAGGATCTAGCAATTTGCACCCACTGTTTTAAAAAACGGCTGGCTCGGAACCGACTCGGCCAAGTTGGTCCGAGCCAGCCTTGGATTTTGTGACTCGGCCATTGCACTGGTTCAGCCAGCTCGGTATTAACCCGTCCGGCGCGGCCGAGTCCTTATCAACCCGGCCGGGTTACGTACAGCGGCCAGTGAACCCAAAAAAGAGGCTTTTTTTTTTTTAATTTTTGGGGACTCCCTGGGCTTCCCTGTCTGACTCATGGGTTTCCTTGTCTGACTCTGATCCCTAGTATTGATATGCTATTCATGGTAATGTTAAATTCTTAAAGTATTCATCCTTTTACTTAAATTTTTAACATTACCATGAAATGACTCAGGATGTTTGAGAGTGGTTCCGACCTCATTGGATTTCATATGGAGAAAGTAGAATTTTAGATTTCATTCAAAATCCAGCAGACTTATCAGTTTTTCAGGATTTCAGGATTGGGGGATTGCAATGTTTCCAATGAATTTTGTTATGCATTAGGGTATGGAACTCGTATTTAATCAAGAGCACCAATCCCTCTATGTACCTTGATGTTAGCGACATTGGTTGTCGAACTCCTCCAGGATTCGCTCCCAAACCAGGAGCTTCTGAAAATGTCGCTCCCACTCCCTTTTTCGCTCTCGCTCCCTGCTTTCACTCCTGCTCCCAAGTAACACTGAGCCAGATGATGTTGACAACTCTAGCAGTAGCCCGTAGTACTGGTCATAGACTTTTGTTGTAGAGGCCATTTCTAGCCTCCTTGGATATGTGTTTTTGTTTTGATCTCTATATCATCATCGTGTATGTATTGGACAGTGCACTGGGTGCCATTTTGATATAATGGATATATTCATGAGCCTACTTTGATCATATGTTGTCTTCTATCTATATTCTAATGCTGTGTGTTTGGAAACATGAACGAAAATCTTTAAAATTATGTGTTCTTATAAAAAATAAATATTTAATGTATTTTTTACAACGACCGAGTCATTGAAAACAAGTCGGCCGAGTCGATACCGAGTCGAAGTCGACCCTCGGCAGAGTCGGAGTCGGAGTCGGAGTTTTAAAACATTGTTTGCACCAGATCTACTAGATTTGCAAGGATATCTCAGCAAATCTATAAACCAACAGTAAAATTCTTGCATGTGTTTGAAGGAACAAGCACACAATAATTTGTTTATATCAGAAATGGCAGTAGCAAGTCTAAGGTTTGAAGACAGGTTGGATGGAGCTTCTAGATTCCTGGCTTGGAGGCAATGTTACACGAAGCGGGTGTGTTTTTGGAAGCTAAGCATCAAAAGCATCATTTTCCAAAAATTCTCAAAAGCAAAGCATCCCGAAAGTGTATATATATATCATTGCATTTATATTCAAAAAAACATCCATAATGCCAAATTAGTTGCAGAATATATCAAAGCATGCATATTGTACACAAATCAAGATAGAAATGGCATCCATAGTACATTAATGATTAATTATTCGAGCATCAAACATCTAGAATCTAGATTCCTCTCCTCTTGTCTAGCCTTTTGCCTCTACTTTGATTCTCTAGGGATATTAATCAACATTGCCCAATTTTGATCAAACTGCCTAATCCAAGCCTTATAATATGGTAGAAAAAGCTTAGCATGTCTAATCAATGATTTTGACTTGAGTGAAAGGTACATTTTTGCTAAGGCCATGACAAAGGAGTTAAACAATCAACGCCATCAACACTGGGTTACATAGAGGGCTTGGTGCTCTTGATTAAATGACAATCACATACCCTCATACATGATATAATCTAATAATGCCACAATCCCATTGATCTTGAAATCTTTTCATGGTAATGTTAAAAATTTAAGTAAAAGGTTGAAAATGAAAGATAAAGGTAAAGGTAAAGGTAAAAGTGACATTCTCTTTATCTTTCATTTTCATCATTTTACTTTAAGAATTTAACATTACCATTGGGGAGCATCTAGGAAGCATCTAAGGCATCAAGGGAGCACCTTGGGAGTGTCTGGGAAGCATGGTTCATCACATAGCAGTTCGAAAATTCCAGAAAAAAATCCCCTCGGAACTGTGCAAGCGGTTTCTAGAACCGTGTGAGTGGTTTCTGGAACTGTGGTTTGGGCCTGTGGAACTGTCGTTCAAAACCGTCATAGTTCCATATGTCCAGGAAGCGTGAATTTTGGGCAGAACCATGAGTCCACCCTCAGAATTGGGCGGGGGACAGTTCCTGCAACATTGCTTGGAAGGCAAGAGTCACCTTGCTTTTAAAGGAAAAAGATCTTTGGGAAATAGTTGACAAGGTGATTTCCTACGTCAACAGGTCTGCAACATTTAGCAGCTCATGAGGACATCAGAGCCCAACGGGCAATCATGGATGCAATGAAGAATCATTTCATCCCTAACTTATCTGAGAAGAAATCGCCCAGAGAAATGTTCAAAGCTCTAGTGAATTTATTCCATAGTGATAACATGAACGGGAAGATTATTTTGAACAACAAGTTCAAATTTGTGCAATGTCAAACGCAAGATCTAACAATGTTACCAGCGAACCTCATGAGGATCACCTAGGTACGTGACCAGCTTGTAGCAATTGGAGAGAAGGTGGATGATGTAGTGTTTCATGTGCCACAAGAATGGACATTATCCATCTCAGTGTCCAGAAAAGAAGAAGGGTAAGGGAAAGTCGCGACAAGTAGCAAGGTCAACAAAAACTTAGTTGGATCTTTGTTGCGAAGCTTGAAAAAGACTTCTCACTAGTTTCCTACCTTTCTACCAGCACAATCACCAGGAGTGCATGGTACTTGGACAGTGGTACATCTCATCACATGACAAAAGCACAAGAGCTATTTAATAGCCTCACAAAGAAAGACTCAGGAGTTTATGTGGAGCTTGATGATGATACCAAGTGTGCAACGAGGGGAGAGGGAACTATCTTGTTCCAACTTGAGTCAGAAGGATCATTGGAAGCCAAGAACATGCATGTATGTGTACCTAGTGTGAATAAGAATTGGCTCTTAGTGTCAATCATGGAGGACAGGGGTTTTGTTGTCATGTTTAAGAAAGGGCAAGTACTCATTCGTCTAGAGAGATCTAGCCATGACACAATAGTGATCATTGGTGTTAGAGAGGGCAATTTATATAGGTTGTAGGGTAAGCTAGTTCAGGCCGTGGTACATGCTAGTGAAACTTGTGTGAGTTATGGCACAAGAGGATGGGACACCTGCACTATAGGGTGCTATAAATTATAAGGAATATTGTCATTGGTCTCCCAAATTTCAGTATTGAGCAGCATGGCATGTGTAGAGGGTGTGCACTTGGAAAGAATACTAAGGATGCATTTCCAAGCAACAAGAGCAAGTCCAAGGGGATCTTGGATCTTAAACATTTAAATGTGTGTGGACTGATGTCGGTGACATCTGTGCAGGGAGCATTATATTATACGACGTTCATTGATAATTACTTTAGGAGTCTTCATCGATCTACTTCATGAAGACAAAGGATGAGGTCTCTAGTTGGTTTCAGGAGTTCAAGGTTGTCGCGAAGAACTAGACAAGAAGTAAGCTCAAAGTCTTGAGGTCAGTGATCGGCCCAAAGCACTGAAAGTTACCCACTCTTTCAAAGTGACTAGGCCTTGAGGACCATTCTTCCTAATCCGAGTCAACACACTTGACCTAGGAAGAATGACTATCCTCTGTCACATCACCATCACTCCCTCTCACTAAGAGAGGTATCAACAAGTCCCAACTTTTCCCTTAAGTACACAAACTTCACCTAGGACAGAGGCTTCGTCAGGATATCAACTATTTTCTCATTAGTAGGTACTAGGAATATATCGGAGCGTCACTACTCCCTTCTGCACTACGTCACGAATGTAGTGGTACTTGATCTCGATGTGCCTTGACCTGTCATCATGGTCATCACCTGCACCTAATCAAGATAATCGTACAAGTAGTCTCAGAATCCATACCGCTTCTCAACTTTCCAAATCAATTACAATATACTCTGCTTCCAACCCATCCAACGAAATAATAATAGAGCCCAAACTGAAGCAATATCCTCATAAACTCTTTCTGTCTTCAGCACTCAGAATTTGCAGTTGTTCTTCTCAAATCATCCATGACCAATTGTACCATGTTGGTACTCCAATACATGTTGAGCAACATATCTTGGCTCAACCATAAACTATTCTACTCCCTTCACTGGATCACAGATGCTTTCAAGTCACCCAAACTAGGTGCTCCCTCTTAGACTGAGACATATCCTTCTGTGGTAATTCAAGTTGCTCCCTCTGCCACTGTTGTCTTTCAGTATATCAGCTATCAATGACAATCTAAGTCACCTGACACGGGAATTCGGGATTCGTAGGATTCGGGATTCGTGGTGTCGGATTCGGACATGTTGACCTCCCAGAATAGGACACGTAGGATTCGTTATATATTATTTTATTAATATATATATATATATATATATATATATATATATTTAAAAATATATATTTCTTACACAAATTTTAATTAATGATACAAATTTATTGATTTCAAATATAGATCTTCATCTATAGCTATCAGCATGCATAGTACATACAAAATTCAAATACATGTCAATCTATTATCTATTTCTTATGCTTGGCCCTCTTGCCACCACGAGAAATGTCTAATTTTTTAGTCTTGTTGGAAAATCAGGATCTTTGTCATTAATATCACCCTCTAAGCATTAATATCCAGAGGTATCTTTGTCATTACCTCTGTATCTGTATAGGGATCTTTGTCATTAATATCACCCTTTAAGCATTAACATAAGATAGAACAAGCATAACATATCAAGTCAAGATTTTGTTTGAGTGATGCGTACATTTTTAGGAGGGTCATGATACAGGAGTTCGACAACCAATGTCACTAACATCAAGGTACATAGAGGGATTGGTGCTCTTGATTAAATACGAGTTCCATACCCTAATACATGACAAAATTCAATGGAAACATTGCATCCTAAAATCTTGAAAAACTAATAAGTCTACTGGATTTTGAATGAAATCTAAAATTCTACTTTCTCCATATGAAATCCAATGAGGCCGGAACCACTCTCAAACATCCTAAGTCATTTCATGGTAATGTTAAAAATTTAAGTAAAAGGATGAAAATGAAGATTAAGAAGAATGTCACTTTTACTTTAAGAATTTAACATTACCATGAATAGCATATCAATACTAGGGCCTAGACTTGATCATTACGCTGCCAAAATGCTTGCCAAATGAAAATATGCGTGGCTGTAATGACCAAATGCTGCCTTTTCATACCCGTGCAGGTCACTTTTGTCGCCTAACGAGTCCTGGAAAACAGGACACGCTGCCAAAATCGTGGCACGCAGTCAGATTCGATGTGTCATGGTTTTTGGACACGAATCTCGAGAGAATCGTGTCGAACACGATGGATTCGAGATTCGTGGGGCCTATAGGACGAATCCGGTTATCTAGATGACAATCCATCATCTTGAACTCAGAGGTCAGCGCCCTCTAAAGTTAAAACAAGGTTCATGAGGAAGTCTTAACTTCTCCTTCAATGAGTTCTTCTACTTAGAAGCTTGAGGTAGCTCATATGTACACTTCTTCCTCCTCAATTATTGAAGAAAGCACATTCTGCATCAACCCGGTGCAATCTTCAAAGCAACGATAATAGAAGTGCACCTCACAATTGGGACAAATGTCTTGTCACGATCCTCTCCCTCTTACTAGGAGAACCTTCTATTACTAGATCTTGTAGACACCATGATCAAAGCATACTTCAAGCTTGTTGATCTAATCACTCCCTCTAAGTTCAGATCTCATCTGGTATAATATCTCTCAACACAAGTCATGATTATGGGAAAGTCCTCTTGCTTTGCTTCGTTCTTGCACTTCTTCCATCTGCTTGTCAAAGCCTTGGTAGCCTTTACTATGTACCTACAATCCTCACTAGGAGGCCATGGAAGAACATTACAACCAAGCAAAGAACTCAAAGACAAGAGACTAACTAATAGTAAAATAACAACAATGGTAATAATCAAACAAGAGAGATATAAAATACTTATCTTTTGAGGATTATACTGGTATGTCAGCGCCCTCTTGATCTTAGCTTCCTTATATCCATTGCCACCATATCATCCTCATCTTCTTCATGATGTCATTCCCTCCTTGCTCCGATTAGGGTTTCTTCTTTCAGCGTAAACATACAATCCCAGGGTTTTGCCCATGAACCCTATGCTTTCTTCTCCAAACCCTTAATGCCATCTAGGGTTTTTTAAACCCTAGATCGATGTCTAAATGACAAAACCCTAGAGTCTCATCTTTGCAAGTGAGATGAACTTCACTATTCTCATCAATCAATTACAAGATGACTTGATCAATAATTATTGTTAGTTTCTTCAAACTAAGAGCTCTACTTTCTCAAAATCGTTGTAGCAGCAAAAATGTTTTTGTCCCTAGATACTTAAATTTTATTTTAATGGACTCCACCATTCTGCATTTGAGCATGTGATCTTGGTCCTCAAGATTTCCTAGAGCAATGCATATGACATTAATTCATATCCATTCAAGAATATGTCTTCAAGTACTTATGTCTTTGGCTAGTGATAGTGATCTAGTCATATCTAGTGCACATCCTCCATTAAGGTACATCTTCCAAGTGCTGGAACTTTGTAAAAATACAATACACTTTTTAATTTCTCCTTTCATATTTGAGCATTATTGTAAAACCAAGGAAAGAACTCAAAGACAAGAGACTAACTAATAGTAAAATAACAACAATGGTAATAATCAAACAAGGGAGATATAAAATACTTATCTTTTGAGGATTTTACTGGTACATCAACTCCCTCTTGATCTTAGCTTCCTTGCATCCATTGCCACCTTATCATCCTCATCCTCATCATGATGTCATTCCCTCCTTACTAGGGTTAGGGTTTCTTCTTTTAGTGTAAACATACAATACTAGGGTTTTGTCCATGAACCCTAAGCTTTCTTCTCCAAGCCCTTTATGCCATCTAGGGTTTTTAAACCCTAGATTGATGTCTAAATGACAAAACCCTAGAGTCTGCTCTTTGTGAGTGAGATGAACTTCACTATTCTCATCAATCAATTACAAGATGACTTGATCAATAATTATCCCTAGTTTCTTCAAACTAAGAGCTCTACTTTCTCAAAATCGTTGTAGCAACAACAATGTTTTTGTCCTTAGATACTTAAATTTTATTTTAATGGACTCCACCATTCTGCATTTGAGCATGCAATCTTAGTACTCAAGATTTCCCAGAGCATTGCATATGACATTAATTCATATCCATTCAAGAATATGCCTTCAAGTACTTATGTGCTTGGCTAGTGATAGTGAGCTAGTCATATCTAGTGCACATCCTCCATTAAGGTACATCTTCCAAGTGCTAGAACTTTGTAAAAACACAATTCACTGTTTAATTTCTCCTTTCATATTTGAGCATTATTGTTTTTCAAGCCTTTCAACCCAAGTAGCCTATGCCGAGTTCTGCAGATCACTTAATTTTCTTGAGAGTACTTTCAACCTAGAAAGAGGACTAGGCCTCTTCTTTACTGTGAGATTAGCCTCACCATATACAATGTATCTTAATGTTTTACACATTCTTGCAAGGTTCGATCCCAAGCTCTCTTAAAGCCTTTAATCTTGAGGAGGAACTTGACCTTATAGTCTTATCTTCAGTATGTGTAATCAAAACAAGTGACTTTGTAGATTCAACATTCTACCAGACTTTGCAAAGGTTACTGAATTCACATTCCAAAGGGTTTAGGAGGCATCACTCTTAGATTGTACTATGCTTTGTGTGCAAAAATTCTAAAGTCTTCACCAATATTTCAAACGAACTTCAGTGACTTTACACATAAATGACATTTTGCATTTCCTCTGAGATTCGTCCTTAGTGAGATTTGATCTTACTATATTTGAATTGGAAAGCAAGTAGAGACTTTGATACAAGTTTAACCACAGACTTCCAACTAAGCTTGAAGATATAGTCAAAATTACAGAGAGAAGATACATGTGAAATTTCCTTAATCGTAGCAATTGGAAATTATTCTCCTATCTATTACAGATTATGTTTTCAGAAATTAACCACGGCAAATAATGAATAAAATCACTACTGCAATTTTCACAAATAATAACAAGAACTAAGAAAATAATCCACACACATAAAATTTAGACGCCGATATTTTTGGACAATAGTCCCTAGAAGAACCCTAGTGTGGAGAAATCTAGTTTTGCAGATGAGGGTTTTTTTATTATTAAATCTTCAACAAATTAAGAATTACAACAATCGTTTGCCTCTCATTAGAAAAGCTCTGGCAAATTATCTTCTCTTGGGCCAAATCGACCTAGAAACCACAAAGTCTGCCTCTGCAAAAAATCTCAACCTCTTTGTGTTATTTGCACTCCTACCCAGCAACTCGCACTAGCTACTCCAGTAAGTCGCACTACCTCCAAGAAAATCATTCTACTAGCAAATCTACCTCCGACAACTTGTCTGACCAACTCGCACTCCCTCCAGGAAAATGATATGGCAGCTGGAAAATAAATCGAGCCCCTCTATCACACGCACTGGCACACTGGCTACTCACACTACCAAATTCGACCTTTCTTCTATTGATGAATTTTACCTCCTTCCTCTCATTGGAAACTCAAAATCAACTGAGAAAAATTCTCCATAAATTTTCTTCTCAATATTCTCTATTGAAACCCTTCTATTGGTGTCCCTTGCTTAAACTATGCCCTTTCTCTCACTACAATTCGCTGCTTCTAATTGATATCCAAAGCCCCATCGATTTGCTCTTTATAATCTCTCGTTGACAAATCAATGACCACGATCTAACTCCAATCTATGGCTAAGATCATCTTGACCCCCTTCTCATGACTTTTCTAGAAGTGCTTAGAGCAAAATCAATTTGCTCAATTAATCTGATTTAATTAACCACTTTTCCTAAGTTAGACTTAGGAAAATAATTGATAATTGGCTAATTAATCTAATTAAGACATTTTCCTTAGAAACTTTTTCTGGGTCTTGGAGATAATTATACTCCTATGTTCCTTATCCTCTTAGACACCAATAGAGACTAGAACACCTGTCCGATCTACCAAAACCTAACACTCCCTCTCAGAGAGGAAGGTCTTCTCCACTACTCCCAACTTATCCCTAAAGAAGACAAACTTTTTCTTACCAAAGGCCTTCGTTAGAATATCTGCAACCTGTTGATTTGTGGAAACATACTATAGTCGAACTGATCCACGTTGTACACAATCTCTGATGAAGTGGTATCTGATGTCAATGTGTTTCAACCTATCATGGAACACTAGATTCTCAAAGAGCTTGATGCAACTCTGATTATCACAGTAGATACTGGTCAAATCCATCCTCTGACCAAATAGTGCCACTAGCAACTTTTGAAGCCAAATAGCTTCACATGTGGCCATGCTTGCTACCATGTATTCTGCCTCTGCAGAACTCAGTGCCACGAACTTCTGCTTCCTACTGCTACAAGAGACAACCCCAAATCCAATACTAAAGCAACACCCTAAAGTGCTTTTCCAATCCATTGCACAACCTGCATAGTCTGCATTTGTGTATCCCATCAATTTGACACCATCACCTCGAGTATATCTCAAACCATACTCGACTGTACCTCGTAGATACCATAGCATGTGTCTCGTTGTTGTCCAATGTACTCTCTTCGGTTCCACCATGAACTGACTGAGAGTGTTGACAGCGAAACAAATGCATGGTCTTGTATTGACTGGATACATGAGAGAGCCTATAAGTTGCCTATACAAGGTTGGGTCCATTGTTGCATCCTCTAATGTATCTATCTTCCTCTAGTTGGTAATCATGGGCGTAGACATGGATCTACAATCATGAATCTCTTCAAGATCTCCATAGTATATCTCCCTTGCCTAAGGAATATCTCCCCATCTGTCTACCATACCTCCAATCCTAGGAAATAATGCATCAGTCCCAAATCCTCCATCTCAAAACTCTACTGCTAAGTCCCTCTTGTAGTCCTTTACGAGCCCTAATGACCTTGTCAAAAATATATCATCCACATACAGTACGAGAATGAGCGGCTCACCTCTTAAGTCCTACCATCAAATAATAGAGGTTAGAATCTACCTCAGTTTTCACGAAGCCCATCTACTGCAAGTAAATATCGATCTGACTATACCATGCTTTGGGAGCTTGCTTGAGTCCGTATAGCGCCCTCTTCACCCTGTAAACATGAGTATTTCTCCCATGCGTCTCAAATCCTTTTGGTTGTTTGATATACATCTACTCTTCTATCACCCCGTTTAGGAAAGTTGTCTTGACGTCCCTCTGGTGAATCTGCCATTACATCTGTGTTACTAGAGATATCACGACCCTGATAGAAGTGTATCTAGCCATTGGAGCGAATGTCTCCTCATAGTCTATGCCTTCCTTTTGCACATAACCATTGGCCACGAACCTAGCTGTATATTACTCCACGTTGCCATCTACAGCATAGTTGATCCTGTAGATCCATTGAGAGCCAACCACTACCCTGTCCACTGGTCTAGGCACGACCTCCCATACATCATTCACCATGATGGAGTTGTACTCCTCCACGATTGCATCTTGCCACACCTGATGTTGTGCAGCCTCCTGATAGCTAGAAAGCTCTCTGTCACCAACGCCTTATACCTGTCTAGCTATTTGCGCTCTCTGGTGCTCACTCTAGGAGCTCCCGCGAACTCCTCTGCATCCTTCAATGTTTGAAGCACCTCCCTGTTTCTTCTTCTCCTAGTGGTGAGTGGAGCTTCATGCTCCTCACCCTGCCCCTATTGCTCCATCTGTTGTGAACTCTCCTCGGGACCTGTACCTGTGCCTATACTCGTCACGATACACGTACTAGTGCCTTGAGACTAATATCCCTATTCAACTCTTGGAGCTTCTGCTAACCCACTCTAATCATCTGTTGGCAACACGTGAGATCGTCTGAAGGCTTTCTCCTCTTGGAAATTGACATCTCGTCTCACGATGATCTTCCTACTACTAGGAATGTAGATCCTGTATGTCTTGGACGTTTCATTGTATACAACGAAAAATCCCTTCTCCGTAGTCTAATCCAACTTGGTGTGTTTGTCATCTGGCACATGACAATAAGCTATGCTGTCAAAGATTGTGAAGTGTCCAACCTCTGGCTTCTTTCCTATAAAAGCCTCCTTGGATGTCAACATCCCCAGTGCCCGTTGAGAAACTTTGTTCTGAATATATACTATTGTACTAAACGCCTCTACCCATAGAGACTTAGGCAAATCTTGGTCATATAACATCGCCCTAGCTGCTCCAACTATCATCATGTTCTTCCATTTTGCGACCTTATTCTGTTGTGGGTTGTATGGAGTTGTCCATTCTCTCCTGATGCCCTCCTTCGCATAGAACCCCCGTGAAGGCCTTATTTGTGTACTTGCCTCCATTATTTGTACAAAGCACCTTGATCTTTCTTCTTGTCATGTTATCCACATGAGCCTTAAACTCTTGGAAGCGACTAAAGACTTTGTCCTTTGTCTTCAAGAAATAGATCCAGGTTTTCCTCGAGAAGCCATCAATGAAGGTTGCAAAATATTGATAACCCCTAAGAATTCTTTTAGACAACGAACCACATATATCAAAATGTATCGAGTGTTAGCTCAAGCACACCATTGGCTCTACTATCACTCCTTGGGAATGTTGCTTTCGCCAATTTCCAAGCATGCACCCTCTGCACACATCATCGTGTTTCGTGTTGATTTCTGGAAATCTCGTCATAATCTCCCTAAGCAACCTGAGTACTCCATAGTGTATGTGTCATATCCTCCTATGCCATAGTTCTCCCACGTCCTTGCTACCGCTGCTAATCAGTGCCTTTCGAGTGTCGAACTACAACTTGTATAACTTGTTCCTCCTTACTCCAATATTTTTCACCTTCTTCCAACTCTAGTGTTTAATGTACACCTTTTGCCCAACAAAATAGACAGTGTATCCCTTGTCCTCTATGTTGCACGAAACTTCAAAGAACCCAGCGTTTTGGGCCATACCCGTACCCGGAACTCCGAAACTTGGCCGAAACTCGACTGAAACTCGACCATCATGTAATCATCTATTAGAGTTAATATAGACTTGTTTTTCCTTTTAAATTGTCCTCTATGGGTCTTATTCCCCTTTTTCTTGCAAGATAATGTGTTATTCACTTATATATATATATATATATATATATATATATATATATATTTATATTTACATATATGACATTTCAGCCGGCGTTTCCATTTTTGGGAGGTGACGTTTCTAAACATACCCGTTTCGAAAGCTCCTAAACATTTCGGCATTTCGTGCTACTTAGCTTGTCCTGAAGTACAAAAACTGAAATCAAGTTCATTCCTAAACCTGGCACATGCAGCACATATGTAACATTAGTGTTTTTGCATGACTCCCTCTGAATGTTGACAGTCCCTCTCCCAACTGGAGTACACTTGGACCTGTTCCACATTTGTATCTGGAATCCCATCTCCTCTTCCTAATAATTGGAAAAGAATTCTCTAACTCCCCTCATATGCACTGATGCTCCACTATCAATATACCAGACACCTGTAGATGTAGAGTTAGAGAGGCAAGCTATGAGAGCGAACTCATCCTCTAGTCTTGAAGACAAATCCTCAATGTTGGTTGAAGTTGTTATTTATTGCTTCCCCTTCTTCTTTTCTCCCTTCTTCTAGTTAGGGCATTGGCTGACATAGTGACCATTCTGACCGCGACCAAAACACTTGATTTTACTCAAGTCCTTTTTCATCTTCTCTCCCTTGGACCCTTTATTCGATATTTTCTTGGCCTTGCCCTTTCCTGCAAGGGCAACATTCTCATCATCTTCACGCTTCTGAGTTTTTACACTACTGCTACCACTAACGAGGCTCAACCTAAGCTCTTCTTGAGTGAAATCACTCCATAGGCGATCCCAACCTGGTAACTGGTCTCGTCCATTGATAACTTGGATGAATACATCCCACTTCTTTGAGAATTTGTTCAATGCGGTCCTCACAAGCTCATCATCATCCAATTTATCACCAACAGTTGCTAACTCATCTCTGACTGCGCTGATTCTAGTGAGATAACTCACAATGCTTCCCTTTTTGTTCATCTTCATGTTTCTCAGCTTTTCCCTAAGGATCAGCTTCCTGTTGGTAGTAGCATTCTAGTACAAGTTCATAACTGTGTCCCACATTTTCTTCGTTGTGTCTAACTTTGCGATATGAGGAACTATATGGTCCTTGATTCCATCAAGGATAATCCTCCCGGCTTTGGCATCCTTCTTTTTATACATTGAAAGTTGTTGTGCATTCGTAGGAACAACTATCACACTGGTCGCATACTCCTTGAGACCATTCTCCTCCAACAACAAGAAAATTTTGGCTTTCCAGATGCCAAAATTAGAGGCTCCATCTAACCTGTCCTAATCTCTCAAACCTGTTGAGGCTATCTCTTTGAATTCTTCGAAAACTGGACAACAATAACCAACTAAATCTGGAGAGGTTCAATCTGGGTATTTAACCCTCGACTTTCTCTTCTTGTGCCCTGTGTTTATTTACTCCTGCAAACCCCTATGCTTTAGATTTGCTCTGATACCATGCAAAATTTTCTTAATTATAGCAACTTGAAATGGTTCTCCTATCTATTGCAGATTATTTGTCTTCAAAAATTAACCACGACAAATAACGAATAAAATCACTACTGCAATTTTCACAAATAATAACAGGAATTGAGAAAATAATCCACACATAAAATTTAGACATTGATATTTTTGGACAATAGTCCTTGGAAAAACCCTAGTGTGGGGAAAACTAGTTCTGCGGATGAGGGTTTTAGTATTATTAAATCTTCAGCAAATTGAGAATTACAACAACTACTTGCCTCTCACTAGCAAATCTCCAACAAATTATCTTCTCATGGCCAAATCAACCTGGGAACCACAAAGTATCCCTTTGCGGAAAATCTCGGCCTCTTTGTGTCATTGCCAATCCTACCCAGCAACTTGCACTCGTTGCCTGCAACTAGCACTAGTTGCTCCAATAACTCGCACTTCCTCCGGAAAAATGATTCTGCAAGCAAATTTGCCTCTAGCAACTCATCTAACCAACTCGCACTCGTACCGGGAAAATGATCCGGCAACTGGAAACTAAATCGAGCCCCTTTGTCACATGCACTTGAAAACTGGCTACTCACACTACCAGATTCGTCCTTTCTTCTGCTGATGAATTCGACCTCCTTCCTCTCACTGGAAACTGGAAATCAACTGAGAAAATTTCTCCCGAAATTTTCTTCTCAATCTTCTCTATGGAAACCCTTATGTTGGTGTCTCCCTTGCTCAAACTGCGCCCTTGCCCTCACTGCAATTCGCTGCTTCTAATTGATCTCCAAAGCCCCATCGATTTGCTCTTTATAATCTCTCGTTAACGAATCAATGGCCACAATCTAACTTCAATCGATGGCTAAGATCATCTTGACCCCTTCTCATGACTTTTCTAGAAGTAACTAGAGCAAAATCGATTTGTCTCAATTAATTTGATTTAATTAACCACTTTTCCTAAGTTAGACTTAGGAAATTAATTAATAATTGACTAATTAATCTAATTAAGACATTTTCCTTAGAAACTTTTTCTGGTCTTGGAGATAATTATACTCCTATGTTCCTTAGCCTCTTAAACACCAATAGAGACTAGAACACTTGTCTAAGCTACCAAAAACTAATAATACATACCTTGACTTCTGGTCCTCAATACTTCAATTGTTTGAACAAGGAGGATTTTCAAACCTCCTTTGGTTGCTCCTTCAAAAGAGAATTCAGCTCCAACATTTATTGAAACAAAGAGTGGTATTATTTAAAGACAGAAGAACAACCCTTTTATTCCAGGTATCTCAAACACTGAACATATCTGACCTTCTGCAACTCAATCTATTCTCTAAGGATTCAGATATATGACTGAGTCCTCTTGGTTCTTCTAAAGATCCTCGGCTTACTGCAACATATTAAGACTTGGTTGAATAGATCAAACAAAAATTGTAGGCAGGCTTCTTCCATTGTCTTAGGTATTTCAGATATACTGAAGTAATCCAATAGATTTCTATGTCTTCAATGTTGTGACAGAGATTATTGTTTTTAATTCTGAACTTCAGATTCCTTGGGATAGGCTCCTCCTGCAACCAACTTATACTTGGAAATATTTTTCAAACCTCTAAGGCTATGACTGAGATTCTCAGCCTACCATGACAAGTTCTGAATTTGTTTTGGGGGATTAAGGCTTCAAACCTTAATGAATCTCTCTAAGATTTTCAGCATTCTAAGGCTCCTTCATTTTGAAGTTCCTTTTTGCAATTGATTTCGGCTTTTTAAAGGTCTAGGGCTTTAGGCCTATAGAGACAGATAGCTCAGTATTCATTTCAAACAAGGACATAGTTCATTATGAAATGTATTTCATGAACTAGGGTTTGCTAGAAACAAGGATGACATATCCCCTAAGAAAACCCACATGGGGAAAACCCAACAACCTTTTCAATAGAGAAATCTTCAATTCAACAAAGATACATCTTAGTCAATAACTAGGTCAAACCTGGTCCATCCTCCTAGTCAGGTCATCTGCCCACAGAATAGATTAGGTTTGCCTTCTATCATCCACAGAGATCAATCCTTCCACATAGATTCCCCTTCAGAAATTCAGTTATCATAGAGACAAAACTTCACCCTTCAACAAAGGGTTTCCACAATGATCCAAACTTCATCACTAAGAGAAAAACAAATGTTTGGTCCAGCATTTGAGAGAGAAATGCATCCTTCACTTAACCTCCTAATTCCTCCTCTTTTCCTATCCCTTTCACATGGTTAAACAGAAGATATGTGTGATGTGTGAACTGCCCAATAAGAGGAGGTCGAGCCACTTATATATATGCTTCTTGAGGGGCTGAATAGATGCCTTTTAGAGGCTAGGCCGACTCGACTAGGAGGAGGCCGACTTCATCATTTTGGAGCCTAAAAATTCAATTTTTACAATTTCAAATTTCTTCCTTTTGCGGCAAACATGAAGAACATGTCTTAATAATTTTCTTTTTGTCTCTAGCATGAAGGACATGCTTACAAATACATTGAGGCTAAAATATGCATTATGAAGACCGACCATAGTTACAAAAATCAATAGAATGTTAGAAACCTAATCTTTGAAGGGTTATGGTAAGTTGTCATATTCACTTGAGAAGGAATATGAAGAATCGCAAGGGAATATGAATAGGTGTCGGGAGTCTAAAAGGCCTCTTGGAAGTTGGAAGACGAATCCAAGGGTCAAAATACCATACTTACATGTGCATCATTATAATGAAATGCATCGAATGCTTATTAATCTATCTCTTCCGTTTTCATGTGTCTAACAAATACGTAGTGGCCCCATTTCTTCAAAAGCTTGAAAGATTGCATATGATTTTTTATCATAAACAAAGTACTTCCTTTTAGCTTCATTTATTTTTTTCCCTAAATAATACTAGAGACTTACCTTACTGACTTAAAATTGCTCCAATTATTAAACCACTTACATCATAATGAACTTGAAACACTTTAGTGAAAGGAAGCGCTAGCACTAGTTGTTCAATCGCTTTCTTCTTCAATATTTCATATCTCTTCTCTGCAATTGTTGTCCACTGAAAAACTCCCTTTTTCACGCATTTAGTTAGTGGTGCACAAATCCCTATAAAGTCGCAAAGGAACTTTATAAATGAACCTACCAAGCCATGAAAACTTCTAACATCAAAAGAGCACTTAGGAATAGGCCATTTGACATCCATTTTCTATCTTTCTTGTGTTAAACCAAAAACCTTGATAAACCAGCTCTTCCTATTAAAAAGAACAATTATTCAAGTTGATCAACAACCTTTCCTCTTCAATCTTTCTAACATTTTATCTAAGTGAAACAAATGCTCTTCTCTAAACCCTATAAGGATCAAAAATATCAACAAGATACACAACAACAAGAGTTTCAAAAAAAGGTTTCAAAACTCCATTCATTAGTCTCATTAATGTGTTAGGTGTATTAGTTAAACCAAAAGCCATAACCAAACACTCATATAAGCATTCTTTGTTTTAAATGTTGTTTTCCACTCATCTCTTCTCATTATCCTAATTGATGATATCCTCTTTTCAAATCTATCTTGCAAATAATTTGCTCCACTCAAACAATATATGAGGTCATCCATACTAGGCAATGGAAACCTATAATTGATCATTTTATTATTAATCACTATGAAGTGCCTACAAAGTAACACATGGTAAGCAACCATTTCAACAACATCATAGAGTACCTAGTCTTTGTAATCACCCATTTGGAAATTAAATATGCATTGCCCTAGACAAGTAAATTCATGAACCTTCTACATCCATGATGCCCCGATATGCCCCTATATGTACTAGGATGAGGAATGCATTACAATTTCAAATTCTCAATAACTACTTTGGAGACTAAGTTTTCAATCCTCCTACCATTATTAATTAGGTCAAAATGTTTATCTTGGATTTTTCACTTTGTCTTAAAACTCTTCTTTGGTCAAGTTCTTCAACAATCTTCTTCTCAAGCTTGAGTAGAATCCTTCAAAACATGAGATTTTCTCCTTGCCCTTGCTGTATCTCTGCAACATTATCACCAACAACTAATGATTCATCTGCTTATGTCACGTGTCCTTGCCTCTCCTTTTCTACCTTCATTCTAATTCCATGGACATTCTAATGCCTTGGGTCCTTGCACTCCATATTTTTAGAACATAATAATGTGCCTCTACCTTGTCAAATCCTCTACCTATTTTAGCATTGCTATCTCCTCAAAAACTCTAACTACTACTTGCTTCATCGTCTTTTCTAGTGTTGGCTTGACTAAACTCATACAACATTTACTTTTCTTCTATATCTAGGGCCTCTTCCTCTAGAACTTTGTTTCCTTCAAACCAATTTCTCTTCCACTTTCAATGCAATCTAGTATGCTTCATCAAAGATATGAAAATAATGAGTGCTCATTTCATCTTTGAATCTGAAACCTTAAACCATTAACATGTTTTGCCAAACTTTGAAATTTTGGTTCCTTGATGCCTGATTTTATGGAGATCTTGGAAGACTCTTCAAATTATTCTCTAACATATGCGTCCCTTTGTCTTATATTTTGAGCATGTCTATACAACACTTGCTAATACAGAATAGGTAAAAGACTTTTCTTTAATCATTCTTTCTGATTATTAATCTCATCATTTTACAAGGATTCCCACCACATACTGCAACATGACCTTTCAACTTTGTCAACACAAATCTAACATTATTTGGATCCTTTATTTTCTCAAATTCAAAGTACTTCTCAATTTCACTTAACCAGTCAATTAGAGTCTCAAACTTAAGACTACCATCATAATTACAAATTTCAATTTTGGCATTAGCTCTATCTATTAGGAGTCTAATCAATTGTGCTCTTAGGTCATTTTGTTATCCGCCATTCTTTTTTTATGTTGCTTTGACCTTGGGTTTTGATTGTTCATTAGCATATGTTGGTTGTCTAGCCTGTAATTCTTCTAGTCTTCTTCATATGTCTTCAATTTCTTAATTGCTTGCACCTCTTCATGATGGCATTGCTTTGACTTACCTAGTCATTCTCACTCCAATTACCATTCATAAAATTCACCTTCACTAGAACTATCCTCCACCGGTCACTTTCTTCAACAATGTCCAACTGTTGAAATCACCTTCACCAATGCAAAAGGCAAGCACCACAATGTTGGAAGAACTCTAAACGCAGGAACTAAAATCCTCCTCTAATAACACTTAATGCAATCACAAACCCTACAAATCAAAATTACACAATATAAGCACCATAACACACACCCAACACGAAAAAAAAATTCAATACTCAACAAAACAACAACTAATTTTATAGATTTTTATTAAAACCAAAGACCACTACTCTCGAGCCTTATTACATTATAGAGCCAACTCTCAAGAACTCTAGATTCTACACACTAACCAAATACTACAAAAGCCAGACTCAAAGAGTGAAAAGGATCAATTACATTAAGTTCTCAAATAAGCCAGACTCAGAGTGAAAAGGATCAATTACATTAAGTTCTCAAATAGTTATACCACGAGGCCATACCTATTCAATTCCTAAGTCACATCATTTCTTGGGGTAACCCAAACATTTATTTAATTAATCCTACCTTTACATAGTTATTAATCACCTCCCAAGATGCCAAATGTAACACAATCTTCGGGATTCAAATATTCAAAGTTAAATTGGAAAAGAAAACATAGAGAAGATAACGTGAGTTTTTTCCATGCTCTATGTAGGGTTTAGGTGTGCCCCTTAAACTCCATAAATTTTTTATGAAGTTTTGTGCGCAAGTAGAGACGAATATCTCCTTTACAACATATCCAAATTTTATACTTTTAATCCAAGAATTGAAAATGTGTTGTTGAAAATACTAAACCCATGTTAATGAAAAAGCAAGGCCTTAGTCTATCTGTTAGGTGTTTTGGAGGGTTTTTCAACATATTTTTTGGTCAAATTTGCCTAGAATTTGGCAAGGATTTGTTGGAATCACAAGTTTGAGTTGTGAACTCTCCACAATCCGAGTGCCCCAAGGGTTTTTAAAGGTGTTGAATTCATATATGCAGTCAAAAACCCAATTTAAACAACACAAATGAAGATTCGACCAAAAAAAAATTTCATCGGATTCCAACAAAAACTCCAAAACATATAATAGTTAGACAACGCCAAAAACAAGAAACTCTTATGCATTGGTTTTCAATTTATATGTGGTACTTACATTCAATATTTTCAAATGAAATTTGGTGGTAAGGTAAAGAAAGATGTTCTTTACATCATATCCAAACCTCCAATACGAACTCAAAGAGATAAAAACACATTGACCTAAATACTAGAACCCTATCGTTGCTAAAAATTAGGGTATGGAAACCAAGAAAAAATCCACAAGACTAAAAAGAACTTAGTGTTTACTGATCCACACAAGTTTGCCAAAACCCATAGATGCTCTTGCATCACTAGATTCAGTTGGGGATTTTTTTTAGGGCCACAGGTCAATTTTTAGTTATTTAATTTTTCAAAAGAACGGTTTTTTTCCAAGTAATGTATCATGAGGGAAAGCACCAAGCAATTCCCCTCATTCCAAGTATGTTACCCAAGGTAAATCCTAGATTCTTCAAAGCACAAGGGTGAGTCAACAACTCATAAATAGATCATATATCATCAATAACTGACTCGCTATAAAGAGAAATCTTCTTACATTTTGTAGTAGCACAGACTCTTGCCAACAACCAGGCTCCTACCTGCAAGAGGCTACAACCTCCATTCATTCTCTAGCTCCTACTAGAAGGGAGCTACAACCCAGTTTACTGGCTCCTACCAAAAGGAAGCTCCGACTCCCTCACTGAAGGTTCCAACCCTCAGCAGCTCCGTGCACCACGTTTCAAAATATTTCACACTGGATCCACTTGTCTCAATCAACCATCAAAAAAACATGCAGGCCACCACCCACACTAACCATATACCAAGATACCAAAGACTGAATCCCTAAAGACCAATCATCAATTAAACCACTGCAACCAGATCAAACCAATATACCAATGCACAACTGCCAATACCAATACTGAATACCAAAGTGCCAATCACTGAATAGCAACCACTGAATCACTGAAGCAAACCCTCCCAACAATTTTGTCATGCCATACTAAGTCAAATCACCACTATCAATACCAAATCAACCAAGCCATAAAACTGCTTAATCATACCATGCCAATTCATGTCAAGAATCATCTCTAAAATACACAATATTAATCATCTAAGCCAATACTGGTCATTTATATCTTCATCAAATCATCAATCTAAATACCAAGGCAATTGTCAAGCCAAATCCTGTCAAACCCTTGCAACTTTTACCATACAAAACCAAATATTGTCATATACCAAGCAGTTGTAAAGATGCAAATCCTGTCAAACCCTTGCAACTTTTACCATACAAAACCAAATATTGTCATATACCAAGAAGTTGTAAAGATGCAGCATCAAGTCTCTCAAAGTATCATCGCCATGCTCATAAGCCTAAAGGACAATTATCTTCAAATAAAATACAGGCAGCAACATAAGGAAGAGAACAAACAACAGTACATACGAAATATAAATTATCTCTGCCCCAATAAGCAAATCATTGTAGCACAGCAATACTGCCAGGCCTCTACAATCTATGAGTCATTATTTCAGTTAACCATAGATCAAGAATGTGACTACCAACTATGACATTAGCTCTTCACAAGTCATCAAAACTTTGCAACAAGTCATACAGCAATATATAGTCTCTGTAAATAACGGTCTCTGCAACCAAAACAGATCTAGACCTTGCAATCATCAAATAAACATTTCTTCAAGTCATGTTCTCAAAACTCTGTCCATAGTCAAGCATTTGCCACATAGGTCTTCGAGCAACAAACTCAATCTAGGAGGTCAAACAAAGCTTCACTAGTTTCAACAAGAGAATATACAATCATTTTGTCAACAGTTCAACAAGTGCCCATAAAAGACATTCTGCCAAAACCCTCTCTCTCTGCATGCGAATTCAAGTCTCTATGGATCTCTGCATCAAATTCTCAAAAACAAGTGCAAATCAAAGGTCTCACTGTCACTATAATTGAGAGAAGAGTCACATACTATCAAACTGTCCAAGATACTAAGAGATCTCTGCATAGGGACAGAACTAGTTACTGAAAAATCCCTCTGTCTATTTAGTCAAGTCTGCATTCTAACATCAAAGCTGCATACCCTCTGTCATCTATCTCTGCATATTCATACAAGGACAATCTCATTGATTTTCTATCATAACCTTCGACAATTTACAAAAGGAGCAAGTTATTTGAGCCACATATCCATTGTCATAATCTCAATACATCTTCTTTATCCTGTAAACATAAAGAACAGTGCATCTATAAACATTTTCCCATTCATTCCAAAACACATAAATTTTTGCCTTGTACTAAATCAGTCCTGCAAAGCATTCATTAGTCACTGCATAATTATAAAAACTTTACCATGCATAGTTCTTAGATCAGTTCGATCTACATTAGACACTTACTCAACCTGCAATCAAACAAATAAGCACACAAGCAATTAACCATTGGACTCTCTACCATTTGCTCCATACCTTCAACCATTGGACTCTCTACCATTTCCTCCATACCTTCAGATCTCTTGAAATCTAAATCTCCTTCATGCTTCCACTCATTAGAGAAATTTTGAGGTCAAAAATGGGCCTCAAAACAAAAATGTACAACCAAAATCAACTTTATAATAACCAATAAGAGATCTAAATCTCCTTCATGCTTCTACTCATTAGAGAAAATTTGAGGTCAAAAATGGCCCCAAAACAAAAATGTACAACCAAAATCAACTTTATCATAACCAATAAGATTCAAGATGTTGATGTCAACCATGGGGGATGATTCACAATTTTTGGAATAAAAAAGTAAAAGGATAAAAAAAAACTACTTTTCAACTCGTGTTTAAACTTATCTCCCTACAGTTTTACTCAAATTTCGAGCAGGAGTACTCACTGGATGCAGAATTTGATTCCCATCCAAGGAGTACCCATGTTGCATACTTTTGGTGGACCCTGCTACACGAAAAATAAGAAATACATGAAAAACGTGATTGCAATCACATTTTTTTACGTATTTCTCATTTTTTGTGTAGCAAGGTCCATCAAAAATATGCAACATGGGTACTCCTTAGTTGAAGAATTAAATTTTGCATCCAACGAGTGCTCTCGCTCGAGATTTGAGTAAACGCGTAGGGAGATAAGTTGAAAATATGAGTTGAAAAAATAGTTTTTTTTCTTTAATCCCTTTAAAATTTGATGATGTAATCTAATCTTGTTTTATTATTTCCACTATTATTTTATAATATTCCTTAGGAGGCCCATTTTTAGACCTCAAAATTTCTCTAATGTGCGCACCTGCGGAAGGCAATTCACAAAAGAACTTATCGAAGGCATACTTTAAAATGTCTATCTCATTCTTCCTTTTATAGCCATTCGATCCTCCCAATACCTCGGGCCAAAACCAATGTTTTCAAGATACCACAAGTAAATAAACCAAAGTAATTGTTGACTATGTCAATTCCTCTTGCACGCACAAATTCTTGTCGACGAAACCATGGATTCGTGCTTGGTTTTTATTTTTCTTTACCTACAAACGTGGCCGCACTAACAAAACAGAGAGATCTCAGTTGCAGTTGCCCTGATAGGCTTCAATCTATACAGTTGAAGGCTTCTATCCACCCTGATAGGCCTTCCTTCGTGCGGTTGGGGCTTAATATAGGAAAAACATTGCTCTTCTCATGCCAGACCTTAGCAGGCTTCGTCCTTATGTTGTTCAACACCTATTCAACAGATTTTAACCTCTGCAACTCATGTGCATCATCTGCAATATCTCAGTATACTTGTGTGAGCCCCATCCAAGCCTAATCCGTTTCTGCCTCTTCTTACACTACCATAATCATCCTGTACTCTCTCCCTGCACACTGCACTAGCGAGCAAACTGTGATGGTCATAGATAGGTTGATATTAGTGTAGGTTTCCAAGGACAACACTAGAGCAATAACACCAACAGTTCGTTGTGGATCTATCCACTTGGAAGCCTTTGGAGGTTAAATGTTGAACCTTTGACTCATCTTCTTCCTTTTTCGATGGGGACATTCCACTCTCTTGGGTATATGTTTGTTGAAGACTTGTACATGTGGCATTGACTCCATTATTTTATGTATTGTCAAATAATTAGTTGGAGGAAATGATTATTTCCTCCTTCCTATGCTAGATGTAGGGTTCTCACATGAAAAACTATTATTTTAGTGTAAAGGAAGTTGAGCTAGACTCTATATAAAGAGTGGCCCTCCTTCATTTGTAGTCATGGTTGGAATGTTGGAACTTTCACTCCTTGGAGCTTAATTGAGATATATTTCTTGGAGCATATATGATGTATCAAGGTTATTTCTTTGTGAGATTTGGTGTCAATTCATGTAGCTCTTCTATCTTAGTTTCTATTTGGTGCATAGATATTGATTGTGAATGCTCAAACCTTCTACAAGCTAAAAAGATCCATCCCTTAAACTTTACGACTTGGAAGGAAGACAATTTTTGGGTAACTCCTCTCCTTCAGTTTGGTAATTATCTGATTATTTGTCGTCTATCCATTTAGGAACCCTACAAAGGGTATTGAGTATGCTTATCAAGCTATAGTTGATCATGTTGGTGGAGATGCTCCCTTGAGGAACCCTTCTTGTAGGGCCTTGGTCTTCATTGTTTATCTTGATTAGATAGGAAACTATTTTGTCCTTTGGCTCTAGTCTCTTCATCATAATCCTTATAAAATAGATCAATTTTAAAGAGAGGTTTTCTTCTCGACCCCATACCCCATAAGCCCCCTTCCATTCACATTGACTCCAATCTCTACTTCCTTCCATCACCTATTTTATATTCTAAAAAAACCAAAAAAATTGTTTTCCTAAAACTACTCTCACTTCACCTTGTGCCTCGTTGATTAGATTTAGTAATGCTACTATGGATACCCCTTAAGCCAACTTAAAGTGAAGAGGATGAGTTGCTTAGATAACAATAATGACTGTCCTAGTAGTCCCTCTTGAGTTGTGCCTTGTGAATTAGGGCTTTTAACATCCAATACAATTTTCAAGAGGATGATTATGAATGCTTTGTCACCATATTGAAGACCTCGAGTTGTGCCTTGTGAATTAGGGCTTTTAACATCAAATACAATTTTCAAGAGGATGATTATGAATGCTTCTTCACCATATTGAAGACCTACGAATTGCAATGAAGGCAATTCTAAGAACACAACTAAAATAGCCAACTAGATTGGTTCTCCGTGATAGGAGATAAAAAGTAATAACTCCAATAACAGTGCAGCAACTTACTAATGAGCAACTTTAAAACTAACTTCAACAGACCAGGCTCCGAGAATGAAATAATAGAAAATAATATTGGTAAATTCAAATGGATTACCCTTTGAACATGGTTCAAAAGACAACTATACACTCTCTATATCATAGTTAGCATATAAAAATACGGATACCAATTTGAATTCAATAAAGATTAAAAAAATTCGAAGGGAAAATTCCAGCATGAAAAAAATGAGTATGCATCCTATCAATCTGAAAAGAAATGCAAATTCCTCACAATTTAAAAAGTAAAAACCACGGAAACATTGATGACATATGCTCCATTCATTAACCTAATATACACCTGACAAAAAACACTTGAGCAAGTAGACAAATTAATGGCTCGAACGAGCGAGCAACACAAGAGTTACAAGTCGGCAAAAAAATGCATAATGTTTTGGTTTTTTTATTTTTATTTTTAAATAAGTTTTTTTTTTTAATTGAGCTGAACCACTGCAGAATTTCAACCCTACTCTTGCTCTTCAGTCAAACGTATGCCCAATCAGATTGTAAAAATTTGATGTTCATGAATCGAATCAAGTCGAATTTTTCCCATTATATGGCCACACCAACTTGGAGCTGAATTCTCACACCGAAATGACCAATACAACCGTATCTTGTAACTATGTACCGGGTTTATCAAATATTGGAATTTGGCCTTTTAAGATATCTGTATTGGTGTATCAGATATTGGAATTTGGAGCATGGTAAAAACACAAATTGACTTAGAAAATAAGAGGATTAGGGAGACCGGTTTTAAAGATTATATCTTTAGTCAAAGAAAACTATTACTACAAAATCTAGCATGCCTAGTGCAAAACCTCAATTGGCAATCTAGGTCTTATGGCAACAAAGAGAATAGCCACCATTGTCACCTCAGTGGCCACTCTCCTATTGTTCTATGGTTGTCCCCACAAAGGAAGTCTCCCTGACAAGACTTAAAGGTTAAATGACTATGGTTCCAAGCCAAATGACTCGTTAAGGAGTTAGCAGATAAATCACCTAGAAATGTCTTCAATAAAGGAGGGTTCAAGGGTGATTAAATTCTGATGGTTATAGTAGAATGTATCGGCAAAACTTTGGAGGCCAAGATAAGAGCTATACAGCGTGCAAAAACATATAACAGCAAAGGAATAGTCTATAAATGATGAAATCAACAAAGGAGTGAGAGTTAAACGGTGATTAAATTCTGATGGTTATAGGAGAATGTATCGGCAAAACTTTGGAGGCCAAGATAAGAGCTATACAGCGTGCAAAAACATATAACAGCAAAGGAATAGTCTATAAATGATGAAATCAACAAAGGAGTGAAAGTTATTAAAGAGGTAAGCAAGGAACAGGTCAGCTATAAGTTTTCAGCAGTTAAAAAATGCATAGAACAGCAATAAATATCAAGACAGCAGCCCTAGATTTGGGGTAAAAACATGCAATTAATGGTATATTTTACCTCTCAAATTTATTAAAATGCAATTCCTACCAATAGAACAATAACATACAGATATAAAATTGCTATAAAATGTAGATTTAGACCAAACCCTAACCCTAGTTACCAGACAATAAAAGAGAGAAATTTTAAAATGCGATCCCACAACTAGACTATTGCCTCTATTCAATTGGACAATGGAATCAAAAAGGGCAAGGTCAATGATAGAAAGACTTGGATGAAGAGGGTGGAAGACTAAATAGCTTCTCTTAGAAACCCTAACAACTTCTTTTAGTAGGAGATTTAAAATCAAAGGATGCATGCAACAAGTTCCTTTGATGGATTCTTGAATGACAAATTTTACATCACATGTAGAAACAAGATTTCATGAAAGATTTTGCACTTTTTAATATGGCGCAATAGAAACCCTAATTCAAAAAATAGCATGCAAAATGGAAGTAAATGACAATAAACTTAGACCATTTGATCAATAATAACGTCATCAATCCAAAGATAGTATTTCCATGCAAAAATATGCTCTCCAAAACAATTCACATGACTATTCATCCATTGCGTCCGAGAGAAAAAGAGACAAGACTAGTGTGCACTCAAGAGAAGAGACAAGAGAATGTGATGATGAATAAGTGAAAATGACTTCCCTCTATTTATATGAGGCAACCAAGTCATTTTTCACTAATTTACAACAAAAAGCCCTAAAAATTTGCTTTAAGTGTTCAACTACGCTACGAGGTCACAAGCCAACCTCAAGATAGCTTTACAAAATGATAAAACATAATAAATATATCATAAATCATAAATCATCCACACGTGTGGGAGGAGAGACTTTCCAACATGACATCATCCTCCAAAAATGGGCATCTCCATCAAGCAAGTGACAAAGTGGGTCCAAGAGTGCTCCTCACTCCAAGGGACATCATTAAAATGCATGGGTACATATCCAAGTAACATCTCCTCCACCAAGCCGCCATTCTCAAGAAGGCTCATGTCACCTTCCTAAGGCATGCATGGGTGACATGGCAGCCCTAGAATCAAGCGTTGTCATCAAAACATGGTGTGCTAGCCCTCCCAAGCCATCTCAAGTGGTCTCCCTCATCATCTGGGCTTTGGAATAGGGCGACATCCATCAAATAAGTACAAGGCTAGCCTGGGGACATTTTGGGTCCATCTGGGCACATCATCAATCAAGCCAACGCCTTGGCTTCTTAGCTTAACATTTCAGCATCCGGAAGTGTAGCAAGGGGCATACAACCATGTGGACTCTCCTCAAAGCTCAATGCTCATCTCAAGAGGGAAAGGTTGGGGCTACAGTGCCATATGTACTCTCCAAGCTAGGGTAGACGTCCTCTTTATTGTGTTAGAGAGGTGCCAAGCCATCCCTCCAGGGATCTTTGTTGCATGTGTGATGAACCACCTAAAACATACTCTCAAGATCAAGTGAGATCAATAGCATTAAGAGAAAAAAAAAACATTACAGTATCATAGTGGACCATATTCAATGTTAGGGGCACAAAAATACCTCACATAAACCTTGTCTTTTTTAGCTCCAGATTTGTAAGCAAGTTACCACACTTATGTCAGGGGTGATCATGCAAATAGCCCTATTACGGGTGCTTCCAACCCCCAAGGGGAAGGACATTTCATAGGTAGACCCATCAACCTATAGATGCATGTGATAGTTGTGGTCATGGAATGGGAAAGACTTCAAGGATGATGGCCTTAGCCATGGTACCAGCTGAAGGAGGTTCAACATCTTAAGTATAATGATGATAAGAGGGAGCAATTGTGGAGGCATGAGCTATCCCTTTCGTCAACCTATTGTTTCCACCCATTTGGTATGCCTTTTACTTTAAGGATTTGTCCTTCTTTCTTGCATTGCTTAGGTGCACTAGTTCGCTTTATGTTTTTTTAATAGCCCTTAAGGATGTAGCATCGTTCATCGGGGTTGAAACTTGAAACATCCATAAGTTCTTTTATTTAGATAAAGCATGGAATGCTTAGGAACTGGGTGATGGCCAATGAGGTGGGTAGAGCTCATGCTAGACTTTTTCCCATGCACTCATTCAATGTCCCAACCATGTTTTGCATTTTTCATTTTCTTTAATTTGTAGCTTCATATGCTTTTATCTTTCTTTCAGTTGCATCAACCTCTTAGGGCAAATTTTAGAGCCCTAACTCAGATATGAGGACATAAGGTTCAATTCCTATGACCATGACAATCAACCCAAAGAATGGAAGTGAACATAAGGGAAACTTGAAAGGTGGTAAGGATGGATTACCTTGGGGACACTATATCAATCGGTGCCTCCTATTAGTGCCCCTCTTAGCTGTGGAAGAAAAAGGGCCTCAGGGTAGGTCACAATGGACTAGGGTCAAAGGATAATCTCTCAAGTATGGTAACAAGGGTACAATCAAGAGTGGTCAATCATCCAGCTTGGCCTGTTATCCATATTAGTATGCCCCAAACATTAAATGACAGCACATGATTACAAAAATGGTTATCGTACCTTCCAACAAATGACCCACCTTCAAAAAGTATGCTAGATGGGAGAACGCGTTGACCAGAGCATATGTAGGGAGCTTTAAAGTAAAGTTATCTGTGGATCATCATACGCTTGCTAGCTGGCTCGCTAGCCAATGGGGAGAAGGAATTTCTCCTAGGGGTTACCCACTTTGGTGGGTAACAGAAACAAAGCTTAGTGATAAAAGCAGTGGCATGTTAGGGCGCCCATCAAGAATAACAGGTTGGGGTCGGGCACAAGTACTGAGTAAATTTGGCGGGAGAGTAAGCCCTGCCTTTAACAGTTTAGCCAGAAAGTGCCCGTGATCAATTTATCATTTTAAAGTTGTCTTGCCAATGTAAACAGATCAAGTGTGGTGCCTGATATTGGGTCAATTGTAATGCTGATAGAGCTAAAAAGGAAGCATTTCAAGAAAACCTAAAGACAGTTGCCAAACCTAAATGAATACAAATAGGGTTTTGGTTCATAAGCCGGGGTTGACAGTGTGTGTGTTTTTAAGCAATCCACCAGGTTCCATTCTCACTGTGATACGCCCCACCTGAGTGTGACATAAGTTTCAAAAGGATGATACCAGATGCGAGTCCTCATTGGTTTTGATTACATTCTCACTGTGGTACGCCCCACAAGCTCGCTGAGGACCGGGCATGTTCCTCTGTCGGAGCACTTCACAGAAAAATTGTTGACAGCAGAGACATGAATATTGGGTGCAACGAATATGGGATGTTCGGAGCCCAATTATAGGATAAGATCACCGGCAACTACATGTTTTATTCGCAGATCTCTCCACTGCGTGAATTAAAAATGAAAAATTTGACCTTCCCAGAAATCCAATTACACTTAAAACGAAAGTGGTGCCAACATAACAAACTTAAACTATTACAGATCTCTGGATTGACTGCGTCAAGGATAGGTATTCGAAGCTGGCTAGAAAACCCAATTGATGTAATAAAACAGACAAGTTCATCTTTGCTTACCTTCTACAGGTGACCGGTGCCAGAGGTTCGATGTATTCCATGGAGATTTATGTGCTGGAGGCTTTGGATGAACATATGGCAGATGAGCATGGGGTACGCATAGGCTTACAGACAATGAAAGGACGGTTTGCATTGCGTATTAATGCGAGATTTTATTGTGCTGCTGCTGGAGTTCTTCGCTCACTCCATACATAATGCGCTGCAGCTTTTGTTTTTAGCTGAAATGGGATATTCTGGAGTACTCTACTAGCTTATTACCATGTGCCATTTGGGCCACAAAACCATCAGGGTATTAAAGTCATGTTTTGTGCGTACATGCATTTTGGTATTACATTTTACGTGACTGGTATAGCCTCAGTTGAAATTTGTTGATGGTTTGATTGTCGAGTAATTATGTTTGTGTATTTTGCTTTTCGTTTTTGCAAATTTAATGACATTACTTCCTCTTTTTTCCAATTTTTTGTTTTTTATTTTTATCTCAAATTTCCTTAGGAATATTGAAAATGTAGTTTTAAGTTAATAAGTTTACCTGATTTGAGTGATTGAAAATTTTAAAGATGTTAAATTTATTTTTCAGGTAAAAACAAAAATTAAATAGAGAAACATTATAATTTTATCAAAAATTGTGTGTTAAAAAAAAAAACCATTTTGTTAAATTACAGTAATATTTAATAATATAAATAATATATAAAATTCAATATAATATATGATCTTTATGTTAATGGGACATTTAAAGAAGTAATACTATTCATAAGAATATAATGGTGTATTAGAGAAAGAATATAATACAAGAATATAATGGTGTATTAGAGAAAGTGATTATGTTTATTTGCTTGGTTTATAATACAAGAATATAATGGTGTATAGAGAAAGTGATTATGTTTATTTGCTTGGTTTATAATACAAGAATATAATGTTGTATTAGAGAAAGTGATTATGCTTATTTGCTTTGTCTTTTGGTACAAAGTAATTATATTTATTTGTTTTGTTTTGTTTTGTATTTTTCTTTTTTGAATGGATTATGTATGTGAGAATAACAAGGTCGCATAGCTAGTGTTCTATGTTGCTTAGTTTAGATATAGTTATCAACCAAAAGCATACATAGAGGTCAATATCTTTTGGAGAGCCAAAATTCTTATTGCTCAGTTAAGGACTAATTCTCATGAACTCTGTTGTGAAACAGGGCACTGGAAAAGGCCAAAAGAAGTGTGGGAGGAAAGAGTATGCATTTAGGAAAGAGTATGCATTTTTTATTCTTCCGGAAAAGTGGAAACAGAAAATCATTTCATTTTAGAATGTGAGGCCTTCCAAGACAACAGGGAAAGTTATGCAGATATGCTTGCAGCTAGCTCTTGAGATAATCTCTTTAGCCGAGGGGTTTATCGAGAAACTAGGAGCATTTATTGTGAAGCTTTACAGGAAAAGGGCCTAATACATCAAGCAGATGAAGAAGCAATCTGTCCCACAGGCTATCTTTAGCCTCCTAGAGTTAAAATAATTTATTTCTTCTTTCTTCTTTCTATAGCTAAAAAAAAATCATTTGATTCACTTTTTGCATGAAGCCATTGAAAAATAAATAAATAAGTGTCAGAATCTTTTGGATGTGAACTCTGTAGAAAGATTTTGACAATATGAATAACTATGCAAATCTCCACTCATAAATAAATAATGTTTTTAAATAAATCTTGACAACTATATATAGTAAATTTTAATTGCAGTTAATTTTTTTATTGTATTGAATTTGAAAAAAAATCATTTAAAAAAAGAGTTGAAAATATAATTTAAATTTAAATTTTAGATTTTTCCACATACATTTTTTATTAATTTTATTTAAAATTTGGTTAAAAATGATTAAAATTATAAATTAAATACTTTTAATTTTTTTAAATTTATTTATTTAAAACACAATTTTAATAAAATAAAAATATTTTAATTTTATAAATGAAAAATAGGCCAACTATCTCCTTTGGATTCCAAATGTGCTTCTACAAAGATTTTGATGAGTCTGTGATGATAAAGAGAGTTATCAATGGACCTAGACTCTCTCTGTATGCTAAATGACATTTTCTTAAGACTTTGAAGTAGAAAGTAAGGCAAATTAATCTCATTCCCATCAACAAAATGCATCATGAGCCGATTGATCGGACATGGTCGGATGGCGCCGCTAGGGTTTGATCCAGGAACCCTAGGCCTAGGGTCTAGCTGAAGCAGATGGCGCAGAGAGGACAGAGAGAGTACAGGCTACGGGCTAGCTGGCATCTCCATCAAGGACGGCAAAGGCAGGTTTCGGCAGTTAGTGACAGCTGGGAGCAGGTTGGAAAGTGGTCTCTACGACAGCGACAAACGGAGTTTTCCCTGCCCTGCAGCTGCTCTTCCGGTTTCCTGAACACGACGGTTTGGTCACGGTTTCAATCTCGTGAAGGTCTTCAAACTTGGTGGTATTACCCTGAAACGGCACCCGGTGGCGGTTTTGGACAGTTTCCTCTTCGGGCTTCGAGCGTAGGTCGGTTACAGTTTTTTACGGAGCGTTTTTAACCATGGTAAATTCAAATGATGCGGTTGCACTGGACCCGGCTCCTGAAGATATTCTCACTGTTTGGGGCAAGGAAGTCACGGAGAAGAGTATTAATGAAATTATTGGGCAACCGAACAGTTTCCCTGGTGTGTTTTTTCCGGCAGGTGTCTCGTGGCGGCATAACCCGGTGAAGGGGCTTCTGGAAGAGAGCTTGGAACTCTCAAGCAGCTATGGGGGTGGAGGAAGACTCACGGAGCCTTTAAGCCCTCACCATTACCTCGGCATACAGAAGGAGAAGGTCGGCACCTCCCCCGTTGGTAAGTCCTCCTCTCCGTCAAAAAATTTTGTTTCATCGGGCGGTCTCGAGGATATAATCAACTCGCCCCAACTTCATGGAGTATGGAGATCGGTGGGTGGCGTTCAGAGTGTGGGGAAAGTTGGGGGAGAACAGCCCTCCCTGGAGAATGTAAAAAGAAATCTGATTTCGAAGGACCGTCTGCCGGGTCTTCTTGAAAGGGATGAGGGTAATGCGGGTCAGTTCCATTCTATGCATGAGGGGGTCTTCTTAAACCATAAGCAGTGCGAAAATTCTTTGCATGAGGGACACTCGGCCCTAGGAGAAGCGGGCAGTCCTGTGGAGGGTCTGGTTGATTCCTCACTGGCCAATGAATTCCAAAACCCTAAGGACAAGGGGAAAACCTTAGGGCAGGAGGAAGGCGATCTACCTTCGCCTACTGTCAGAAAGAGCCCGGAGCCGGCATCCGAGAAAATAGAGGATAAGAGAAAGAAGGCGAAAGCGTGGAAAAGGAAGCGGGTTTCAAATCTGGTTTTGGGCATGGATGTCCAGGTCGAAGAAGCTTTGGAGGTTGCCGAGTGCACTCTTGTGGGCAGAGCAAGAGGGAGGTACGTATCTGGAAAATTCCTAAGACAATGGGCTGAGAGCCAATGGTTGGAGACCCCAGCAAAGTCTTTCAGAACGGATACGCTGCTTAAAGGATGGTTCAGGGTGAAATTCGATTCTAAGGAAGCCATGGAATGGGTGGAAGCTCGGAATTGGGCGTTCGGGAGCAGACCGGTCTTTTTCAAACGCTGGACCCCCATGTTTGATGCAGCAAAGGAGAAAGTTGATGAAATTCCTGTTTGGGTTCGGGCCCCAAATCTCCCGCCACATTTATGGGTGGACTCAGTCTTCAAATCGATAGGGAATCATTTGGGTACTTTTCTGGATGTGGATAGATCCTATCTCCATACTTTTGAAAGAGGAGTTGCAAGGATCCTGGTTAGACTCAATCCCTCCGAAGGACTAGTGGAATCTTTTCCTCTGCAATACAAGGAGTTTGTCTATGAACAATTACTGGATTATGAACTCTTTCCTTTCAGATGTCATGTTTGCCATGAATACGGGCATTTAGCGAGGGACTGCCCTTTGGGGAAAAGAAGAAGGGGATTTCATCAGAAGGAGGAGGAATGGGCGGACTTGCTGGGATCACCCAAATCCCAAAAGAAAAATGAGGAAGTCCCTGAGGAGAATCTCCAGTTCGAAGTTCCCTCCTCACAAGGGGAAGAGGATGTGCAGCAGAAGGAGGAGTGCCTCAACCATCGACCGGATGATCAATCAGGTCGGGAGACCCCTGCGGCTGAGAAGGCTGGTCCTTTGGAGGATCCAGCTCCCGGTATGCAGCCCCCTTCTTTTTTGTCCCCTGTTAATTCTGTTTCGTGCAATGATGATTATGTGGCAACCTCTTTTAAGTTACAAAACTCAGAAGATCTCTCACATAACATAGAGTGTCTGTCGGAAGCCATCCCGTCCTTAAATCTGAACAGTGAGGTGTTTCCAAAGAATATTATGGGAAAGGGTTGTCCTTCTGTCTCTCGTACCTATAACCTAAGGTCCCTCCATAAGCCCTCTCCTCTCACCAATGATTTTCAGGAATCTGTGGGTGGTCTAAGTCCTGAGTCTTCTAGGGGTCCTTCAAAGAAAGGTAGAGGTAGAAAATCTTTGTTATCAAAGACTCAAGTCAAGGCAAAGTTTGATGTGGCTGATGGGAAGCAAATGACGATTCCTGGGGCGCTTAGAGCAGCGAAAACCCCTGAGGCGGTTCTTAAATGATCTGTATGTCCTGGAATTGTAGGGGTTTAGCTAGTAAGCCCAAAAAACTAGCACTGAAAGACCTCATTTCTCGTCATCATCCGGATGTTGTTTTTCTTCAGGAAACCTTGGGTAAGGGAATCGATGTTGAATCTTCTATGTGCTCCCTCTTACCGGGTTGGTCCTTTACTGCTCTCGACGCTGCTGGTCATTCTGGAGGACTTGCTATAGGTTTCAAAACCGGGAGGTTAAAGATCCAAAGCATTTGGGGCTCGGATCATGTTTTGGGTTTGGAGGCTCTATCGTCTGAGTTTGACCAGCCACTGCTGCTTATTAACATCTATGGTCCTTGCCAGGGTAGAGTTTCTTTTTGGAATAATTTTTTGGCAAAAGAGATCCTAAGGAACAAAAATTTGGTGATTGGGGGGGATTTAAATTTCTCCTTGGGACTGGCGGAAGCTTGGGGACCATCCGTGAGGGAAGATCCATTATCAGATTTCTTCTCAAAGGCCCTTCAGAGTGCAAAGCTGATTGATGTAAATATTATAAAGACAAAGCCGACTTGGAGGAACAGAAGAACGGACGAAGATAGGGTAGCTAAGAGGTTGGATCGTTTCCTCATCAATGAAACGATGGCGACTTTTATCCCTTTGTTCCGTCAATGGGTGGGTGAGGGGGGAAACTCGGATCACTTTCCAATATACCTCGAACTCACTAAGCCCCCTGCAAAGCCGGCTTCCCCTTTCAAATTTAATGCCTCCTGGCTTCAGGAGGAGTCTTACCAACAACTGTTCAAAAGCACCTGGAGAAATTTGGGGCCGAATTCTCAGGTCAGCAAAGGAGGTCATTTTATGGAAAATCTGAAGAGACTTAAGAGAGCAACCATTGATTGGGCTGCTGAGAGAAGAAGGAAACAGAATGAGGAGCTGGTAAAGATTGAGGAGGCTATTGGGGTTCTTGAAGACCCTGATTCAGATGCCTATGCGTCCCAGGAAACAAAAGAGAAAATTCTGTCTTTAGAAAAAGGTAAAGCAAAGATTTTGTTGGAGAAAGAAGAGGAGTGGAGGCTGAAAAGTAGGGCCATTTGGCTAAAAGCAGGGGATGAAAATACAAAGTTTTTTCATAATTATGCAAGAGGGCGAAAAATAGCAAACACCATTTGGAAGATGAGAGACCCAGATGGAAGGGAAGTGTCCTCTTTTGAAGCAATTTCTTCTTTAGGGAAGAATCATTTTCAAGCCCTCTTTTCAAATCCAGGGGGGATCTCCTTGGCGGAAATTATTAGAACAGCTCAAGCATTTCCAAGGATGGTGGATGAAGAAGATGCAGAGCTTCTCTTTAGGGAAGTGGACAAGGAGGAAGTCGAGCGTATTATAAAGACAATGCCTAAGGATAAAAGCCCGGGACCGGATGGCTGGACGATAGAACTTTTCACTCATTTTTTTGATATTATTGGTGATGAGCTTACCGAGGTGGTGGAGGAGTCTAGAATGAAAGGAGAAATCTTCAGCTCTTTCAATTCCACCTTCATAGCACTTATTCCAAAAAATGAGAACCCCTCCTCTTTTGAAGACTTCAAGCCTATCTCCCTCTGCAATACTATTTATAAGATTATTGCAAAGATCATTGCAGTACGCCTGAAGCCCTATCTATCTGAGTATATCTCAAGTGAACAGTTCGGGTTCCTGGATGGTCGGCAAATTCACGAAGCAATTGGAGTTGCACAGGAAACCATCCACAGTATCAGACAAGCAAAGAAGAAAGGGGCTGTTCTAAAAATTGACCTGTCTAAGGCCTATGACAGGATTGACTGGTCGTATTTAAGATTACTTCTGACCCACCTGGGGTTCAAAGTAGAGTTTATAAATTGGATTATGGGGTGTATTTCAAATGTCAATTTTGCGGTACTGATAAATGGGGCGGCCTCCCAGTTTTTCAAAAGCCAGCGAGGTCTGAGACAAGGGTGCCCGCTGTCTCCTCTGCTCTTTCTCCTGGCTGCAGAGGGGTTGAGCAGACTGATCTTAAAAGCAAAACAGGCGGGCTTGTTTACAGGTTTGGAGGTTGCTGTAAATTTATTCATTTCTCACCTATTGTTTGTTGATGATATTTTGTTATTCTTAAATGGGAACCTAGATGAGGTAAAAGTTCTTAAAGATATTATTGACCTATTTCTGAAAGCTACGGGACTTCAAGTTAATCACAGAAAATCTCATTACATTTTGGAGGGCTTCAATAGACATGAGGTAAGTGCAATTACTTCCATCATGCCATTTGAAACCTGTCCGATGGATGAGCCTTTCAAATACCTGGGGTTTTGGCTGAAACCATCATCTTATCACAAACAAGATTGGTTCTGGTTAGTGACTAAGATTGAACAGAGGATTTCGCATTGGAGCTATAAGTGGCTCTCTCGAGCCGGCAGACTGACTTTGGTCAATTCAGTCCTTCAAGCCATCCCTGTGTTCTGGGCAGCTCTGACATGGATTCCCAGAGGAATTATTCATAAAATCAGGCAGATTTGTAGCAGATTTTTGTGGTCAGGCTCAAAGGAAAATGCTGTGCTCCCCTGGGTCGCCTGGGACAAGATTGCTAGACCGAAGGAGTGGGGAGGATGGGGAGTAAAACAGCTGGTGGATTTCTGCCAATCCTTGGCGGCAAAATCAGGTTGGCGAATTGTTGTAGCTGAAAACCTCTGGACCAGGGTTGTTAAAAGGAAATATATTGATCCAACCCCATTGGAAGACTGGATAAGAAGCCCAAACAAAAAAGGGAGAAATTGCTCGGTCATTTGGAAGGCAACAGTGGACGCCTTTAAAATCATTGAACAAGGATTAGCTTGGCAGGTGGGGAATGGTGAATGTGTGCGAATTGGAAAGGACCCTTGGGTGGGGTGTAATGAATTATTTGCTCTTTCTCCTGGGTTGCTGGAACACCTAGCCTCTAAAGGAATCAATCAGCTTTCTCAGATTGCAAACCCGGGATTATCTTCAATTTGGGGACAGGGATGGAAATCAGCTGAAGACTTGGATCTGGATTTTCGTTGGCAAGAAGAATGGAATGCTTTCATCCAAGAACTTAAACGATCGAATCTCAGATTAAAGGATGTTCATGATTCACTGGTCTGGGCTCATGCAGAAACAGGCCGTTACTCTCCAAAGGCCGGATATGGTTTTTTGATGAGTAGAAAAGGGTGGGAACCCCCGGTTTGGTGGGCAAAGCCCCTCTTCAAATTAAAATGTCCTAAAAAAGCCAGATTATTTCTTTGGTGTGCGCTAAAAAATAAAATTCCCACTTGGGACATTCTACAAGCCCGTTTCCAATTGGGGCCAAGCAGATGTCCCCTTTGTAAGGAAGCCTCAGAATCGATTCACCATCTTTTTGTCAGGTGTCCTTTCTCCAGGGCAGTTTGGGAGGAGATTTTCAAACTTCTGAAATTCTCAGGGAGATGGGAAGGGAATACTTTATCTGCTGCTTGGGATTATTGGTGGGATCACTACCCCGATAAAAATTTGAGAAATCTTCCGCCCATTGTTTGTTGGGGTATTTGGATCTCCCGAAATGGATGCATTTTCAACGAGAAGCTCACCCCTGCACATGTTATTGCTCTTCAAGCATCAGCTATTTATGCTAGTCTCCCTGAACCTGAGGCCTCTACTTCTTCAAACAGGCGGGCAGATTTTAATATCAGAGAGGGCATCCCCTATGCTTTTTTTGACGGAGCTGCCCAAAATAATGTCACTGGGGCCGGAATCATTATACATCTCTCTCCTTCACATTCCTTAAAAGCCTCTGTAGGACTTGGGTCGGGCACAAACAATTTCGCAGAATTATCTGCCTTAAAACTTCTCCTGTGCTGGCTCATCCATAGAAACATCCTCACTGTTCAGATTTTTGGCGACTCGGCAAATGTGATTCATTGGGTCAATGAGAAATTTATATGCAGAAATTATATGTTGTTCCCCCTGCTGGAAGAAGTAAAAAGTTTAAAGTCTCATTTCAATAACTTCTCCATTGCTCATATCTACAGGGAAAATAATGAAGAAGCCGACCGGTATTCTAAAACAGGTCTGCAGCAAGTTCTGGGAGTTTGGAGGATAACGGAGCAATCTCAGGACCTGATCCGTGTGTCGGATCACCCACCTTTTCCTTAGTCTTTTTGTATTTCATACATCTTTGTGATGTTTCGTTTATAGATGATACTGTGTTTTGGACCGACTGTTTGGTTCAAAGTTTCGGCTTTAAGTTTTTTTTTAAAACTCATAGTTTTTTTTGTATTGGGCTGTGTTCCCGTAAAAAAGGAGGCCCAAGATCTCTAGTGGATGTTTCTGAACTTCTATTTTTGATATGGCCGTTTCAGGCTGAAATCTAGGAGGACTCAAAAAGTCCTTTGGTCAAGAAAGACATGGACATCTATGATAACTCAACAGAGATAAATTTCTCTGTGGACCTTGCAAACAGAGGCTGAATGTTAACGCATTCCTTTTTGTAGCTTTTTTATTACTTCATTAATAGAAAAGCGTGGTATTTTTTCCTTGGAAAAAAAAATAAATGAAAAATAAAATATTTAAAATATAAATTTTAATATTACATTATAACATAGGTCAATTTTCAATCTTAAAAATAACTTTATTACCATAAGCTTTAATAATAACTTCAATATTATAATATGAGTGATGATAAAATTCACAAAGTTCACCAACTACAATGATTAAAATAATATGATTGATGATAAAGTTTACCAACTACAATGATTAAAAAAAAATATATCACCATAAGCTTTAATAATAAATTCAATACTATAATATAATATGATTGATGATAAAGTTCACCAACTACAATGACTAAAATAATATGAAAGGATAATAAATTTATAATTTTTTTATTCATTACATTATAAATTTAATGAAATTTGTTTGCATTAATGAGTAGAAGAACAAAGAAGAAATAAAAAATCATTACAAATATTTGGATGCACTTATACTTTATAATTCCTTGGATGCACTTATACATTATAATTCCTTGGATGGAATATAAAGGAGGCTTATTGAGAAAGATACTAAAATGTGTTTTAGTATTGAAGTGTTTAAGATGTTGAGATCATTGACCACAAACATAGCTAAAGAATATATAGCTTATGAGCCAAAGAAAATTCGAAATAAATTAAATAAAGAGTAATGTCCATATTTCTAAGCAACAAATATTCTTGAAAGTTGCTAACAATGTATATATTATAATTTAGTTTAAATTTGAGAGTAATAAAGGACAAGCATCATCTCTCTCAATATTTTGTCAAGCTTTGCTTTTTGAAGTATATTTATTTTGATTATGATCATCCTTTTAAGTTGTTTAGTATTAGTAATGTTCAAGGGAGGATCGTACAAAGCCTTTTACTATTAATGATATTAGCTTGCCAAGAATTGTGCATAAATGTAAATAAAAGATATATACGTTGTTGAGTATATTAATCTTCATGGAAGTTTAAGATCCGCGCATTTTACTATAAATACAATGTTAGATTTAGCATAAGAGATGAGATATATCTCACCATTCACATGTACAGTGCAATTTTTAATTTTGTACTGTCAAATCTTGGTTTAAATTTGCACATAATTACTTCTTGGTCAATGGACCAAACTGATAAACAACACAAATGCAAAACGTCAAGATAAATTCATTCGACCCATCTAAAATTTGCAGAGGGACAAGATTATTGCAGTGTCAACATTCTCAGACTATCATAAGCGTTGTTTATTTAATTATGAGTAAATAGATTGTAGTTTAATTTTAAAATAATTATATACTTAACCTCCTATTGAATTGTGATTTAGCAATTTCGATAGAAAACAGTAAAAAGGTTGCAACTTGCGGCTTAACCAAAATATTATCATTTTTATTTGATTTGATGCGAGGGCAGATCATACATTGTATTCACTTAACACATCGATGCAGAAAAATAATTACAAAATTAATTCAATATTTAACACAAAACAAATGCGCTATACCGTGTCGTGGGCGGCAGGGATAATAAGAAAATAAAGAAAACGAATGCGTTGAAAGTATATGTCTTTGAAAAGGTACGTTGGGTATAAAGAATAAATACTTTGTTTAATAAATATTGAAATAAATATTTAGGTTTAGAATATTTATATTAAAATGCCCCTTTGTAAGGTTGGTTGGGATAAATACTTTGTTGTAATAAGTCATTCTCTTTACAATAAGAGTGAATATTTTAATCCACTAAGTTAACCATGAACGTAACTTCTCAATGGTATCTATACACTTTTTAAATAGACATATTAATAGCTAAGTTTGAGTGGAAGCCTTAGTCTTAGAAATCAAAAAAAGCCTCTAGCTTAGCTTCAAAAACCCCCACCAAACTCATCGTCAAATGGCATTGTCAAAAAATCACCAATGTTGGGAATGGAAAGACCCAAAATCCACATTAGAGGTGACCAACATGAGAAAATGAATCAAAACTATTTCTTCTAAAATGTTACAAGAACTACCTACAAGGTGATGAATTAGCTAGTCAATCATGCCAGTGCATAAATGATTTCCTATCTAAAGTTCTTGGCATCTCCACTGTTATGCGAGATTTACGATTGCGGACAAAAGTATCTCCCCTAGGTTTGGTGGCTAACCTAGAACAACAGAAAGGCAAAGGACCCAATGGTTTCCTTAGAGTAAGTAGATGAAGGGATGAAACCTACTTGGAATTTGCCATATGTTTCGCTCTTTCTTTGGCTTGAATGCTCCAATCCTAGCTCCAACTGCCAAAATTAGAACATGCACAACTAGACAACACAAGCCAAGAAACTACGAGATCTATGTAGCATCATCTATCTACTTTATTCAACATATCAAAATGGTATTGAAATACATGAAATAACGACATCACATATTGGAAAACAAATAATTCTTTGTATTGATATAAATGGAGTAAGTTACAACCATAGATAGGTGTTGATCTTATAGAAGATCTCCTCCAAGTTGTTGACTTGTCCTTCCTTTGTCACAAAGTGTACCTCCAATCACCCTAAATGCATGAAAAAATAACTCTCACAACAACAACATAAGGGTAGAATCACTCTCTAAAAGCCAACCCCTTGCATATGGAAGGTTGTAAATATATAGAAGAGTGAGGTAAGTTGGGAGTTCTTATCCTTTTACCAATCTTGGGATTGAGATCCACTCTTGATGGGAGGATGAGATCTAAGGATAAGGGATGGAAACTCCAAGGTAGGATAGGATAGGATTCGAAAGTTTTATTTGAGGTAAATGGTTACAACAAATCTTGGAAGCTTCTAGAAATGGAGGCTTCGGGATTCTCTCTCTTTTTCCTGAATTTCTAGAACCAACGCAGGTGCAAAGGGGAGCAACCTGTAGGTGATCAACGCAGGCCACAGTGGAGCAACATATAGGTGAATGCAGTCCAGCAAGAGGTCAAGGAGCGTTGGTCCTAAAACTGGCTCAGATGATGTAGTTAAGGGCAGAAACTGTTATAGATCTGACCTGAAAATATATGAGAAATAGAAATAAACCCAAGAATAACAAGAATGAAATAGATAGAATGATTCACTTTATTGATCAAACCTTATGGTAGGGCAACACCATACATTCACTCCTTAAGGAAAGAGAACACTCCACAAGCCATATGCCTGCTCATACAATAATCCTCGACACCTCTCAATGTGGAGTCTCTAGCCTCTATATAGGCCTCATCCATACAATACCATGGGTCATTACCATGGTTCCCTCATACCATCGAACTAATACCATGGGCCCATTACATTATTACTAACTACTTGTTGTCCCTTACATGATATAGGTTAACCACCTTATTTATTACTATGGCCCATCCCATTATTACATTATTCCCTTGGGTACCTCCCTTTGTACCCCATATTATCCCCCCTAGGTATATAACATTCCACCCCCCTTAGCATGTTTCGTCCCAGAAACATGGGAAGAACACAAATAATAAGATCTACTCAAAAGAGTAGTCCACTGGTACCATGCACATGCATCTAGCCATCCAAGAGAAAAGTGAACCCTCAATCTCGCTAGTGCCTCGCTCGCTTGAGATGGAAGTTGACCGTGGCAGCTTTTCTGTGTTGATGTGTAGTAGGTGGATCTTCGCTCCTCTCTATCTATCATGTGGGGGTTGTTGTCCTTGTGGTTAATTGGTTGCCATCTTGTTGGTTGTCTTGCGGGGTGATGTGGGTGATGATATGTTGAAGTTTTAACCCACGGTGTCTTTTTCTTTAATTCACCCCTTACTGGAGCCTGACTGTTATCTGGTGCATGTTGTGGTGCCTGTTGTGGTGTCTTATCTTCCAATATTACTTCAACCACTGAGCCCTCATCTGATGTATCAGCACCTGTAACCTTTTCTGCTTCAGCCTCTGTTTGTGTTTGATTGTCGATCATCACTGGCTCATCATCTGATATGTCAGTCCCTGGAACATCTTCTGCTTCAGCCTCCTTGGACTCTACCTGTTTATTGATGGAAATATCCTGTAATGTAATTTTCTTCTTTTTATACCAAAGCTTCAAGAATTTCTTCTGCACATTAATATTGATAGTACTCACAGATTCCATCCAAGGATATCCCAAAACAACATCCATATTATCCATCTCTGAAGTATAAAAATCACCATGCAACACATACTTATCCATAGAAATCTTCAAATCCTTATACACTTGAACATCCTCATCATCCACCTGTGTGTTTTCAATGTGTTTTGTTGGAACTTGCAATTTTTTTGCCAAATTAACATTGATAACATTATGCTTGCAACTAGGATTTATAGAAACAATGATCTTCTCCTTTTGAATCAATCCATGAACCTGTAATAAGGATATACCAGTAGGAAATAACCCCACATGTTTCCCCTTATCTTGTTTTCTAGCCTGAGACCATTTGTCCATAAGGAGTTTTTCCAATTCTTCATTCGAAAATTTGGACAAGTCTTTGATGCCAAGTGAGTTCCACCATATGGCGGCCTCTTCTTTCAAACCAATTGGTACTATAGACTTCCAAAATACCCCATATATGCTCTTTAGTTTTTGTATGAATCTTTCAATAGTAGGGCTATCATCTTTTCCTGTAAAATTTTCCATGAAGAGGGTTTGAGAAAAATTCACTTACTTGGCGAAAATTTGAAATGGTCACAATTCCGTCAATATTGCTCAGAATCTCTATTATGACCTGTTTTCAGAAATGGAACAACCATTTTGCATCTGCCCATGTGATAGAAATCTTGAGCCAGGCACTGGAATTTCAGATTTGCGCTGCAACTCTCCCGTCGTCACCAAAATTTCTGAAAAAAGAGTTGATTTTAAATCAGCGATATCTCCCTCATCCGGACTCCGATTCGACTGATTTTTTTTTTGAAATCGGGTATTTTTTACAAAGAATTCAGATCTGCAATTAGATTTTGTAGTTTTTCCCCAAAATGTACAGATCTGCGCCGCAAACTCGTTGCCCTGAAAAAATGTCTACAACACCATTGATTTTTAGATTAGCGATATCTCCTTCATCCGGACTCCGATTCGGCCGATTTTTTTTTTTGAAATCGGGTATTTTTTCACAAAGAATTTAGATCTACAATTACATTTTGCATATTTTTCCCCAAAATATACAGATCTGATCTGCAAACTCGTCGCCCTAGAAATCCTGCAAAACCTAAAAAAAATTCTCCACTTTTGCCCAAGAAAGTGCTCTGATACCACTTGTTATAGCTCTGACCTGAAAATATATGACAAATAGAAATAAACCCAAGAATAACAAGAATGAAACAGATAGAATGATTCGTTTTATTGATCAAACCCTTATGGTAGGGCAACACCATACATTCACTCCTTAAGGAAGGAGAACACTCCACAAGCCATAAGCATGTTCATACAATAATCCTCAACACCTCTCAATGTGGAGTCTCTAGCCTCTATATAGGCCTCATACATACAATACCATGGGTCATTACCATGGTTCCCTCATACCATCGAACTAATACCATGGGCCCATTACATTATTACTAACTACTTGTGGTCCCTTACATGATACGGGTTAACCACCTTATTTATTACTATGGCCCATCCCATTATTACATTATTCCCTTGGGTACTTCCCCTTGTACCCCATATTATCCCCCCTAGGTATATAATAGAAACTATGGGGAATGAGAGAGGCATCCATAGGGCTTTGTGCAATGATGATGTAAAGGGGGAATAGGATGTTGATTGATCCCATTAGGAGGCCTATTGATCGAATGTGACAAATTTGCCTATAATAGAGTGCAACCTCAAGCGCAAAGTTAGAGATGATGACTGATGACTGGAGTGCTTTACCTTGTGACAAGTTGGGATCAAGAACAACCGACGAGATCATTTTCTATTACAATACATTTACATCATGACATCCTTTTGCTGAGGCAGGCATACCCATACTTAACACATAAGCTAGCATTACATGTATAATGATCAAAAGACATGTCCACTAATGACTGATGGTGGACCCATGACTAGATGATTGTGAGTATGATCATAGTCATCATACATAGTGAGCTTGTATAATCCTGAAATCGCATCCCAGATGGCAGAAACTAGATCTGGGGTCTTCTACCTCGTTCACACGACCAACCAACTTACGAGTCAAACCATTTGAATCAAGGAGTTGAAGTCGAACATGGTAGACACCATATAATTACCGGCTAATGATGTAAGTCATTAACAGATGCGAGAGAAACCACCGATGATGTTAATGACTCTCAAGGTACTCAAGTACAATCTGTCTAGTGTGAATAAATGAGTTGATGTCGAACACTACACTGAATCTTTCAGTCGAAGGCCAATGGTGTGAACATGGCATCAAGAGCAAGGAAACTAGCCATTGATGTATGCAAGCACCAAGGTACCGATGGGTGTTTCTAAGTCAACTTCCTGTATAATGTGTTGATGTCGATAGGAAGTAAGCCGTCGCAGGATGGCCTTGACGTATCCCCCATCAACGACATGAAACGGGTATCATGATTGAGACGGAATGATGTTGATATGAAACTGGATCAGGAAAGGCAAACACATAATGAAGGCTTAAGAGTATTGCAACAAATATAAGTTGAATGGCTTCCCTTGAACACAACGGCGACACTGAATGGAGTTGGCAACATTGAAATTCTTGTAGCTCGTTTTACTTTTCTCCATGTATATATATATATATATATATATACATATACTTAAAAAAAAAAAACAAAAGAGAAGAAAATCAAAAGCAAAGGTTTTGATTTTGAATTTTAATTAATTTTTAATGGTGGATTAAGTGGCGTTCATCAAGTTCTAATGCAAAATTAAAAGTAAATAAATTACGATGGGTCCCCATTCACCAAAGTTTGACAGAGCTTAAATGTCATTTGATTTGCTAGGCGTGATGAAGAGTACAAGCGGGGCCCATTGGATGGAGCAAACCCGACGGCACTACATGCCCGACAATTAGCCCACTGAGTGCCTCTGTAAAGATTTTCAAAGATCTCCGTTGGGGACAGATCAATGGTTTATATGCATTATGGGGGGACTTCATTGGATTTCCTCTGTATGGGAGTGTGTGCTCGTAATACGTCGGCAATTGAGCATGGTTATTATCTAGTTGTTATGTCACTGTTTTGTCATCGTCCTGTCACTATTATCCCTCTGACACCTCATCAACCACGTCACCCGTCACCTCATCCATCTTGTCACCATGTCATCAATTCAAACACCCCACATAAACATTTATTTTCGTTTTCCCTCATGTTTTTCCCATAAATCCTATTACTCCAGCCCATCCATTTATCATTATTCCTTGCTCCTGCTTTGGTGGATTGAGATTGTACAAATTATAGCTCTAGTTAGCATCAATCGTCGTTAATCAGGTATTTGCACGACATCTCTTGCATCCTAGCTGTCAAAATGTCCAAGAAATCCATTCTAACAGGTTATTCTTCTCATATTCCATTAATGTACACCGAAAGGGACATATTTGACCCAATTTGCTCCATTGATTTCATAGAATTTCATGAGCATGTCCTACTTAACCAAGCAAAGTCTCATGTATATGCTACTACTGTTAGGTCTGGCTTTTAAGTTGCAATGATTCCTCAAACATATGTTTTCCCATAATTCGTCTATTAGCTAGTCTATGCCCTGTGTCCCCTGAAATGCTTTGTCATGAACAAATTGGGGGAGAATGTTAGGAAACTAGCTCACAAAAAGATAGAAAAGATAGATCAATGCCTTAGAATTCAACCTCTTCGAGGGGGCAACCTCCTTTACATTACACAAATGAACAATTCTTCGATGATACAAATGACTAAACCTCCCTTCTATATATAGGAGTCTAAGGGGTCACAATATAATCCATCCAATAACATAAGTGCACAAAAATAACAATAGCGGATTTATATGGGGCATACTAATAACAATATGGGGACAATAGGGGCACAATAATAACAATAAGGGATACAATGACAATAGTAATGGGGGAATCACTAGTATTATAGGGGCCTAACATGCCCCTCTCCTTCCAAAAAACATTGTCCTCAACACTTGAGTAGTTTTGGATGCTTCTGTATAAAATTCTCATCCTCCCATGTGAAATCTTCAGCGGATAAGTTCTTCAACTTAATGAGATACTCCGAAATTGATTGATTTCGTAGCTATCGAGTTCTTGTTTCTGTGACTGCTTCCAGTTCCAATATGATTTTTCCTTCCTCGTTAAGTTCTGGCAATATTTTTTCAATTGGGAGCTTGTCACCTATAACCTTTTTTACACATGAAACATGGAAAACTGGGTGCACTCGGGAAGCTGCAGGAAGCTCCAATTTGTATGCCATAGTACCAATCTTTTGCAACACCTTGTATCGACGATAATACTTTGGTGATAATTTATTATCCTTCTTAGCTTGCTTGAGGGACATTTGTTTATATGGCTGTAGTCATAGGAATACCCAGTCACCTACATCAAAACTTCTTTTGCTGTGATGTTGATCTGCCTGTTGTTTCATTCTATTCTGCGCCAACGTGAGGTTATCCTTTAAGAGTCAGAGAACTTGTTGTTGATGCTCGATGTGATGTTCCACTGCTTGAACCTTAGAATTTTCTTTTAAATATGATGTGATGGATGGTGGATGATATCCATAAAGTGCCATAAATGGGTCATTTTTGCTGCAACATGGAAGGAAGTGTTATACCACCATTCAGCCAGAGGCAACCATTTGACCCATTGTGTCTGTTTATCAAATACAAAGCAAAGAAGACATCCTTCCAAACATTTGTTTACTATCTCAGTTTGCCCATCAGATTGAGGATGATAAGATGAGCTATGAGCTAACTGAGTACCGAGACAAGAAAATAATTATGTCCAAAAATTTCCAGTGAAAATGGGATCTTTGTCACTTACAATAATCTTTGGGTTTCCATGTAGCTTTTGAATTGTTTCCATAAATGCAATAGAAACTGTATTGGCTATAAATATATGTGATAATGCACAAAATTGTGCATACTTAGTAAGTCTGTCAACTACCACCATGATGACACTCTTTCTTTCGGACTTGGATAAACCTGTGATAAAATCCATTGAAACCTCCTCCCAACATTGGCTTGGAATGGATAAAGGTTGTAATAGTCCTAGGGTCTTAATTGTTTCAACTTTATTTTGTTGGCAAACCAAACATTCTGACGCAAACTTTTGAATATCTGATTTAAGCTCATCCCAAAAAATTCCTTCTTAACCCTGTGGTAAGTTTTTAAAAATCCTGAGTGCCCTCCTAAGGGAGAAGTGTGGAATTCCATAAGAATCTTTTGTTTGAGTTGGGAATTCTTACATAGGTATAAGCGATCTTTGTACCATAACGAATCATTTTCCAGCTAAATGTATTAGATTTGCTAGGATCTTGTTGTAAATTTCGAATGAGTGCCCACACTTCTTCATCATTCTTCCATTCCTCCCTTGCTTCGTTTATCCAATCTGGTTGGATAATATAAATGGCACACACCAATGCTTCCACGTCCTCATCCTTTCTTGAGAGTGCATCTGCCACAACATTTTTCTTCCCTTTTTTGTAGATGATTTCAAAGTCATAACCCAACATCTTTGTAACCCATTTTTGTTGCTGTTCAGAGGATAATATTTTTTCTAAAAAGTATTTAAGACTATCATGATCCGTTTTTACCTTGAAGTGTCTTCCCATTAGGTAGGGTCTCCCTTTCTTGAGTGCATGTAGTATTGCCAACATTTTCTTCTCATAAATAGCTTTGTGTAAATACTTTCCCTTGATTGGATGACTTTAGAAAGCAATGGGTCTTTCATCGTGCATTAAAACAACACCAATTCCATCTCCCAAAGCATCACATTCCATAATAAAGGTTTTTATGAAGTCCAGTGTAGCTAAGACCGGTGCTTGGCACATTGCCTCTTTAGGATGTTCGAAGGCCTTTGTTGCTTCTGGAGTCCATTAAAATGCATCTTTCTTCAATAATGTTGTTAGAGGTGTTGCTATTCTCCCATAATTCTTAACAAACTTGCGATAAAAAGTCCTCGCAGATGCTTTATGGATGTGGGGATTTTCCATTCCTTAATGGCTTTAATTTTGCTAGGGTCTACCTTAACACCTCCATGAGATACAATATGACCCAGATATTCCACCTCTTGTACCCTAAAGAAACATTTGGAGATTTTTGCATATAATTGTTTCTCCTCCAATAGTTTGAGCACCATGTCAACATGTTCAACATGATCCTTCCAAGACTTGCTGTAGATTAGTATATCATCAAAAAATACTAACAAAAATTCTCTAAGGAAGGGTTTGAAAATGGAATTCATCAAACCTTGAAATGTAGAAGGTGCATTGGTAAGGGCAAAAGGCATGACCAAAAATTCATAATGACCCTCATGAGTTCTAAATGTTGTTTTCAGAATGTCTTCAGTCTTCATTCTGATTTGATGATATGTTGAACGAAGATCCAACTTGGTGAAGTAAATTGATCCATGCAATTCATCCATTAATTCATCAATGATAGGAATGGGAAATTTATCTTTAATAGTGAGCTTGTTGAGCTCCCTATAATCCGAACACATGTGCCATGATCCATCCTTCTTGTGCACCAATACTACTGGAGCAGAGAAAGAACTTTGACTAGGTTGAATTATACCAACCTCTAGCATTTTTGCAACCATACGTTCAATTTCACTCTTTTGGGCATATGGATATCTGTATGGCATGATGTTTGGAGGAACACTTCCTGGAATCAAATGAATAGCATGATCATGATCACGAATAGGTGGTAGACCTTTGGGAGTCTCAAATACCTTGGAATGATTGTCCAAGAATTTTTGGAGATATGGAGAAATAGATGATTTCGATGTGGGAATGTCTATCGAACATAATTGTGCACTTACACCTTGTTGTTCCTTCTTTAGAAGCTTTGTCATACCGTTAGAGCTAATTATCTTTCCCAGTTTCCCTACAATACCCCTTAATTCAACTTCCTTTCCTTCCGCACAAAATTTCATGAAAAGTTCTTGACAATTAAAATCTATTGTACCCAAGGATTATAGCCATTGGACTCCTAGTACAACATCAACACCACCCATTGGAATGGAAAGCATTGGGCTATTCAATACATATTCTCCCATGGATAACTTGATATTATGGCACTTTCTAGAGAAATTTATGGTTCCTCCACTTGCAACCATCACTTGACACTTTGGTGCTAGATATAGGAAGCAATTCAATTCCTTTACTATCTTACAATGAATAAAATTATGGGTACTTCCCGAATCAATCAACACTATTACCATTTTCTTCTTGATATGTCCTTCTATCTTGATAGTTTGAGGAGCGGTAATTCCAGCCAATGCATTACAAGATATGGTTGGATTCATTTCTTCTTTATCTAGGGTTTGTTCCTGGAGTATATCCTCTTCTTTTGACATTTCTTGTTCCTTTTCTTCCTCCTCTTCACAATCTATGTAGAATAATTTCTTGTCATCATACTTATGACCTTTAGTGTATTTGCTATCACAACTGTAACAAAGCCCTTTTTCTCTTTTTTCTTCCAATTGTTGTGGTGTCAACCTTGTAGGTTGTGGAAGGCTAGGTGCAACAACACTTCCATATTTATAGTTTTGAGTGATAGGCTTCCTGGTTGCCATAATTTTGCTTTCCATTCTTCTTGATAACCTGAATGCCTTCTCCAATGAATTAGGTTCCCAAAGGCGAACCTCATGTTGGATATTATCCTTTAAAGTCCCTATGAACACATCAATCCTATGCTCCTCTGGAATATCATTTACCCTTATGTTCAATTTTTGGAATCCTCAATGTGCTCCATCATTGAACCCTTTTGTTTGAGATTTATCAATTAACTAAAAAAGGTGTTGCTTTTTGTATCCTCATAATGTTCTATCATTTCTTTCGTAAAAATTGCCCAAGTGACAATTTGTTTATGAGAGCAAAGCCATCGATACCATACAAACTGATTTGGTTCCAAATATAAAGTTTCAATACGTACCTTTTGTGTGTTTTGCACATTATGGAGATCGAAAAATTGTTTCATCTGTAGTATCCATGTTCCGGGATCCTTACCATCAAACTTCCTCATATAGATTTTTAGAACATGGTGGGTCTTCAATCCAACATTAGAGTCTATGAAACCATGATTAACATTTCTTTTGTTCTCATCATGAGTTTCCTTTACTACCCTTTCACCATTAGTGACCATTTCTTGTAGCAAGTTATTCAAATTTATCTTCAATTCTTCCATCTTAGCGTCCATGCCATTCATCTTAGCGTCTATGCCATCCATCTTAGCTTCCACGCCATCCATATTAACTTGCATGACATTCATATTAGCTTCCATGTCATTCATCTTGGCTTCATTTACCTTTAGTGATAGTGAAATTTGTTGTACTTGGTCTTGTAATTTTGATATATCATGTTGCATTTCTTCCTCTTCTTCACGAGTCATGCTAGAGCTTTCAGGTTGCTTACTAGGTGTTTCCATTTTCTTTCTTCAGGGCATTAATTAATGCTAATAATTCTTCACTATTCCCTTTGAATTCCTTCAAACTAAATTTTCAAACCAATCTTATGCAAAATTTAAAAAAACTACACACCTTTTGTTTTTCACTTTGTAAGAGCTCGATATTGAATCCGTTGTATCTCTATAACTGTGGATCTCGAATATCTGAAACCATGTCCTGCGGTAACCCTTTGAGTCTTCTTTCTAACCCTGCAAGTCTAATCAAGATTGGATTCTCCATTGAAGAGTTATGCCAAATCTCCCATGGTGACCTGATTATAGACTAGTTCGGTAGAGCGAACTTGTACAACATGCCATGTGTCACTATTTCGACCTTAGTACCTGAAACTAACACACAGAAAACTACAGGTCGTCCTCTTTCTGAAAATTATTTTGAAATTTCAATCTAATGCTCAAAGCAAAAGTTATGACGATTTTCCCCAGGTCACCTATTTGAAATGTAATTTGGGAGTTTACAAAAATCCTAACTTCCTCAGATCATATCTTTGTAAATATAACGAGACAAGCTCTGAAATTTGGACCCGAAGTTCAAAACGATTTCGGGTAAAACGGGCTTTTTTTGTAGCTTCTGAAACATCGCAGAAAAAAGTTATAGTGAAAATTCCACGATGGCATGTTTGGAGCAGCGAAACCCTAGAATTCAAAGCTCCGATGCCAAATGTTAGGAAACTAGCTCACAAAAAGATAGAAAAGATAGATCAAAGCCTTAGAATTCAACCTCTCTGAGGGGTCAACCTCCTTTACATTACAGAAATGAACAATTCTTGGATGATACAAATGACTAAACCTCCCTTCTATATATAGGAGTCTAAGGGGTCACAATATAATCAAGTCGACATAACATAAGGGCACAAAAATAACAATAGTGGGTTTCTATGGGGCATACTAATAACAATATGGGGACAATAGGGGCACAATAATAACAATAAGGGATACAATGACAACAGTAATGGGGGAATCACTAGTATTATAGGGGCCTAACAGAAAATATCTTCCAAGTGTCTTCCCTTTTGATTCAATAAGCATTGTGTTTTCCTTTTTCAAATTCCTACACTTCTTTCTCAAAGGAAATCCTGTTGTCTGCCTTTCAAAATCTATATAGGTCAAATTATGCTCAATTAATTGTCTTTTTAGTGCCCGTTGGGATGCATTTGCCTTTGGAACCCACTTATTTCCCTTTAGATACTTTTTCTTAGGAGGTCAGGCCTATTCTTCAAATTATGGAAAAAATGCAGAGAATGGATGTCACCAACAGCAACAAGTGCATAAGTTGGATCTTCAATTGCACCAGAGTACCAGCTTACTCAGTTAATCGATGCCACCTATCGTGCAACTATCTTTTTCAATATTTGTGAAATGATGCATTTATGTTTTCTTCTTTCAAGAATGTAATGTTCGAAAGAATAAGAAATTTCAAAGTAATTTAGGAGGTTAGAAGTTTTGGTAGTTTACAATTTCATAACTGTCCATTTTTTAAATTTTGTATAAAATTCAATTCAGAAGGAGAAATGAGGTTCAGAGTTTTGGACCTCAAAAACATAAACTACTTGTATTCTCAATCTTCTTGTGGATTTGAATAAAGATTTCAAAGTGATTCCAGACACCTATTGAGTATGATATGTGTTTCTTGTTATCTTTCAACTTATGTTTTTTTCTATTGAAGAGAGTAATGAAGTTGTTGGCCTTTAACTTTACAGTTCTTCAAAATTTAATTCTTGTGAGTTAAAGTTAAAAGAACCTTAATCATGTGCTCCTCTTTTCTGTATTTCATTCCATATTAACTACATATTTCTTCTGAGGTTAATGACAAAAGATTTTTCACTAAGCAGCCTGTTGTTAAAAGCTTTCCATTATCTTTTCTCACTATATTACCATTAAAATTGTATTCAAGATCAAAAGGCCACTTTGAAAGATTGTTTTTCCCATAGAAGACTAAGAAACACTATCTATATAATTATAATTTCTGGGGTTTTAAACAATGGGTCAACAAACTTATTTCCTCATTGTTCTTAATAAATGTTTTGGGCATTGACCTCTCCTCAGCCAGAGGTTATCTTCCAAGGTACAATAAAACCAAAACTGAAATGGGGGTTCTGTCAGGGTATGATGAACTGAAAGACAAGCAGATTACCCAACCCAACAGCCACGGAGATGAAGTGGAAGAATGTCGTGTTCAAGAGCGACTCACTGCCATTAACAAATGGAGTACCCTGTTTTCCCAATTTCCCCAACCATATTGGTTAGTACCTCTTTATTTTTTTAAAAGCTTGAGGAGGATAACATATGCTTGATAACTCCATCCTTCAAATGAATCCCTATGAGAATATTTAACGAACCTAGAGAAGGAGTGGTTCAGTCCCGTCATGATCGACAAGTCCATTGTTGTTTGATTTTTTTATGAGTCCAGCGAGGGTGAAAACTCGACTTCTTTTTCATGTTTAAAGAGTTTGAAAAAGAGGCGAAAAAGAAAACTCCAGATGTTCCTTTTCGTTGGTATTCCCTTAGGTCCAAAAAGGCAAAAAACAATACCCAAGAGAACCTCTTAGCCATGCTCGACTAAGGTATTCATTTTTCGTAGTTAGTCTATCTCAGTCCGGAAAAGGGGTAAACTTATACTGAGTAAACGTATTTTCGTTTACTTTTAAAAATTCGAAAAGTTAAGCGCTCAACAATATTTTCATGTTTTGGGAGTCTAAAAAGAGCTAAAATAGGACTCCAAGGGGTTCCTTTTTCGTAGTTTTAAAGAGCCCGAAAAAGAGATAAAAGTGTACTCTTTGGTCAAAATAACCTGTTTAAAGCACAACAAAATCCATTAATAGTTGTCAACCTACTCATAACAACACAGAAAGGATTAAACATACCTATTTCATAGTAAAAATGAATCACGACTAGGTTACAACATAAAATATGAATAAAATAATTAGAAATATGACCATATATACTCAAAAATGATTGTTCATACCATTTCACATTTACCTTCAATAGTGAGAGTTCTGAGTACTTTTTCCCTCGATCTTCTGCAACTAATTGCGACCAATCTAGTGGACGATTTCGAGTATCGTCGCTTCCAGGTAGGAGCTAAAACATTTATCTTTCTTTCTGTGGTTCCATTTTATGATTTCATGCAAATTTTATGAGTTTTTGAAGGCTCTGGGGTTCCAAAATTTCACCCTAGGACCAACGCAGGCCCAAATGGTCGAAAACTGTTGCACCTAAGCAGTCATACACCGCAGACATGGGTGAAATGCTTTGGTTTTCTCTTCTGGGGTGCGTTCGACATAAATATAAAGTTTGTTCAGCAATTTTTCCTTAAAAATTGTTAAACACACATGAGCAGCAAGAGAAAATATGAAAGATAAAACATGCAGTACAATTTTTATTAACAACTGATATACATTTTATAGTACATTGTTGTGATCGTTGGGTTTCACATCCCAAGGTCTCTTGGACTACTTAGTCTATTCAGCTTCCACACTAACCCATTTAGGATTAGGTGTCCAACATTCCCCCCCTTAATCCGAAGGGTTATGTATGAGTCCAAGAAGAGAGCTGTAATACAAAATGTGCAAAAAATGCATGGCAACACTAGGCTGAATGTGCTCTATGAAATGTTGGTATAAAGGGCAGTGGTTTAAGGATGACCGCCAACACTGGAACGCTTAGTGCAGTTCCCGGAACTCTTCCAAAACTGGCAAGAAGCTGAAGTCTTCTGCTAGAGGAAGTGATCCTATTGTTTTAAAGAGGGAAACCTTCAACCATCAAAGGGAGGTCTCACCCCGCATAAAAGGGAGAACTTCAACCTGAAAAGGGAAGTCTCAACTTGTGATGGTTTAAGGATGACCAACAACTCTAGAATGCTTAATGCAATTCCTGGAACTCTTCCAAAACTAGCAAGAAGCTGGAGTCTTCTGCTAGAGGAAGTGTTCTCAATTTTGTTCCTGGAATTCTTCCAAAACTGGCAAGAAGCTGAAGTCTTCTGCTAGAGAAAGTGTCCCAGATTTCCAACTGAAGGCATGTTCAGGGGCATCTTTGTCTCTGGCTACAACTCTGGAACTGGTGTGGCAGGTTGTGGCTCAGGCTCACTTGATGTGACTTTGAAGCTTGTAGATGACCATCATTTCCCCCCTGTCAGATACAAGGTGAGATGATGGAGAAAACTCAACTGCAAGACTGTTCAATACTCTGGAACAAGTTCTGACATGTGTTTGGAATATCTTCTTGGCTGTTGATGCCCATTTCCAAGAAGCGATCCATCCAAGATGAATCTTTGCTCTTGCAGGACGTTTGTTTCTGAAGCATATGTGTGAAGAATGGCTGGTTTTATGACAATGCTTACATGGATGAAGATCAAAACAGTGATCTTTCAAATGTACAACTCGGTCACAGTGTTGGCATTTCACAATTTGTTGTTATTGTTGTTGTTGTTGCTGTGGAATAGAGGCAGAGTCTGGCACAGTTGGAGGTGAACTGTCATGAGGAGCAGGTGAACTGTCATGAATGAATCCAGCACTCTGAAACTGAATGGGCTTTGAGTAGTTTGGAATATGAAAGGACAAGTCCTTGTCATATCCAAGACCAGTCCTGTGCTTGTTGTGGACAAACTGTTCCCAAGGTCTGAGGATGGGCTTGGGAGGAGCAGACTGAGTTTCTGCATCTGCATTCAAATCTGTTGTTGTATTAGGTACTGAATCTGAATTTGCAACATTAATGTTTTGTTGTTTATGGGAGTCTGTTTCAATTTTATGAACAGAAACAGGTTCAGAATGATGACTCCACTGCTGTAATTCTTCCTGCTGTAGTTGAGATTCAAGCTGCAAAAATTCAATCTGTTCTTGTGCATATTGTAGACATGTCTGAATTTCTGAGAGAGAGCCTTTGCTGATTTGGAATGTTTCATCAACAATAGATTGTATAAGAGTTTTCATGAACTCTAATACTTTAGTAATTGTAGCCATTTTTCTCAACACTTAGAAATGCACCACTAGAAGCTTGTTTTAGTATGAGTTGAGGTGAAAATGTACCCTAAATAATCACAATGCTTGCAACAAAATTCTAATACATCTTCATAAACATGTTAAACATTAGAGACCCATCATTCCAAGGTGCATGTATAACCAACATTGGCTTTAAAGGCTCATCGTAGCACTCAACCATCAACACAATTCAATAACAATTCTATACCAATCCAAAAGACATGATTTCAACATATAGCCTTCAACGATATATGTGAAGAGCACCTTCAATGAACATGTAAAGAGTGAGGACACACGAATCATATAACCAGCGCATGAACTAGTGTACATGCATGCTATCCAATCATATAATACAACATATAGGAGGCATATATTCTCTTCACAAGAACTCTTTTGTCACAAGTCAGCTTCAATGTACATAGAACACAGACCAATATATCTCTGCCAAAATGCAAGGATGAATATGGACTAGAACACTTCCATTATAAAATCCTTCCCTGTGCCATTGTAAAATAAATCTCACTAGCAATCATTATGCGTGGAAACTTGCCGAACCGTTCGTCCAAGAGTTTGCAGGTCGGTTGGAGACCACGTCGTTGTGACGCCTTCAATGCTATATGTGCCTAGTAAAAGTGATGGTTCCAATCTTGTTTACGGAAGAAAAATTCCAAACCCAAAAAGGAGGGTCCACACAGCGCTAAGAAGGTAGACCGCAACAGAAGCTATGGGTTCACAGTTTTCAACTAACTCACAAAATGCACAAATTAAATCAATATGATTGGAAAGGCCTTTGGCTACCTCGCGCTTTAACGCGCATTACAAGAAACCCGCAAGTTCGAAGTCGGGCGCAGAGGCCAAATCGCTGGGGGTTTCGCGGTCCAAGAAAAATGCAGACACACTGGAGGCGACGTGGAAGGCCATCATGGAAGGCCGAGGCCCTCCCTTGACGCGGCACCGTCAGAAATCTGATACCATGGAGACGGTCCACCGTGGGGACGCTACAGAGGCCGCATCCCGCGATTCATCATCTTTTTCTTCTTCTGCAGTTTTCTGAGAGCAGGTGGTATTGTGGGGACAATTTCAAACACTGGACGCCACCCGTATGATGCTAACCACAAGAATAAAACTGCTACCCGTCAGAAGGACCATTCATGCTACCACATTTCAGAGAGGAACCTGCGTATGTGCCCTCAATAGTGTCACCAATTGGGAGGTTGTTTTGAGGCGAACATGGAGTGAAAACAGAGCTTACGCCAACACCGACAGGCTTGTATTATGATAATCGCTCCATCTCTGTTTGCCGACGGTCAAATGTTGAGAGGTATTGCATGTACGAGAAAATAATATTAGTAGGAGAGCGCACAAATACGGATTAGTTTGAAGTTTTAGTGTAAAGGAAACAATCAATCAGGACGACATAAGGAACGACCAATTAATTCGAGAAACTAAGGTTGCCTATCGCATCCTTCTGTGCGAATCACTACCAATTCAAAATGCTTAGTTACGTCTTCCTTTCTGGTCATACTGGGTCTGTAATGCCTCTTGATTACCACCAGAACGATGAATATCTTATCTTGCTCGTGCCATGGGAGAAGTGGAATTCGTTACTGGGGCGTTCATCAGGGTGCATGCACAAGAGGTCAAGGGAACCATAAGACAACGGCGAAGAAGAACAATGAGTCACGGAATCAGAAATTTATCTTTTTTTTTGTCGAGGCAAGGCTCCATAATCGGCTTGCCCAGGGCTTCGGATACCCGATTCAAGAGCCACGATATTGCTACCAGAATTTGAAGTCAGATCTCCCGGGAATACTGCAAAACGCCCATGTTTTCCTTCGTCCCCACAGAAGTCGCAGCCAACAGGAGTTCTTCCAAGGGAAGAAATAGAATATGGCAGAACGCAGGTAATGTTAGACGCAGGTATGCAGAACAGACAGAAATGTGGAATTGGTTGAGAGAATGTCAAGCAGAGTAACGCCAGCTGAATCTACGCAGAATTTCAACAGTCGAACCCAAACTCACCGGAAAGAAGTTGAGTTTTCCAACTCCAGCGGCAAAATCTAGCTCCGTATCGGCTCACATAAATTAAACCAGCAAAATCATAAACAATGGTATTATTCCAGCAACTCTAATCAAAATTCCAGGATAAGAACACGTAGGAATCAACATCAACCATTTACTTTGAAACTGTACGCATTTCACCAAGAATACGCGCTAGCCAAAGACGAGATGCAGTGGACAGTCAAAGGATTCTCATAACCACGACTTGTCAGAATATATGGAATATGGCAGTGGCAGACAGTGATTATGCACAGAAGCCACGTAGTGGATAACGTAGAGCGTAGAAAATAATTATGGCAGAGGTGAGCAGCGCAGAGGACAATACAGGAATATTAATTAACAGCTGATTATATGAAACAAAGTTAGGGGAAACGCAACGTTACATGCAGGTGATTATAGAAAACGGTCAGCAACGTTATTATATGTCAGAGCAAAACAGTAGCAGTGCATAAAAATGGCGTTGGAGAAATGACAGGTTGCAGCTAAAATTTAGCTGATAAAATATTCATGAGAAAATATTCCTAAGATGCAGAATTGATGGCAGAAATGACTTGCACAAAAAGGCCATAAAACAAATGGCTCAAATTAATTATGCAGGGCAGGAATACGCCTGCTCTGATACCATGTTAAACACACATGGGCAGCAAGAGAAAATATGAAAGATAAAACATGCAGTAAAATTTTTATTAACAACTGATATACATTTACAGTACATTGTTGTGACCGTTGGGTTTCACATCCCAAGGTCTCTTGGACTACTTAGTCTATTCAGCTTCCACACTAACCCATTTAGGATTAGGTGTCCAACAAAAATTGTCAAGTTTTTTACATGAAAAGGATCCCAATGAATGTCTTGTTGATGTTTCAGGGGTTCATCAGCATAAAATGGATTTCGAGTGGAGAGAAAGATAACATGAGGAACAAGATTTGAATGCAGTGAATGATCATGCTACCTTCCAGGCATTAAAGAACTATGGGTTACTAAAATTCTTCTAACTTCATGTTATGAGGAAACAAATGAAATTGTTAAAATACCTTATTCATTCATGGGATGTTCAGGCACAAGCGTTCCAGTTTGGGGAACATTTGCTCAAGATAAAAGTAGAGGGTATCTAATTTCTTACAGGTTTTTCCATGAGAGGTGCCCCCATATCTCTCCTAGGTGGGAGAAGGGGTGGAGAAACTGTGAAAGATTACATAACTACCTATTGTAGATCTCGAGCCCAACCAGCAAAGGATGGAAAAATCAATATAAAATATGTGACCTAGTTACCTTTGAGAACGAGCCTATTCATTATCACATGATTGGTAGGTAGCTCAACATTACATGTAGCAAGTAGATCGCACATGTAATATGGGTTGGAGTGTCTAGAATAAACACTCTCTAAGAAACACTATCTATATAATTATAATTTCTGGGGTTTTAAACAATGGGACAACAAACTTATTTCCTCGTTGTTTTTAATAAATGTCTTGGGCACTAACCTCTCCTCAGCCAGAGGTTGTCTTCCTAGGTACAAAAAACCCAAAAATGAAATGGGGGTTCTGTGAAGGTATGATGAACCGAAAGACAAGCAGATTACCCAACCTAACAACCACAGAGATGAAGTGGAAGAGTGTCATGTTCAAGAGCGACTCGTTGCCATTAACAAATGGAGTACCCTATTTTCCCAATTTCCCCAACCATATTGGTTAGTACCTCTTTATTTTTTTAAAACCTTGAGGAGGATAACATATGCTTGATAACTCCATCCTTAAAATGAATCCCTATGAGAATATTTAACAAACCTAGAGAAGGAGTAGTTTAGTCCCGTCATGATCGACGAGTCCATAGTTGTTTGATTTTCTTACGAGTCCAGCGAGGGTGAAAACTCGACTTCTTTTTCATGTTTAAAGAGTTTGAAAAAGAGGTGAAAAAGAAAACTCCAGATGTTCCTTTTCGTTGGTATTCCCGTAGGTCCAAAAAGGCAAAAAACAATACCCAAGAGAACCTCTTAGCCATGCTCGACTAAGGTATTCATTTTTCGTAGTTAGTCTTGTTAGACTCCGTCTCATGTCAGCGATTGATTCTTCTTCAAAACCCTGTTTTGAAGAAGAAATCATTAATGTGTTGTTTTAAATTATGTAATTTATGCTTCAGCTCTGGATTATGTAATTTATTCTCTAGCTCTTCAAAAGGCAGCAGCAAACTTCAACGCTCCTATCCCTGCACAAGCACAATTTGAAACATCATCAGCAACCAGAGGCAAAAAGCTATTTGGAGGGCGCCATCTGCATTTTTGGAATAGGATACCAATTTTCATCTGGATTGAATGTTTTTTAGCAGTTTTTATGTTCAGTGACTAAAGTTGATTACTTCACATTGCGCCATGGCTTCATCTCTGCACACTTAGCTCCAGGAAGCAGATTTAATTTTCACAAATATATTGAGAGAAGCCCTGGATGAACACTACTCACAGGCATTTCAATTCTATGGTTCTTGCATATGTTACGCCCTGGAATAGTAAAGGTTATGACATGGCCATAAAATTTCGTGCCAAACTTACACATGTATCACCGGTCTGGTATCAGTTGAAGAGAATTGGGACAGAGCTACAGTTATTTGGTAAGCATGATGCTGATCAACAGTGGATGGCTCAAGTTCGTAAGCATGGGCTGCCATTGGTATACCAATCCTTATACTACCTAGAGTTGTATTGGAAGCATCGCCTATAGAATTGTTGACAAAGAAGAGGGAAAAGAAGCAAGCAATTGATCTTATTGTTTCAGAGTGCAAAAACATGGGATATGATGGTGTGGTGCTTGAGGCCTGGTCACAATGGGTAGCTTATGGCATTCTAAAAGATCCCAAATTACGTCAAATGGCATTGCAATTTGTTCAAGAACTTGGATCCAAGCTACATGCTACAAAAGCAGTTGAGGGGCTTGATCGTAACTTGCAGTTGGTGTTTGTCATTCCCCCACCAAATTCAATTGAGAACAATCCAGACATGTTTACATCAACTGATATGGAGAGGCTAAGCAACAAAGTTGATGGATTTTCACTTATGACTTATGATTTTTCAAATGCATAATTTGGGTGCGTGCATGTTTGCAACTTTTGCTTCCTCTTTCAGCTGCAAAGCGCCAAAGGGATGCAAAAATTGATATGTGGACTGCCAATTTTCAGCTGGCAGCGAAAATCTTAATGGGTATAAATTTCTATGGAAATGATTATGTTCTTCCAAGAGGTGGTGCACCTATCCTCGGTCATGGCTACCTCTGTAGTTTGTTTTGAGTGTCACTGTAAGAGTAGCACCTCTTCGACTTGAATTTGAAGAGCATATGATTTTGCGTTTGGTGAACTTTGTAAAAAGTCTATCATGGAGATTTTGGAAGGGAAGCACGCAGGAACAAAATTCAGATATGTGGATATTAAAATATGGTATAGGGCAGGTCAACAATTCTTCTACAGATGTTCGGAATTTTGAATTTGTTAAGAATCCACATTCAAGTCAGCTGCATTTCCTAAAAGTTATGGAGAGTTATAAAAGTGAGCCATCATCAAGGAGAGGCCGAGAATCATCAAAGAGATACCAAAGCAGATGGCAGGAATCTTTACTCAGGGCTCCGCTAATTTATTGTTTGTAGGTGTGTCCGGATAAGCTTGACGTGGAGGGAGATCTTGATAGCAGAGTGTTTAATAAAGTGAAACAACATGGCGATGCATAGAAGATTGTCCTTGATGCATGCTTACCTTTTATGGATTTACTAGACGACAGTCGATGCATTCCCTATAGCATCCATGAGGTGTACCAGTTACTGGGAGTAGCAATTTCCTATCCGCTAGCGGTACAGAGACTCTCCTTAGCTTTGGATATGATTGGCAAGGATGTCTTTAGGGAACACTTGTTGTCGGTATCTGATTGTATGATTTATACCGGCAATATATTTGGTTATAATCCAGCTGATTATCGAGACTTTTACCGTTGTATGAATTTTTCTGTACCATTCACAGAGAGCACCTTGAAAACGCCCATTAAATGCTTTGAGAGAGCAGCTGAAAAAGGTGTGAAGGATGTCCTTTCTGGTGCAGTCGCATCATGTTCTTGGGGTAGACGTGCTCCTGTGGGAACAGGTTCAGATTTTGAAATTTTATGGGGTGATACAGAGGAGGAGCATAGCAAGGTGAATGTCTTGGTAGCCACCGATGTTGTTAAAGAAGACATTGATGTGCGAAATTGTAGCTGTGTCATTCGTTTTGAAAGGAGCTTTATTCAATCTCGTGGGCGAGTCAAAACAAATCAAATTTTATCCTTCTTCTTGAGAGAGGTTCAGTGGGCCGAAACCATTAGTGGACAAAGCTCAGATCTACGCCAACAGATGACGAGGAAATTCCCCATGAGGTTCAGCGTGGAATTGTGGCATGCAGTGCAGAAGTTGAAGGAAGCAAACCCCTCAGACAAAAGTGCAGCTGATCACTGTTAGAAGGAAACGTAAACAATGAGACTGTGACTACCTCCAGCACAAAACCCAAAAATAAAAATGGGTGGTTTCTACCTCCAGGTCTAGTTGAAGAAGCGAGGAAACATTTGAAGATTAGTAAGAAGCAGTTCAAACGATGCTGGGAGATTCTTCTATATTTGAATTTGAACCGCTCTGATTCATAATGTGAGGATAAATATCATATCTCTCTCATGGAACAGATAACGCCAGAACTCTTTGATAAATCAAGCGAGAAGAGTGCCAAGGGTAAACGTGTGATGCGACCGCTATTCAAACGGTGCCAGAACAACAGAATAGGATTCGATTCCTATTTCCCCAGATTTTAATTAATGTTGCAAGCTGGATTTGCGCTCCATGTGTCAGTCATTAGAGGATTTTAGGGAAAGGCTGTTCTATGTTTAGCATAGAAAACGCCCATTTCTAATTTTGTAATGGTAACAGCGCAGAGGTTTTGTTGGATCGATCGGTTGTTTTTAGAATAGTTTTATTTAATGTATAAAAAATAATCATTTAGGAGAGTGTTAGAGAGAACAGTGAGGAGAGTTTTTCTGAGTGCTGGAACAGAGCTTTCAATGTACAGTTTTCTGCAGGGATTTTTAATGGAATTTCACAGCTCTGTTTGCTGAGATTCATGTGGTATAACAATTTAACATTAGTTTTTCCTCTGTTACATATGTAAACCGTTATGTTTCATTTCATTTCATGATCATTTCTAGCTGAACAAATGAAGTGTTTAGGTAGGAATTCATAGTATTATATGCTCCTCCTATAAGTTTGTTCAATTCAATGTTTTCTTCTGTTTAAGGAGGATTCAAAGTATTATTTGCCCTCCTTAGCTCCTCACCAGTCTTGCCATCCCATTTAAAATCTAGATTTGGTGTTAAATTGCTTGCCTACCTTGCCTCAGTTGATAACCTGTGTAGTCATTATATTTCTCTGTTTGAAACTGTGATTTTGCCCATGCAGCCCAGAAAAACCCCGTCATTAAAAACCCCAAAAACTTTAAATCAATCCTCCTCATCAGTTTACTAGCCTAATATCTTTGATCCTAATTGGTCAGCTCACCCCATTGAGAAAAAACCTTGAGTCTGACCGGAGAGAGCCTTCTCCTTCCTCGTAGGGCTAGCTACGAGGTGTAATGGTTTGATGTTGCCTTGAAGGTTTACCTTCCTCAGCCTAGGGTGAAATCTCAAGCGCTAACAAGTCTATCTCAGTCTGGAAAAGGGGTAAACTTATACTAAGTAAACATATTTTCGTTTACTTTTACGAATTCAAAAAGACAAGCGCTCAACAATATTTTCATGTTTTGGGAGTCTAAAAAGAGCTAAAAGAGGACTCCAAGGGTTTCCTTTTTCGTAGGTTTAAAGAGCCCGAAAAAGAGATAAAAGTGTACTCTTCGGTCAAAATTACCTATTTAAAGCACACCAAAATCCATTAATAGTTGTCAACCTGCTCATAAAAATACAGAAAGGATTAAACATACCTGTTTCATAGTAAAAATGAATCATGACTAGGTCAAAACATTAAATATGAATAAAATAATTAGAAATAAGACCATATCTGCTCAAAAATGACTGTTCATACCATTTCACATTTACCTTCAAGAGTGAGAGTTCCGAGTACTTTTTCCCTCGATCTTCTACAATTGATTGCAACCAATCCAGTGGACAATTTCGAGTATCATCGCTTCCAGGTAGAAGCTAAAACATTTATATTTCTTTCTGTGGTTCCATTTTATGATTTCATGCAAATTTTATGAGTATTTGAAGGCTCTGGGGTTCCAAAATTTCACCCTAGGACCAACGCAAGTCCAAATGGTCAAAAATTGTTGCACCTAAGCAGTCATACACTGCAGACATGGGTGCAATGCTTTGGTTTTCTCTTTTGGGGTGCGTTCGACATAAATATAAAGTTTGTTCAACAGTTTTTCCTTAAAATTTGTCAAGTTTTTTGCATGAAAAGGATCCCAATGAATGTCTTGTTGATGTTTCAAGGGTTCGTCAGCATAAAATGGATTTCGAGTGGAGAGAAAGATAACATGAGGAACAATATTTGAATGCAGTGAATGATCCTGCTACCTTCCAGGCATTAAAGAACTGTGGGTTACTAAAATTCTTCTAGCTTCATGTTATGAGGAAACAAATGAAATTGTAAAATACCTTATTCGTTTAAGGGATGTTCAAGCACAAGCGTTTTGGTTTGGGGAACATTTGCTCAAGATAAAAGTAGAGGGTATCTACTTTCTTACATGTTTTTCCATGAGAGGTGCCCCCATCTCTCTCCTAGGTGGGATAAGGGGTGGAGAAACTGTGAAAGATTACATAACTACCTATTGTAGACCTCGAGCCCAACCAACAAAGGATGGAAAAATCAATATAAAATATGTGACCCAGTTACCTTTGAGAACGATCCTATTCATTATCACAAGATTGGTAAGTAGCTCAACATTACATGTAGCAAGTAGATCGCACATGCAATATGGGTTGGAGTGTCTAGAGCAAACACTCTTCAGTCGGAGCGAGGGAGTTTTGGTCAATATGAAAGAACAATTGTCTAAAGCAAAAGAGGGAAAACTAAATAACTTTGGATACGGTGCGATATTAGTTTATTTTGCACTAGAGCGGGTTCCACTACTTTAGCCTCAACAAATTATACTCGAGCCTATCGATCTAAGGGTGCCACGGATGAGGAGGTGGATAGATTATATGTCCAGACATGCAGGGTCGTCGAGAATTAGCTTCTCACCAACATTCTTTGGATGGTTGCGTAGATAGTTTATTATGATCAACGATTATCCTGATGTAGACATGGATTTTCGTGATGACCCTGAGCTCGTGCTTCCTGAGGGTGAGGAATAGGGTGCTTCTGGTAAGAAATTTTGACCTTTTAAGTTTTAAATGTTTTACATTTTGTTTTTATTTGTGTTTTTATGTTTCTAAGACTAAACTATTGATGTTTCATGTAGATATGGGACCAGTTTGACCTATTGGTGCTTCATATCTTCATCGTGCAGAGGAATGACAATAGGAGGAGGCAGTAGAACCAGCACGAGTCACTGCGGTAGGACGAGATATACTATGGATCTTGATGTAGCATAGGTCCTATCAAAGGTGGAGCGCCACATGGAAGGGTTGACACGCGGGATTAATGAGACCATGGTCGACCGAATTCTCTTGCGACTTCAACGATACACTATAGGAGTGCCTAGTTGTATTGGTCGACTATTGCGCAAGATGGCTCATGCAGTGTCATTCTATCATGAGCACCTTTGATTTGTCTACTTAGATATTTGCATGTAGTTTTGTATATGGGTGATGTATGCCATATGCGTCTCAGACATAGGTTTTGTAAAACCAAACTTAATATATATGCATATGTGTAGGTATTTGTGTGTGTGTGTGTAACACCACTTGGAAGGGTTGACACGTGGGATTAATGAGACCGTGGTCGACCAGATTCTGTTGCGACTTCAGTGATACACTATAGGAGTGCCTAGTCGCATTGGTCGAATACTGCCCAAGATGGCTCATGCAGTGTCATTCTATCATGAGCACCTTTGATTTGTGTGATGTATGCCATATGTGTCTCAGGAACAAGTTTTGTAAAACTAAACTTAATATACATGTACATGTACATATATATACATACATATATATCTATATATATATGTGTGTGTATGTATGTATATATATATATGTGTGTGTGTGTGTGTATATATATATATGTACATATATATACATACATACATACATATACATATATATATATATATATATATATATATATATATATACATATATATATATATATAGATATAGATATAGATATATATATATATATATCTGTGTATGTATATATATATATGTACATATATATATATACACAGATATCTATATATATATATATATATATATATATATATATATATCTGTGTATGTATATATATATGTACATACACAGATATATATATATATATATATATATATATATCTGTGTATGTATATATATATATATGTACATATATATATACATATATATAGATATCTGTGTATGTATATATATATGTACATATATATATATACATACACAGATATATATATATATATATCTATATATATATATATATATATATATATATATATATATATGTGTGTGTATCCCTTGCAGACTCAATCGTTTTGAGTTTCTATTGTATTTTCAATATGATGTGATGTGAATTGAAAATTAATTACATTCGTTGAAAATGTCTATATAAAAGATGATTAGCTAGGGCATCTGTCAATGTGTTTAGATTTCTAGAAATATGTTCATATTGTATGAAATTGAAATGCCTTTCTAGAAGGTGAACTTTTAAAACCATGCGTAAGATGGTGGAACTTCTAACTGAATTGACACTAGCAAGTTGTAGTACTACGAGTTGTGAGTCAAGTCTGAAGACTAAATGGTAGATGACAAATACCATGTGCAATAGTGTTGGCTTGATGGGGCCTGACCCAGGTTCGAAGTTAATTAGCCAAACAAATCCCTACACTACTGGCCCTTTCGGCATCAACCCGCGGTGCACGGACTGAAGTCTCACCCGAAGCAGTATGGGGTGATGCTGGAACCAAGTTTTTGCACCCTCGAGATGTCTGAGGGGTCGCTTTAGTCCAACTGTGAATACCTTCGCGCAGGTCACTTCGCACACTATCCTGACCTATGATACCTTCACGATCTGTTATAACCGCCTTCGTGCATCCCTCACCAGGGGCTGAGGTGCTTTCGCGCTGCTTATGGCATCAATCTAAGCTATTCCCTTAAGTTACACCGCATAGCTTACTTATCTTCTTACAAATGTTAATTAACTTCATGTAACAGATACTTTATCTCACATTTACTTAATCAACACAATCATATATGTTCGCGCATCATATAAACAATAGAAATGTAATTTATACCCAATACATTCAATGCAGAAAACAATAAATGAATACACAGGAATGGTATAAAACTTATCTTTATTAATGCTTCAACGGTTATAGACTCAACCTGCCCTGCGCACTCAGCTACAGGGGTCTGCGCACTTAGCTGCAGACTACTAGGCCTTTGTGCACTCAGCTGCATAGCCTTCTCCTACTCTATGACCCAAAGACTCAACTCTACACTTAGATCTTCTGCTATCCTTCTATTCCATCCTTAAATCCTATTGAATTATTTACAACTTAGAGCCTCGCTCTATTTATACAATCCCATGGTACGCGGACCATGGGTAGATCTCTAAAGCCAACATTACATTACAAAATTGAGGGCAGACAATCCTATGACTCGTTTACAACTTCGCGCTCCGCGGCCACAAATTGCGGAGTCTTTACATTGGATTTACATGTTTGACCGAAATTTGGGCTCTAAATCCCAACACTTCCCTTGGGGGATCCCGTTCCCAACAGGTCCCCATCACAAACATCGTGACTCGCCCTCAAGTCACTCAGTTGGTGTGGAGATCTTCACACAAATACCTCCCAGTTATTCCTAGATCGCTGCAAGATCGGCAGCGCACAGAGCAATTGCCTGTTGCACTTCTTGGACACGTTGTTCAAGAGACTGTTGTAGCTGAATTGCTGCCCTGCACCTGTTTATAGTCTCGCGCCTCCTTTCCACTGCCTGGAGTGCTAAGACTGTGCTTTGGTCGGCTAGTCAGCTGGCCGGGCCACCCATGTATAGCTTCAAATGACTGCCATTTACTTTTCTTGGAAATAGTTCGTCATTTAACTTCTTCAACTATATTGCGCCACCATCTGTGATTTCCTTAATAAAATACAGTCCCATCCTATGCAACAAAATGAGAAGCTCCCGGTAGTGGTCACTAAGTTTGTAATCGAGCTCATCTTGCTTTATCACTACGATTTTTTGATCAAGAAAGTCCTTCTTTATTCCTTCCTCAAGCTTCTTGACTTCCGCTTATACGATGGTGCTTTTCTCCCTCAACCAAACTCTATCATTCATGAGTTCTTGGAGCCTAAGATCACCTTACTGAATCTCCTCATCAAGTCCCAATTGTTCGTCTTTGAGCTCTCCAACGGCACGAGCATTTCTTCCAGGGCTCCGTGGTCTGTTACCCCTGCGAGCGTCACTATGTGCGGACTAGACACGACAGACTCCATAGGCATTACGAGTTCTACTCCATTGATCAACTGAAAAGGTTTCTGTCTGGGTACTGCAGGTCCCAACCACTTCGTTGTACATTGCAGACCTTGTTCAGTGCGTTGAACCCCTTGTCAATTGCTTCTGCATGGATAACCTTCTGCACAATTATTCTTCCCACATATTGTCTGTCCAACCTTGAGAGCCAACAGTATATCTGTCCCCCTAACACACACTTATTGACCATCCTCTCAGTGCGAAGTTCATGTACATCTGCGCAGGTTGTCTTCCATATGCCTGCACCCACCTGGCTAGATGTGCACGCGGATCATCCTACCCATTGTACTTGTCTGTCACTCATACTCTAGGCTTCGCAAACTGTGTGCGCATCATCCTCCTACACTCGTGCCAGCTGTCAAAGCTCCCTTTGTGCATACCCCACCATATCGCGAGCATAGCGCGTAGTACCCAGTCCGAGGCCTAGAAGCATTACCTTTCCAACACTTCTCTTTCAAATCTATCCAATAAGGTATCTACCTCACTTAACCCATCATAAGTAGGCAGATCTCTTACTTCTGTTGATACGCAGCGTAGTGACCTTGTCATCATGTTACAATTCAGTGTAGTCACCTCATGTAATCGATTCTGCCATCGCTTGATCTCTTCATCAGAATCCGAGGTACATGAGCTCTCGTGCTCCCATGAAATTCACCCATCCGTGGTGGGGTTCACCCAGTCTTGGTCTCGCGTTGTTATCTTATAGATGAAATCCAAATCATCATCACTTTCATAGTCGCGCACTGGCTCCGTATAGCACGATCCTTCAACAGGGTCCAAGGGTACAATTACGTGTAGTGACTTATTTTCAAAAATCATTTTGTGCTTCTTCAGATTAATCACCCTGTTCATGTCAGTGGCCCAATCAATTCCTAAGAGTGCGGGGTAGGGATTGTTGTCATCAACAATCTCTATTACTTCAAAGTTTGGAAGCGTGCTCACTCCCTTAATATCCACAATAAGTCCCTGCAATCGCCCCATGGGTATTATCTTCTGTTGGTTTTCCATTCACAGCTGAATAGGAGACCACTGCAGCATAGGTCTTCCAATTCGCTCCCATGTCTGCTTCGACAGAATGTTCACATACGATCCTAAATCCAGGATTACTTGGTCCATTTCATATTCTCCAATCTGCATGGTTAGCCTCATCTCTCTTCCTGTTCTTGTCTTGTGCTCTCCAATCTTCCGGACTACATGCGATTCTCCTGCGTGGTCCCAACACATTTGTTAATGAGTTTCTGTAACCCTTTTACAGCCTTATTGTCACGTAGTAACTTCATGCATGTTTCTAGGAACGTCATAAGCATAGATGGGTCCATCTCCGGCTCCAGTCTATCTTTGCTTCCGGAAGTGGAGGCATCAGCGAAGCTCTTCTTAGCTTCCATGAAGGTTTCCGTAGCGTGCTCCAAATCAAACTTTGCTTCTTTCGCCGGAGCTTTGCAAACCCAAGTACTATCTTCAGGTTGTTTGCCTTTGTCATCTCCCATCGTGTTTCCACTTTGGTGCATCACGTTCACATTTGAATCTTCCTCGTGTGGCTCAGACCTCATCATCTACAAGTTCTAAGTCAGGGGAGGCGTTAGCCCTCCTTTGTCACGTATCCTAGCTATCAGTGTAGGACAATCTTTCGTCTCATGATCAAACAAGGTACAATACAGACATGACGGACGCGTTGGGTTCATACAATCGCAGGCATAATGTCCTAGCCCTCCACAATTGTAGCATATCAGCTGTCCACAACCTCTTCCAGGTCCTCCTCCACCTCGGCCTCGTCCGCGCCCCTGAAATCCTATTCGCGCCACTCCTACATTCTGGTCTAGGGGCCGCATTTCAGCCTGAACTCTGTAGGTGGGATTTCTATCCATCATCAACTCATAGCTTCTACAAGTGCGCTCATCGTGTCCCACCGATCTACAAAAGTTACAAAACAATTGTTGCGAATTCTGCGTGTACTTTTGTAACAAGTGGCTGTTGTTCGTAGCATGCCTTCCTCCTTTTTGACAAATCACGCACCTCAAAGTAGGCGTCGCTCTAGGTCCTACTTTCACTTCTGGCCTTAATGGCATCCGTCCTCCTCACGCGAGGTAATTTGCGAACACTGGATAGTGGTCTTTATCATGGCCCTGACCCTTGCATTTTACACACCACACCTCTTCGCGTACTTCTGGTCGAGCTGTTCTGTCCTGTTTCAGACTTTGCATCTCAAGGCATAAGTTCTTCAACTGCACGTGGATTTGCTAAACTCCCAAGTTAGGATCCTGCATCGGGGTCTCATGCAACCTCATCGTGATCTCTAAGGCCTCTGCCTGAGTCGTTAATTTCTGCTGCGACAACGCGCTCCTCAGATGTGGCGTTAGCGATGCTAGAAACCATTTGCGGTGTTGTCCATCCATCAAATTCATATTAGCTTCACGAATTGTGCACTTCAGCCTCTGATCCAGCTCCCAAGGAGTCTCGCCTGGTAGCATCGTGATTTATTTGAACCCAATGATCGACTGTGCTTCAAACTTTGGCCTGCTAAATTCTCTGTTTAGCGCTGCTTGGATATCCGTGACTCCCACATTTGGATTATCATTAGAATGCTTAATATACCAGGCCAACACACGGTCCTGTAGGGTGCTAACCAGTGTCACTTTATTTATATTGTCATCTGTAACTCCTTGTGCTTCCCAGACATCTCTTATCATGAACTAGAATTTGTTGGCTCCTCATTTCCCAAATCTTTGAACACAGGCAACTTTACTATGCTTGCCATATTGAATCGTGGTGGTGGTACGGGTGAAGATGGAGGTGATGGTGGGGAAGCTAGTGGCGGTGTGGGTGGGGGTGGTATTAGCAGAATCCTCTGTCTTATCAAATGGATCACACTTCGCGGAGAGACCTTTGCGAGCTCTTCCTCGTCCCCTCGCAGAGGTGAAACCAAAGGGCTATCTCTGGTCCCTTACTTCCTTCGTTCCTGTAGGTTTTTCCACTTTGCATATCTCTTGACATCAAGATAACTGCATAACCCTCTTCTCGCACAATAACATTTTAATCCAAGTGTTCAAAGACTTTACGTAGTTACCTCGCGGCCTTTGAGAAAGCGTCGCTCTACCTCACTATAGCTAATTGAGGTGTCAACCGTAAACTCAGTAATGAATCCTCCTATAATTTTATTCAGGCCAGTGATCAATGGTATGTGCGATCTTATCCTCAGATGCTTCCAACCTTTGTACCAATTCTAGGGTCCACATAATAGGATTTTCCAGTTTCCACCTTCCTTGGCTATCTGCTAGCTTCGCGATCCACTCATACAACTCAGTAGGGAAATATGCGAAGAAGATCTCGTCGATTTCTGTGTACAGGTAGTAGTCTAACCACTCTTCTTTTGTTAGTCACAGATTCCTGTTCTCCTGCGCTGCGAACTCGTGAATTCTTTTGTCCAACTAGCCTTCGATTTCCTTCTTAGTTGGATTCCAATGATACAACATCAGACATCTCTATGCAGATTCTGGTCCCAGCAACGGAACAATTTTTTGGCTTGATGGGGCCTGACCCAGTGGAGTTAATTAGCCAAACAAATCCCTACACTATTGGCCCTTTCAGCATTAGCTCGCAGTGTGCGGATTGAAGTCTCGCTTGAAGCAGTATGGGGGGATGCTGGAACCAAGTTTCCACACCCTCGAGATGTCTTAGGGGTCGCTTTAGTCCATCTGTGAATACCTTCGCGCACTATCCTAACCTGCGATACCTTCGCGATCTGTTATAATCGCCTTCACGCAGCCCTCACCAGGGGCTGAGGTGCTTTCGTGCTGCTTATGGTAGCAATCTAAGCTATTCCCCTAAGTTACACTGTGTATCTTACTTATCTTCTTACAAATGTTAATTAACTTCATGTTATAAATACTTTGTCTCACATTTACTTAATCAACACAATCATATATGTTCGCACATCATATAAACAACATAAATGTAATTTATACCCAATACATTCAATGCAAAAAATAGTAAATGAATACACAGGAATGGTATAAAACTTCTCTTTATTAATGCTTCAACGGTTACTGACTCAAATTTCCCTACGCACTCAGCTGCAAGGGTCCACGCATTCAGCTGTGGACTACTAGGCCTCTACGCACTCAGCTATAGAGCCTTCTCCTACTCTACGACCCAAAGACTCGACTCTACACTTAGATCTTCCGCTTTCCTTATATTCCATCCTTAGATCCTATTGACTTATTTAAATCTTAGAGTCTCACTCTATTTATACAATCCCATGGTCCACAGACCATGGATAGATCTCTAAATCCAACATTACATTACAAAATTGAGGGTGTACAACCCTATGACTCATTTACAACTTCACGCTCCGCACCCACAAATTGTGGAGTCTTTACATTGGATTTACATGTTTGACCAAAATCTGGGCTCTAAGCCCCAACACTTCCCTTGGGGGATCCCTCACCCAACAAATAGTATCAAACAATAGTTCGACCATTACATTATACTCAGCGATGTTGTTGGTGGAGCGACTAATACAAATCCCTTGCAGACTCAACAGTTTTGGGTTTCTATTGTATTTTTAATATGATGTGATGTGAATTGAAAATTAATTACATTCGTTGCAAATGTCTATATAAAACATGATTAGCTATGGAATCTATCAATGTGTTTAGATTTCTAGAAATGTGTTCATATCGTATGAAATTGAAATGTCTTTCTAGAAGGCGAACCAAACGTAAAAGGGGATCAACAGAAACTACGTGAAACTCTGAAAAGGCACACTGCAAACACACTCAACACACCTACATACAGTATGTACACAATGATACTACACTTGAGATCAAGCATAGTATTTTTTGAGGTACATCCCATTTCTAGGCTACGTCAGGGGAATTCCTTCAAAATCTACTAACTCATAGGCCCCTTTTGCAAGGACTCGCTTGACAATGTATGGACCTAACCACATGGGTTGAAACTTTCCTAAACCTAACTTATCATATAAAGGAACAATGTCTCCCTTGGAGAAGAGATGAGGCTTGACACTTTTGTCATACTGCACCTTGATGCATCTTTTATGAGCTTTGTTAGCTATAGTAGCATCGCATCGGGTTTCATCCAAACGAGTCAGTTGTAAAAGACACTCCTCCTCTACGGAAGTAGCAGGAAAAAGTTAAATATCTAGTTTCAATGATGGAATTTCACATTCAATTAGGAGGATCGCTTCCAGACCATATACCAACTGAAAGGGTGTAAATTCGTTAGCAATCCTGACTGAGGTTCGGTACACCCACAAAGCAGCGTAAAGGAGCAAATTCTAGTATGATTTGTGGACCCCTACCATGCGTTGAAGCATCGTCTTAAGAACTTTGTTGATGGCCTCAACCTGTCCATTAGCCTAAGGATAGTAGGGAGTGGAACTTTCATGGGAAATTCTCAACTTAGCAGTTAATTCGGTAATCATATGATTTTGAAAATGCTTTCTATGATTTGTAACTATTGCTTGTGGAACACCAAACCATGCGATAACATGGTTGAAAAAGAAGTATGCAGCCGTTTCAACAGTGTTGTTAAATGTAGGCATCGCCTCGAGCCATTTAGTAAAGTAATCGACCCCTGACCAAGTGAGGGTTACATGTCATAAAGTTGATACTCCACTTCACAAAAGGATCAATAGCAATAATGAGATGCATACAAGGCTCGATAAAATTAGGTAAGTATACATCACTGAGATTATCCTTAATGGAATCAAGTAAGGAGGAATGATGGTGATGTTCGTCCCATGGCGCATCGTCCGACATCATGATTTCCATGATGCTTTCATCGGTAGGGAATACACATGAGAAAGGATCAGAAGACGTACCATAATCCAATGATCTTCCTACTTAATTAAGCTAATCAAAGGAAGAAACCGCACAAGACGAATAAATGGCTTCGTAATCTAGCTCAATGGGGCTTAGCGGCATTTGGTCACCAAAACTTTGGATGTCAGTTTCATCTAGTACAATCCATGGATCGGCCAGGATAGTAGAAGACAATATCATGTTGATATAGGCTACCGAAGATGAGCTATTGGGAAGGAGAGGAGGAGGGAGTGAAAAGGTCCCCATAAGTGAAGAATCCTTCAACAATCCAACTTTGACATGCTAATATGACTGTAGAGTTTCCCCTACAAGAGGGACACTTCCAGTAACATGTGAATCAGAGGTGAAAAAGGTGAGTTGGTCTATGGCTACAATCTCACCTTTATGAGGAAAGGTGATCATACGAAAGTAAGTCGAGATGACAACAACCATGGCATAAACCCACGTATGTCCCAATAGAAGATTGTAATCGAGAGGTCCATCAATAACTTCGACTTCTATGGACATATTTTTTCCCCATAATTCAACTTGCAGGGAGTTCAAAATCCCACAATATTTGTATGTTCTCCCATCAAAGGCTTTCAATGTGGTAGGTGACTAACTCAGTTGAGGAGAACCAATTTCCTTCCAGCAAGACATGGACATAATGAAAGTCAAGGCTCCCTCATCCATGATATAATGATGAATATTCTTTCCATAGACGACGACTTGGATTATAAAATCTAATTGAGTTGGAAGTCGAGGGGTATAATTTTCATGAGAGAAAACAATAAGGTTGGAATCCGATTGATCCACACATTTGATAGCTGAAAGTAAAGCCTTCTTTTGGGCAGGGCAGTTTTGCAACACCTCAAGAGTCGACATAGCCGATGGATACTGAGCCAAGTATTCAAATACGTTATAATTTTGAGAAGATCTTACATGAGGGTTGAAATCATACTTATGTATAACGCCCTTCGAAGGTTTAATGGTCAATTTGGTAGGAACCGACGATAGAGTGGGATTTGACGAGGATGGTGCCAAACTAGAAGGTTGATTGGTAGCCTAACCATTCGGTGGATTCTCATTACCATAATCCTTGTTCCGAGTAGCTACCAGAACATCAGATCTCGACATTGAGGAGGAAAGCATTAAAATTGTGTTAGAGGAAGATGGGTCCCGGGCTACCATATGAGTCTCTTGATTAGGAAACGGGTCTAGTCAACACTGCGGAAGAAGTTGAGGAGTTAAGAAATTGATTCACTTCTGCGCAGTGAGGATAGTCACGTGTAAAATGTTCCTCGTTGAAAATAAAGCAAGGATATCAAGGTTTCTGTTTCTCATCAGAACATTGATTTGTTTGTTTATCCTGCGGAGAGGGATCTTTCTTTTTCTTACCTTTTCCTTTCTTCTTGCTTCTAGGTTGTTGTTGAGACTTGCCTTTATCAAATGAAATGACATTTATCTTGGAAGCAGAAGTCGCAGGAGGATGGGATTGAGGGTTTTGAGCAGATGCAGGTGGAGCAATACCAGATGGTTTACTCGTCGTCTGTGAGTTGGTAGAACCAATAATGCCATCAGCAACATGAGATTCTTTACCAGGCGGAGGAGGAACAATATTTGAAGGTCTCAGAGCATTCGGTATCTTATCATAGAGCGTGTCAGATTGGGTATAAACCAGATCCAAATATTGCACATGAGAAATCACTTGCTCTTCAGTCATGACTCCACCTTTGGCCACATCTTTTGTTATGGGTGCCAACAAAGATTTGGTAAAACATTCCACTAACAATTGATCGGAACATAAGTTTTGACCAACCGAAAACGACACCTCCACTCATGAATGTGAGTGGAATCAGATTATTTGAAGTTGGTTAATAGTTCCGTTCCAATTTCGTATCTGATGGCCAACTGGAAGTGCGTGAGAAAGGTTGTGGCTAAGGAGATGAAATCATGGAATGAAGCTCTCGGTAACTCAATATACCATTTTTCCGTGGTACCCGTAAGAATTCTTTGGAAAAGATGAAGTCGAATAGAATCATCGTTAAGGGAGTTTGATGAACACCATAGATTATACGTCATGACATGCGTCGATGGACTTTCTCCTGGATTCCCATTGAATTTAGGGATATCAGAAGGAAATTTGGTAGGAATAATTAGCCACCAAGGCGAATGAGCAATGGGGTCGTTGGTGAGCCGATTCAAATCTGGCAACTCAAGAGTGGCCACAAAAGGCAACTATTAATTAAAGTCTGGCGAAAGGATGACTTGGATATGAAGGAATAGCTTGGGCAACATGCACTTGCATTCCTAGATAAGGAGGCTTCTGGTAATAAGGAACTTGGGTACCAGAATAAGGAGGATTCTGATAACCAGAATACAAGTGACCTTGCTAACCAACCCCAAGGTAACCATAAATTTGTTGGCCTTGAAAAGGCACCTGAGGAATACCCTGATAAGGTCTATATTATTGCCCGATGGGAGTTTGCATTGTCCCATGATAAAGAGGTTCGATTGAGGTTGTTCCATGTCGTACATAGTTTGAGGAATACCTTGTGCAAGCGATTAAGATTGCAAAGGAAATTGTAAAGGCCAAGTAAGTGGGACCTAAGAGGTACCAGATACTAAAGGAATGGGTTGAGATGCAATCGCAACCTGTACAGGTTGAGTCACCTAAATTTGAGCTCGTTGAGGTACAGATTATGGAATATGAACTTGAGATGAAGATGACACAAGTTTGGAAACAAATAATGAACCCAACATCGAACCAGTTTGAATAGGAAAAGTAGGCTTCCAAACGCTAGCAACCATCCTAGGATAAGGAGGACTATAATAAGGTTGGTTACCAATTTGAGGTATAACAACAATATGTTTCCCCCTACCAAAGGGGGAGGGTATGATGGAGGCAAATTCCCCCCCACGTGGATGGCACCCAACATAAGGATAGTTAGGTTGTTGAAGAGTACCTTACCCACTAACATACGGGCCATCTTATTGTTGAATCGTCGGTGTAGGAGGAGGAGAAGGAGCAAGTTGAGTAGCACTCATAAGAGTAGCGTGAGATGGAATTCCTGAAGTGGAAGACATGGGGGATGTCCACAAACTAGAAGATGCACATTAGAAGGTACCAGATAAGTATTGATAACCTGGTGGTAAGGACGAGCCACCACACAAATGTGACTTTGGTGATGTTGAAAACATAGATGTGGAAGCGAAATTTGGCATTTCAACCATAGCGGTAGACATAGGCTGGGAAGCCATCTCAGTTCCAGTCATGGTCAATAATCTCGATGTAGATTGTCGCGTGAAATTTGCGGGTGAGTCAAAATAACCAGACAAAGGAGTTTGTACTGGAGGTGGAGGAGGAAGAAGAGGATGGGTTTGATAAAGGAAAAGTCCCTCCAAATGAGTAGAAGGACGAGGCTCTTCTTGTGGGATATCCTTGATACTCATAAGTCCAGGTGGAAGTGGTTCATCATCGAGGCTGAGATATATGGTAGGTGGATATGTTTGAGACAAAGAAAGAGAAGATGGAATACCTGAAGTAACAGGTAAAATGATCAAGGCTTCTCAGGTTCAATGACCTCAGGAAGTAAAGTTTCTGACTCAAGAAGGTCAGGTTCTATAACCTCAGGAAACAAAGTTTCAGGTAATTCAGTATTGATTGTGTCAGTTTCACCGAAAAGAGTAGATGTAACCTCGGGTTTGGTACTCAAGGGGACAAATGATTTTGGTTGATTAGATTCAGGAGGAGGACCAGAAGTAGTTCCCGAGTTTCCCAATTCGATAGTTTGCATTCTTTTATGCTTCTGACGATGACCAGGAGTAGCCTCTGGTGGAAGAGGAGGCTTATTTTTCATTCTATGTGAATGACAAAGTGGGGGATCTTGTTGTTCCACATTGGATAGTAAATTTTATTAACACAAAAAGAAATAAATCAAAAATAGTATAATCTAGGCATAAAGGATTACAAAGCAACCATGAACTGCAATATACACCTTGGTGAACCAAGGACTTAACGTACAACAACCAATCTCCCAGAATATTATGTTTGGTGTATCACGATATACAAGGCGGCAAACTCAGTTACTTATGGATGGATAGCAACCTATTTGGAACCCCCAAAATATACTTGACGGTACTTGGGAGTGCAGTGTGTAGTGGTGTTGTCTAATGCATAACCGTTCGATGAGAGTGTTCCCATATACTTTACGTGTGTGGAACACCCCCAATAGACCCAAAGGTACGTGGAGAACGATCCTATACGCTCACATACGTGGAACGAGATTTCACCCCCAGGATGCAATACTAGAAATCAACAACTACTCCTACGTTTAATGATGTTGGAACACATCTCTAGCCTATAACTCTATGTGTTTGTATTAATATTACAAATGCTCTTTAGGTTGATTCATAAAATTTTAAGTTGATCTTGAATTAAGTTTTAGTTTTATGGCTCACCATGAATTCACCTGAATTCCCTAAAGTGCAAATCTAGCACGAGGAAATGGAATCTTTCTCTTCAATTAAAATCTAGCTAAGGAAGGGAAAAGACAAACAATATGCAACATAGAAATTGCAGCAAACAAGATGCACAATGAAATTCCCTTTTCATGAAATTGTTCCTAAATCAATGTAGATGCAAAAACCCTAAATGGAAATGCAATATTTTTTCTTTTCAGCAGACTTAATTTTTGAAAATGATGAAAAATAAGATGTAAAGTCTAATCACTGATTCAAATGCACTTTTTAGAATTAGGAGTAGAACAACAAGTCATCCAAGCGATCAATGATCAAACGAAACAAGTTAGTAAGCGACATAAACATAAGAACAAAGAAAAATCAAAACCAATTCTTATCAAAGGCATTCACACACAAATTAAAACCAAATGGAGGCTTTAGAGAGATGACAAGACACTCAAGACTCAGGGAAGGTCAGTTGGAAGTAGGTTTATCACAAAAACACTGAGCAAACAAGGCAAATTTTGTGCAAAAATAGGGATCAACACAGGGGCAGAAGAGGCACCATTTCTTTGCAATGTAGGCACAGAGAGGGCTCAGGTGGGGTGCAATGCTTTGTCAGCAGACCAAAGGGTACGTTGGTTTAGGGAAAGAGGATTCCGACATAAAATTGCAAATGAGACTCAATGAAATCACTTCCTAGGTTTGTTCTTGGCTGGTTAAAGCAACAAAGGTCTATGAAAGAGGTAAAGAAAACACAATGGACAAAACCACGAAGGGAATACACCATAACCCAGCGAAGTCGCCAATTTGTTATGTAGGATTTACGATTGCGGACAAAAGTATCTCCCCTAGGTTTGGTGGCTAACCCAAAACAACAGAAAGAGAAAGGACCCAATGTTTTCCCTAAAGTAAGTAGATGAAGGGATGAAACCTACTTGGAATATGTCATATGTTTCACTCCTTATTTGGCTTGAATGCTCCATTCCTAGCTCCAGCTGCCAAAATTAGAACCTGCACAACAAGGTATCACAAGCCAAAAAACTACAAGATCTATGTAGCATCGCCTATCTACTTTATTCAACATATTAACATGGTATTGAAATACATGAAATAACGACATCACATATAGGAAAAGAAGGATCTCTTTGTATTGATATAAATGGTGTGAGTTACAACCATGGATAGGTGTTGATCTTGTAGAAGAGCTCCTCCAAGTTGTTGACTTGTCTTTCCTTTGTCACAAAGTGTACCTCCAATCACCCTAAATGCATGAAAAGATAACTCTCACAACATTAGCATAAGGGTAGAATCACTCTCCAAAAGCCAACCCCTTGCATATGGAAGGTTGTAAATATATAGAGGAGTGAGGTAAGTTGGGATTTCTTATCCTTTTACTAATATTGGGATTGAGATCCACTCTTCATGGGAGGATGAGATCTAAGGATAAGGGATGGAAACTCCAAGGTAGGATAGGATAGGGTTCGAAATTTTATCTGAGGTAAATGGTTACAACAGATCCTAGAAGCTTCTGGAAATGGAGGCTTCAGGATTCTCTCTCTTTTTCCCATATTTCTAGAACCAACGCAGGTGAAAAGGGGAGAAACCTGTAGGTGATCAACGCAGGCCACAGTGGAGCAACCTGTAGGTGAACGCAGTCCAGCAAAAGGCCAAGGAGAGTTGGTCCTAAAACTAGCTCATATGATGAAGTTAAGGGTAGAATCTGGGGAATGGGAGAGTCATGCACAGGGCTTTGTGCAATTATGATGTAAATGGGGAATAAAATTTTGATTGATCCCATTAGGAGGCCTATTGATCAGATGTGACAAAATGACCTATAACATCCACCATGAAGAAAGAGGATGAGTGGAAAGTTAGGATTTACAAAGAACACCCTTAATCCCCCTTCCCATCCCATTATTAATCATAAGTGAATAAGGGTAGAAATCGTATTCATTCATTAATTAGAGATCACTCCCTAACTTAGTCACCTAAATGAGGGATGAACCATTTTTACCTCATGTTGGAGGGTAACATAATGAATTTAATAACTTGACTTGTATTATACATGTTATATCACCCCTTCATGTATAAATGTAGGTGCTTAAACCTTCATTACACAACACATATATTATTGGTTTAAATGTCTTTAAAACTTGTAAAATCTCTATATGATTGATTTTTTACTTAAATAGAAACTATAAGAGGTTGCAAGGACACCCAACAAAGGAGGATGAGTTGTTTCCTTAACTCTATGCTAACAAAAAATAGCTTTAGAATTCTACAATACAACATCGACTTAAAGTCACATTTCAATAGTTCCTTCCAACTCGAAGAAATAGAAGCAAAAGGCTGAGAAGTCCACCATTAAAAAGCTTCATTGATTTTGATTTGTAAACTGACATGAATATTCCATTAGACCTTTGGTCATAATAAATCTTACAAGTCTCTTTAAAATCTCTATAGAATAATTTTACTTATTATTATAATTTACAAGCATATTGCTCAAATTACGAAAATAAACTAAGAATATAATAAAATAAGCTAAAATAATATACACACCACACCATCCTCACAATGAAGAACACAAGATGTACCCCAGAAAAACTAATTGAGGAAAAGCCAAATTGAAGGTGAGTATTATGCCTTATTATTTTCCTCTCATATATAAATGCAAATACAAATAAATATTGGTTTACTATAGAGTTGCAACATGAATTGTTGTTACAAGGGACTTTTATTGCCTTAATTATACTCACGATATCCCACTCCTTTTGCTCCACTCAACTATGGAACAACAAATCAATATAATAAGAACATAATTCCTTCCTTTCCTAGCAGCCCAATCTATGACATGTCATGATAAATATATAGGATTCAATTTAGGGCTTTTAGATGCCTCGATTCTAAGTTAGGGTTATGGTTATGGAGCCTCCAAAATCTTCTTGCAAGACCACATTTGACTAGCTCTGCATGTGTGAGTAATGGGAGCTATTGTGGCATCCACTTGGTATCACAATAGTCAAAACATAAGTCAATTTGTGGGTGGCATAACTTCCTTGTATGAGCTCCAATTAAGATGATATGTGCACCATTGGAAAGCTCTCAACAAGTAAAACAACATTTGTTTGCAAAGTTTCAACCCAAAATTGATCGTTTAATGCTCTAAATGAGCTCAATAAGTTTCAAGATAATAAATCACCAAAATAGGACTTGCCCATAAAATGGGCCCTACATTCCTATGGCTCCAATTTTTGCACACAAAAATTACCAAAATAGATGGGAAAATTCTATAGCAATTCATTTGAAGTCAAAGTCATGTTTGGCTTAAATATATAATACAAGGAATAAAAACAATGTCCTCAGGGTTGAATCTGAAAAAGAAAAAGAAAAAAGGTATTGATCAATATGTTGAGATTATATACATGCAAGGCATCATGGACCTATAGGGAACTACCATTAAAGAAGAGCATCCATGTCTAAGTGACCGAAATCCCTAATGACAACTCCTAAGCCAGACCTTATTTTGGTAATATGCATGATATGTTAGTGGATATCATGTCAGTTTATGCATTTCACTATATGTAGGAGAAGTCTATAAAATAGGATATGAAAGCTTAATATGCAATGTTGGCACCATTATTTTAACCTGTTGCACATCATATTGTATGAAGTTCCAACTTGTGATTCTCGTCACATTGACGAATTCTATTGGATGTTGGTTCCTTGGAGCTTTTGGATCAACTTGGGTAGTTCATCTTTATGGAATTATCTTATTCAGTGGAGATATCCATTAGGGGTATCTCACTTCTTAGATGGTGGTTTTTCTTGATGCTTAGTGGTTTTCATGTATGTGCTTGCCTTATTGATCATCCCTTGGTTGCACTTTCCATGATTGTGTAGTATATTATCTCATAATGGTGGTTCAGTATATATAATTATCCTGAATGTGGATGATGGTTCTAGCCACCAAGGGGTTGTATGATTATGGTTAGGACATACATGTTTCATGATTATTGAAACATCCTAGTGACTTGCATGATGATGTGGTATTATTTACTAGCATGGGAGGGGTGTTTTACATGGTTCTTATATGTTGTATGTGTGACAAGGGACACACTTGATGGTTAGATGGGTTATCCCTTTCTTTATGTCACTTTCACTTCTGATGTTGCTACAATGGGATGGTTCATGTTAGATTTATCGAATTTTCAAAGGTGACTTAAGTATTTAATACCACATTTGCTAGACATGACTTAGGGGGTAATGTGTTTCATGATGTTATTACCCTCATTAATATATCATTTCTTAAGTTTGAGTTATAGAGTGTGTATTACATTATGATTTGATGGTGATCTAACCCTTTCCCAAGGTTACATGTTAAATTTTGATGTAATAATCCCTTGGTGATGGTGCTCTTTCCTTTGGACTTTATGTTTTGTTGTTATCATGGAGATGTTTTACTAGGGAGAACATATTTTATTTACATGATATAACAAATTATTAAAGTGCAACCCTTTTTGGCACGTATGTTTTTTGTGATTTAAATTATTGATGACTAATTGGGAGGAGCTCTATGGTTAAATTCAAGCATTAATCTTTGTGTGTACATCTTGAGGTTGATTTAACTATTCAATGGTTAAATCAATTTAATATATACATACCAAGGTTAATAAGTCGGGCACCCTACCTAATATGCTTCAATTTCACACTTGGAGTAGTTATTTTGACTCAGTTGAAGCTTTCTAGTGTTGTGCCCCACTTCTCGAGCACGATTTTCAAGGCATGTATTTTTTTTTCTTAGAGAGATTGGCACTCTTCTCTTGGGCACACTCTTTTAGGTTGGTTGGATACTTTATGGCATGACATATGGAGAAGTATTTTATTAATGAATTCTAACCACCTTGACATTCTCTTAGGGTGACTTTCATGCGAAGAATATTTTATGATTTGTTGGGTGGTTGAGGTAGTTACATGTCACTTTTTCCTAGGGTGCACCTCTCATAGGTGTTGTCCTATCTTTATTGCATGGATATGTGTACTACACTTGGCATCTTTGACCATTCCATCACCTTTTTGACTTAGCATGTATATATTATTTTATTTGGGGTAGTTATAGAGGTTGTTATTGGTAGGCATGTGGCACATGATGAGAGTTGAAAGTGTGGCTTAGCATGCTCTTATACTTTCCCCCCTCTCTATTTTTGGAGATTATTCTTGGAACACACAATTTTGGAAGGTTTAGTTTCTCTTTGTTACTTTTGGATTGACTTGGAGGGCACACTTGCGGAGAGATGATCTACTTTTTATTTTGGGGACTTGACCACATCCTTTCTATGGAGCACTCCATCCACTTGGCACCTTACACATTCATCCATGGAGTTGGTTACCATAATTTTCACAAATATGGAGTAGCTGCAAGCATGCATATTCTTGGAGGGCACATTCCATGTGGACAATCATCATTTGACTTGGTTTGATGTCTATTTTTGGATGAAGGCAAATTACTTTGGAGGGACTAGTGTCCATATGTTGTAGTATAGTTAACCATGGATTAAGGGAAAATCTAACTATGCCATTTTTATAATATTTACTTGACTTGTCATGACACTAGTTAGCAAATGACAATATTTCATTGTATGAGAGAAGAGACTCACTTTATAGAAAAGGAGCTCTCTTCCACTATAATGGTAGGGATTTTAGGGATTGATGAGCTCTTCCCTTGGATTACATTTGTATACGACATGATTGGAGCCTAATGGAGAATTGGAGATGCATTTTATATTTGATATGAGGTTCTATTGTGCACTTATGCTTTATTTGTTGATTGTGTATTAAGAAATACTTGTAATGTGTTGTGGTGGCCATTTAATGAACCATGTTTCATTTTGGATAGAGTAATGTGAGGTTTTGGCCCTCTTCTTTATATTTTTGTTATGTTGGCCTACCATATAATAAACCCCAAGTTTTTGTTAGATAAACATAATATCACATTCATGGAAATGCTTGACTATGATACCTCTAACATTCAAAGGTAATTTTATGTTATATAAATCAGCAAGCTAAAGCTAATACATGGCATGAATAGTAGCCCCTACTATCTTACATTCTCATGCATGTGTCCTCTTTCATTTTATACTACCGTGACTCCATTTGCTCAAGGTGTGACTAGGTACTTGGTTTAGGGGTTTACCTTACTACTCGCTTATTGCATTTTTACTACAACCATTTGTTTTGCGTATGATAACTCTTCACAAAAATCACCTTAATGTCCACTCTATAGCTTTAACAATCCTATGTTTAGAGAAGGCCCCTCTTGAGATGGAGAAGAGCCAAACAAAAGTGTCAAGAAGAGATATTGTGGTGATAGGAGTAGCTTTCTTGAGTGTCCAAAACTAGCCCCTCGATGCTTGGGACTTTATATTATATGAGGGTGATAGATTTTGTTGTAACATTTTGGTACCATCATCGAGCATAAAGTCCATTTCCCGAATTGAATAGATTTGTCAAGGATAAAGTCCATTCCCTGGATTGTCTTTTAATTTTAATTTTAAGCTTTCGAGTTTTTTCTTAACTTCATTATTAAAATATATGGTAAAATCTATTATTTTTCAATTTATGTTTTTAAAAGTAGTTTTATTCATTTTTGATATAGTGATATTTTTCATGAGCTTTTTTAATTTAAAATTTTATAAGCTTTATTATTGTACAAATAAAAAAATATATTTTACATTTTACATCCATTGGAAATGACATCAATGAGGGTATTTATAAATGTCTTTTGGAGCCAAAGCTATGATAATGGCATCCAAAACTACATTTTGGGCTTTTAAATTGCTAGTGAGCAGAAGCCAAGCACCAATGTTTAAAGGTGGGTCAAGTGAGCCATAAAAAACTATAAAGAACATTAAAGATGGAAAAATAGCATTGGATGAAAACAAAATGGGTCATTCTTGGTATGTGAAGAATGAACAAAGTGACACAGACAAATATATATATTGTATTGGTTGGAAATAAAATCCTTAGGTGATATGCAAATTTAGACTATTCACTTGTGTGAAAGGAAAAAAGCCATAAGTAAACTAGAAATACAATAGACCTTTTGAAATATGAAACCAAGGGTTAAACAAATGTATATAATTTGAACAGTAAAGAATCCCAGGCCTTATTTTACCTTGTGTTCCATTTATGTGAGTTTAACAGTGGTATCAAAACCCTGTTCAGTAACTCCTGCATTCTAACCTATCCCTCTAACAACTTTCTCAAAGTTGAGTGTTTTTCTATCTAGTTTGTATGTCCCTCTATCGTCCATAATTTCTTGCTTGTTTATCCCTTTGTCTATGAGTTAGTGCATAAAAAATGTTCAATGTTCGTTTGGTGGTTGAAATAGAGAAAATACGAGGAAATCCCCTCTCATCCTGTTTGGGGCCCATTTTAGTTCAAGGTTTTTACTAAATCGATAGATTTTTTGACATTGTATCTCAATAAGAATCCATTACATGATTCTCACAAACTATTCAACAATGCTCCTCCTCCTTCAACTAATTCAACTCTCGGGTGTCGCCATGTCATTATAAACATGGTTGGCCTCAAAATTTTCATCTTTTCAAGATAAATTGGAATTGGAGAAAGATTATAAAATTCCTTATACTTGACTAGTTTGTCATTGAAAAGTAATGGATGCAACCCAAGCATCAACACACTTTGTGGGTATCAGTAGCAAGTTTGTCGGTGTTAGAATATCAATCACATTACACCTCTCATGTGATCTAGTCGGAGTTGCTTTAACATGCCTGTGTAAGCTAAGCATAAAGATTGCTTGATTGACACATTCTTAAGGGTTATTTTACTAGGACAGGTTATTTGTTATTTTCCATAAGTTTTGTGCATTTGTATTGCCAAAAAAAAGTTTGTCTTTGCATATACATTTGAGTAGAAGCTGAAAGCCTCATATTGACTTGGTCTATCATGTAATATTGTTCCTGGCCTTTTAAGGGATAAAACATGGCGTGACAAAATTTGTCATAGCTTTGCATCAACTTCTCAATATGTTGTTTATCAAAATTGCACTCTATCTAAGAGCATCGTCACTTAATTAGTTTGAAGAGGAGCTCCCAAGTTGTGCAACTGATAGATGGTTCCATTAAACTTCTCAACGACGTGATTGGAAAGCACAAAATCTTTCATAATTCGAAGACCAACATCATCCTCGCAACTACTTTGAATGCGTTGGAAATTATATGTTAATCTTGGCTTCTCATTCAAGGTTGATTTCCACCTTCCTTACATCTCGTGCTCATATGTGAGTGATATATGAGTACAAGTCCTCCATTTATTCATCATGTTGAAACCAGTATATGAGCAAGCTATTTAGCAGTTTGGTAAGAGATGTTCCAACATCCATGTTTGGATATATATATATATATATATATATAAAGAAATGCAATCTACATCGCTGACGAGGAATACCTTTTACGATACCTTTTACTTTTTTTTGTCACCTTTTTAAGCCTTGACTTCCAATTACATTCAGATTGATTCTATCAAATTGAGTGAGAAACAATTCTCACTGCATTAATTCACGAGCTTTATTAGTGCCATCACAGTTTTGAGATGCCCACAATTTATTTTTAGACACGATTGAGTTGTGAACTAGCAACGGAAAATTGATCGAACAACGACACTAGAGTTTAAAATCACCACCTTAGATAAGAGTTTGTCATCCGCTAGAATTACTTTTGTTGAACTTGAATTGTAACTTGAAAACAATTTTTTTTGTAACTTTACTAATTGAATTATATTATAAATGGGTGCATTTTTGGTTAAAGTTGACACCCTTCATTTGTTCAGTTTAAATTGATGGAAAATGGATCGAATTAATGAAGTTTTAGACATATTGAATGCTTTGATACTTATATTGTTGACAACATTGTCTAAATAAGCAAAGCCACTCTCACGGATGTTCAAATTTGTTTACAAGATGCACAAGTTAAAATGATTTTCTTCAACTTGAGTCACACTTACAACAAGATAAACTAAAACAAAAGAGCCAACATTATGAATTAGTTTCTATTCAGAACATTTTTGTTTTTGGGAATGATTCCCATCAATTGCCAACACATGATCAAAATAGTGATGCCATTTCAAGAGTAGATCTTTTATACAAATGTTCCATACACAAGACTCGTGCCAGAGAAAATATTCACTTTGGATGGATCACTTCTTAGCAATGGTCTTCAACAACTAAGAAGATATATCAGTCATACCATAGATTTGATTCTTGTGTATTGACACATTTTGCAGTGGAGGGATTTTCATCTTCTCACCTTGTATTTGATAGGAGGGAAATTGATAGTCAACTACTAGTTTTAAAGTCATATCAAACAAGCCTGAGCCACAACCAAAACCAAAGCCTAGAACTAGAGCGAGCTAGAGCTAGAGTCATAATTGTAGCTAGAGATAGACTCATGTTCCATGAGCCCTAGTTGGTTTGCGGTTCTCTTTAAACCACCACTTGTAGAAGACTTATTGCTTCTTATAGACAACAATTTGTGATAATATTTAAACATCATTGGGGAGCATTTCATTTTGTAGAAGACATCACCTTCTAGCCAAATTTGGAATTATTCTAGGAACTACTTTGAGCCAAGTTCTAGAGTTGGTGGCCAACCTTATACCACCACCAGTAGAGGTCTTCAACTTTTGCCACCCCTCTGGTTTTTTGTCTTCCTTGAACCACCATATTTAGAGAGCACATCTAGCCATTGACTGTTCTCCACCTCTATATTTCAGCTCTCTTAATGGACTCACATACACCCCTTTGGATTAAGAGGGGAATATCGGAAACATAATCCTTAGGGGTTATGCAAATTTGGAATATTCATTTGGGTGGAAGGCAAAAAGCCACAAGTGAACATAGAGACTTATCAGAAGTCCAAGAGACCTCTTGGCATATGAAACCAGGGGTCAATGCAGTGTAT